>CM070095.1:8420000-8500000 GCA_036178185.1 Liparis tanakae
CGAGGAGGAGACGAAGGAGGGCGAGACGAAGAGGAGCGAGGCGAGACCACGAAGAGGAGGACGAGGAGGGGAGGCGAGACCACGAGGACGAAGACGAAGGAGAGGGCGAGAGGCGGAGACCACGAAGAGGCGAGACGAAGAGGAGGACGAGGGCGGACGAGACGAAGAGGAGGACGAGAGGCGGAGACCACGAAGAGGACGAGACGAAGAGGAGGACGAGAGGCGGAGACCACGAAGAGGACGAGACGAAGAGGAGGACGAGAGGCGGAGACCACGAAGAGGACGAGACGAAGAGGAGGACGAGAGGCGGAGACCACGAAGAGGACGAGACGAAGAGGAGGACGAGAGGCGGAGACCACGAAGAGGACGAGACGAAGAGGAGGACGAGAGGCGGAGACCACGAAGAGGACGAGACGAAGAGGAGGACGAGAGGCGGAGACCACGAAGAGAGGCGAAGAGGAGGGCGAGGCGGAGAAGAGGGAGGAGAGGCGAGAGGAGGACGAGAGGCGGAGACGACGAAGAGGACGAGAGGCGGAGACGACGAAGAGGACGAGAGGCGGAGACGACGAAGAGGACGAGACGACGAGGAGGACGAGAGGCGGAGTCAACGAAGAGGACGAGAAGACGAGGAGGACGAGAGGCGGAGTCAAAGAAGGGCGAGGACGAGGAAGAGGACGAGAGGCGAGCGAAGGCGGAGGACGAGACGAAGAGGAGGACGAGAGGCGGAGTCAACGAAGAGGACGAGACGAGGAGGACGAGAGGCGGAGTCTTCTCTCTCTGCCACGAGTCGCCTGAATAATCGGTGAACTCAGATTGTGTCTCGTCTCAACACCAACGCAAAGAATGTCTGATCGCTAAATAACAGACAGACAGACAACAACAGACAGACAGATAGTCGACAGACAGACAGACAGGCTGTCAACAACAGACAGACAGATAGTCGACAGACAGACAGACAGGCTGTCAACAACAGACAGACAGATAGTCGACAGACAGACAGGCTGCTCTCTTCTAAACAACAACAACATGATAATCGTCACCGTAATACAAAAGCAGGAAAAGGAGCGCCGAACATTACGCAACTCCACCAACGGGTTAGCGCTTCACAAAGAAAGCGTCTCCAGTGAAACTCGTCGGTGAAGAGCTGTTGACTTTTAGAAAGAGTCCAATATCACAAAGAAAACTAAAATCGGCCAAACTGGATGACTACTTTATTCTAAAGTTAGCGATATATGTCGCCATGTTCTTGTTTGGATGAAATATTTCTGATCAAAGGAAACGAGATTAAGAATCTGACAACGACACGGACACATTCTGGCAACAAGTCAGTACCAAAAGAAAAAAGGTACGAAGAAAAAACAAAACACACGTTGACATTTCGCTGATCTCCCCGTCCAAAACATAATAATTGCTCACAGCCGCACGTTCTAAAAGTTCAGTTCTTTCATTACTGAAGAATGAGACGGGGGGGGATAACACGCAGCTGAAGAGAGGGGCGGGGCCAAAGAAAAGGATTAAGGTCACGGAGGGGGGCGGGGGGGCGGAGACGGGAGGCGGGAGGTGGAGGTGGAAGGTATCGGAGGAGGAGAAGACAACAGAATAAATCAACAGGTGACAGAAGCGCTCAGCTGTCCTCTGACCCCGAGGCCAAACGTCGGCGCTCACGTCGCAGGTATGCGCATCTGCCGCGCTTTGATCTTTTTTTTTTTTTTTTTTTGTTGCCTGGCACAGTTTGCACTCGGATAGCGTGTTTTACCCCCCCCCCCCCCCCCCCCGGAGAAATCACAAACAGACACTGATGTAAAAAAACACACACACACTTGCAAATGATTGCGGTAACACGCAAAACAAGTGTTCAAAGGGAAGAGGGCCAGGTGCAACGCCGACACGGCACGAGAGACGATAAAAAAAATAAAAAGAGGGAGCGATCATATTAACAGTGGGATGACAGAGGGACAAAGAAATGCAGTTACCGGGCAAAACATAACGGGGGAGAGGTTCCCATAACTAGTGTGTGTGTGTGTGTGTGTGTCTCTGCATATGTATTGTAAATATTGTTTGCAGACAGTGGGTATTCATTCAAGTGTGCTTCGACATGTACAATAAGTGTACATGCCTACAGTGTGCGTATATGTACACACTTGTGTGAGTCTTTGTGTGTGTGAGTCTGTGTGTGTGTGTGTGTGTCTGTATATGTATTGTAGATATTCTGTTTGCATTTCTGTGTGTATTTATGCAAGTGTGCTTACACATGTACAGTAGGTCTACATGTCTACAGTGCATATGTGTACACACTTGTATGTGTGTGTGTGTCTCTGCATATGTAGTACAGATATTCTGTTTGCAGACCGTGTGGATTCATGCAAGTGTGCTTAAACATGTACAGTAAGTGTACATGCCTACAGTGCGTACGTGTAGACGTGTGTGTGTGTGTCTCTGCATATGTAGTACAGATATTCTGTTTGCAGACAGTGTGTATTTATGCAGTTGTGCTTACACATGTACAGTAAGTGTGCCTACAGTGTGTATATGTACACACTTGTCTGTGTGTGTGTGTGTGTGTGTGTGTGTGTGTGTGTGTGTGTGTGTGTGCGTGCGCGCATGTACAGGATAGCACAGTGCCGTCTTGTTGGTGAGACGGTGAGAATTCGAGCAGATTACAGAGGAGAAATCCGATCATTACGCCACACAGACCCTGTGTTTTACTGGGGAGGAAAACAGGTGGGTACATGAGCGAACAGGATGGGGAAGAAAGAGAAGAAGAAAAAAAAGCTCTGTGTTTTTTTCCGTGAAAGGTGGACGGTCAGCGAGTGCACGGATGGGAAGGGCCTGCTGCCACGGCAGGGTTCAAGTCTGTGGGAGTTTAAAGGAGGGAGGGGAGCAGAATGCAGACCCTTTTTTTAAAGTCCCGTGGCTAGTCTGACACCTGGTGGACAACTCGAGAATGACGCCACATGCAGTCACACGCAGAGTGGGTTGAAGCCGTCACATGTATGAATATTACTGAGTAATAAACTCCTCCTGAAGTTGATATAAATAAAAATCTTACTTTTTTTAGCTCTTTTCCAGCATTCTTCTGAGGCTTCGCGGCAACTTCGTCACTGTCGTCGTCTTCGTCATCTCTTCAAACAAAGAGGAAGAGGGAAAAAAACAATTAGCTTTTTAAATGCAATGTGAACAAATATTATTAAGCATAAATTATAGAAGAAAACATGGTGAATACAAAATATTCTATATATCATTTGTGCATATAACTTCATTTTTTTCCAGCATTAAGAGACGTACTCATCTTCATCCTCGTCACTGTCATCGTCATCGTCATCATCATCGTCGTCAGATTCCATCTTCAGTTTTTTCTGCGAGGACAATAAAACATTATTTATTTTGAAGTTATCATCTTTGGATTAAATGACAATAATCCTTTTTTTATATCGTTTAGCGGGCGGGAAGCAAACGAAGAAGCGCCACTCTGCTACAGATTTTTTTTTTTAAATAACAATAATCAATCTCGCCATTGTGTGAATAAAAAAAAGAAAGTATAGAAACAGAGAAGTCGAAACTTTCAGAGTTGAAGAGAAATGAAAACAATGCGGTCGCTACCAATGGAGGCTTCTTCCCCGACATCAGGCCCGCCGGACGCTTCACCGGCGAGCTGTTGTTCTCCTCCTCGTCTTCCCCGGACTCCTTTGGGCCTACAAAAGCAAACGCCGGGTAACTCGCGGTGAATTTGTGTCTCCCTCAGATTTACCTGGACAGCCTGGCCAGGTGTGTAGACTCAAAACATCCAAGTCAGCGGAAATTAACAATAAAAGAAATGCGAAAAACAATCAGTTCCTACTGAATGCAAAGCTGTTCATTACATCGTTGAGTGTGATTAGTATCAGAAAATACAAATATTCAGTAGCTCTGGGGAATCTAATGAGTGAATTTAATTAAATTTTAATGATTTTGATTTCTTAAATTGTATTTTATTTCCAGCAAATACATTGCTTTAAACTGTCCTTTAGTCGTTCCCTCGTTCCCCCCCCCTTATGGTTTAATCCACCCTGGGGTAATCCATATACACACCATCTGTGCCTTGTGTACATGTTTGGCAGAACAAACCAGCATTAAGAGAGTTATGCTGATTTTAACTTCCTCAAATTATAAAGAGGCCAATCCATTGCCCTTCAAAATAAAGCGTCACTGGCTGGAGCTAACCAGCTGAGTCAGGGTGAAGTTCTTCTTGTTAATGATGTAGAATCAGCTGTTCAGCCTAAATACTCACTAACAAAAAGCTGCCCGCTGATGTGAATCGGTCCGGATCCAGACTTGAGGCGCAGGATAACTGGAGGTGTGATCTCAAATCCCCCTAAACTCATCTGGAAATGAAAAAGACGACAGAATACGGTCTTTAAAATCACTGTTAATATACTTTTTGCATCCTTTATTCGGATGCAGAATTCACATTAGTGTTATCACTACTGGTTTTGCTTTACTCAACAGCATAAATTAGTTTTTTTGTAATTTTATCAAGTTAGAGAGACAATTTTCTTTTACTATTACATTATCTGAACTATTGTTATCGATTATTCACATCATCTAATAATTCTTTACATGTATAAGTTTGAGTAGCCCTTCAAAATAGTCTTGAGTTACTCACAGAGGGCAGGACGGACGGTTTCAGGATAACCAGCGGCACTTTGGTGGTTTTCCCATTGTACGCGAGGCCTTCCATTTCCACCACGTGGAACTTATCCTCGGCCTCGGCTCCCAGACACACCTGGAAAAGCAGCACAGGTGACTCGGTGCACGTCTCCGTATTCTTCCCCATCGCTCCTGATGCCCTTTGAGTGACTTGATGCGAGCTGAAAGTAGGTTTATTTATTGACTTGAGCTGTTGAGGTCATTTTGTTCCATTTTGTGGGTTCCAGCAGCTAAAGATTTACCTCCGGATATTCAGACATCCATTTGGTTTATTTTCTTGTTCTTTACATTGGAGATAAAATAATGTATACACTATGAAAGAGGAATAGAAAAAACAAAATAAGATTGCATTTTGAAATCATGGTTATTACCCAAACAACATGCGTTACCTGCATATCATAACTCTGCATGTGTCCAAAATATTTAACTACCCTATCAGTTTGGAAAAGCTTAATCAGGTTTTATGACACTGCAATCATTTATTATTTAAACTATGAAGAGCAAATAATTTTGTTTCACTGCTGCCCCAAGTCAATAAAAACACAGGGTTCTTACACATTTTGACCAGTGGATTTCCAGGACTTTTCCATGACTTTAGACACAATTTCCATGACCAAACATGACGTGAAATCTCCATGTATACACCAGTATATACAGGGTTCTTACACATTTTGACTAATGGATTTCCAGGACTTTAAATAAAATTTCCATGACCAAACTGTTTAAACATGAACAATTTAAAAACTGTTGGGTATTAAGAGCGTACGGCGGCTTATATTCTGAGCGTCTTTCCTTCATAAACAATAATAATTATTTCAAACTTGGCGTAACTGAACATGTGAATATAACAAATTTTCCAAGACTTTTCCCAAATTTTTATGATTTCATTTTGTTACATTACTTTTCCAGGCCTGGAAATAACCATTTTAATAATAATAATAATAATAATAATAATAATAATAATAATAACTTTGTTTATATCACACATTTAAAAACAATGTTTACAAAGTGCTCCACAGAGAGTCAAAGCAAAACTGTGGGGACAAGTTTGTTGTTGTTGTTGTTGTTGTTGTTTATTGTTTTATGTAAATATGTATGTGTGTGTATTTATGTATGTGTATATGTATATATATATATATATATATATATATATATATGCATGTGTATATATGTGCATGTGTATATTTATATGGGTATATGTTAGAGATGCACCGATCAGGTTTTTTGGGCCGATCACCGATCACTGAAATCAGTGTCAGCCGATCACCGATAATACCGATCACCGATCACCGATCACTGAAATAGTATCTGCCGATCCCATAATACCGATCACAATGTCGATTGAAGCATTCTATTTATTGTGTAGACTTATTGCCTAGGACTATGAGGAAATACACATCTAAAGCACCTCTAATATTAAAGAAATTACAGATATGTTAGTGTATGATTTGTGGACATCTGAATTAAGTTTTCTCGTGAAATCATAGGTTAGGGCACTTATGAGCTTGATAGCTTCAGCCTCGACCCTTTCGGTTAGCCGCTTTCTTCTTATGTTGTAAAATCTTGATTTGTGTATGTTACCGAAATAAACTAAACTAAAGTAAAAACAAGTGGAATAACAAGAAACCAATATGACGTTTAAAAGGATATATTAAAATAATACATTTAATTCCATGACTTTTCCAGGTTTTCCCATGACCGTACAAACACTGAAAACACACGAATAATGTCTGATAAAACTGAAACGCATGCAATAAGTCTTTAGCTCTTAAATCCCCATTAAAGGCCCGCCTTACTGCTCGGAGTGACAGCTGGTGCTCCGTATCATCGTCGTCCACCTCAACTTTGAACTCCCGTTTATCCGATTTCAGGCTGCAACCTGGAGGAAACGACACAAGAGACGTGTCACTAAACGTTTCCCGTTTAACAAACACACACACAGAGACACACATGCGGTAAAATAGTTTGCAAACAACACACAAGCTGTGATATCGCCGCGCGCGCGGCGCTCGGACAAAAGAGCTGAATTGGCGCGAGTAACGGAGGTGGTTAGCTTGAACTGAATACGTTACTATTTGTGATAACGGGGCGTACATTATGTTTGTGTGACCGAATATATATATATACATATATATTTCAAAAGGTTAGCCGGAATAAACGAGCTCACCAAAAAAGTACATTTGCGGTCTGGTCGAATCTGAGATATCGCCCTCCATCTTTGTTGTGGGTGGTTACACTTCCGGAAACGAGGGTTACGGACACGTCGCGGAGCCAATGGGAAGCCGAACGTAAGCATCTGTTTATGAACGCCGCAGCCAATAGAATTCAAGGCTGGGCGGGACAAATGAGAAACGTGTGTTTTCGGGGTTCAACGCTAGGTAGAGCTCTCGGAATATACAATAAGTAAATAACTAATAAAAAAAGGAAATAATGAAAACTACAATAATCAGAAAGGTTTTAGAAAATGCAGTTTATTTAAACCAAGGCTATTACAGTATTATTGTTATTTATATTGAGTTACTTACTCACTTAAATATGTGCAATGAAAGGAATACTCATCATGACAATTAAGAATAAGGCAAATAATATTGGCATGTTTTATTTCCATGTAAACCAAGATTAAACGAGTAGATACATTTGCCCAACAGCAGATTTTTTTCAATATCTACATGATCTATGTACAGTATTTGTCTTCCTAATTCATAACGGCTTCCTCAAACACGCTTTACAGCTTTTTATATTGAGATTGGGATATTCTCCCTTATGTCTATCACTTAATGCGCTGTTTGGACTAAATAAAAGAGGCCTTTGGTCAGTAATATTAAAAGGGCAGCCCAGGGGGCAGTTGCAGTCCTATAAAAGAGTCTTCTGCGGTGGTTAAAAATATTGATAATAAAAAAAACGGTGAGCGGTTGCAGATATTACAGAGAAGACAAATGAACCAAGTATTAAACTGCACCATGCTGTACGCCATTTTATTATGTTTTTAGCAATAGTTTGTTTTAAGGGGTAAAAAAAAAGCCCCAAACAACTCGTGCATGACGATATTTCTATTAGAAGTATCATTTATATCAGATGACACATGCTGAATATGGAAGAAATGAAATAAAAAATAATATTGTTGATTGATACTCACAGGTTAGCAAATACCACTCATATTTCTAACGACCGCATTAGCTCTTTATTGTCTAAGTTCCTCTTTTTATTGGAGGTTATTTGTTTACATGCAAGTGGATTGTTGTGTGATGACCTTCAATGTTTTCCTCTTTGCAGGAGTTTGAATCAAGGCCACTCCAAGCTTCTGACCTTCCAGACGGATTGACCTCGACTCCCTGACTTTGATTCATTTATATTGCATGAAATAAAACATCTCAACACACACACACACGCACACACACAGTTTAATTGTGAAAACGCCGCTCCGGCCTTAATGAATGCCTCAGAGTGAGTCAGCGTTGCATCGAGCAGGTGTTGAGTCAACATGTGCCGGTGTCGTTCACCCAACAAGGAATGAGTTGTCTTCATGCATGCCTGAAAGTTTGAGAAGGCATTAATGTGTCACAGGCTGCCAGGACACGTCCGCAGATCCGTTCTCATGACAGATATGATGTGTTGTTGCTCTTTGGATTTGGCCAACATGTTCACTTCAGTGCAGATTCCTCAAGGTGGAGGGATATATAAGAATATAAAATAAATATATTCTTCTATGTCAGAGAAGAATGACTTCTCGTAATCGCCTCACCACTAATAGCACTTTGTACTTTGCACTCTTGTTAATAGGAAGATGTGCATATCCTTGGGCATGTATATCACCCCTCTGTTTCCTCTTGTATGCAAACATGCATAACTGTTTTTACATGTTTGTGTGTGAGCATGTTTGTGAGCATGTGTGTGAGCATGTGTGTGAGCAAGTGTGTGTGTGTGTGTGTGTGTGTGGATGTGTGTGTGTGTGCGTGTGTGTGTGTGTGTGTGTGTGTGTGTGTGAGAGAGTGTCGGCAGGTCAACTTTGCTCTGAAGTCTCTGCACGCTGTCAGGCTGCAGAGAGAGTTCCTCATTCCTCACTCGACTCAGACAGACGTGGCTCGATGCTCCGGCATTTGTTTTCTGCTACAGTGGTCGACAGTTTGAGTTGAATGATCATCACATCGAAGCCTACACATCCACAACGTGACAACTTGCATCTGTAGGTCACACCCATGTGAAGATTTGGTCAGAAAGTTCCCTATGTGCGATCATGTGTTGAGAGACATAATGGATATATACATAAAAATATATATACATATATATATATATATATATATATATATATATATGGTATATATAAATATATAGTATATATAAATATATAATATTATAACAAATATTTAAAATGTAATTATATGTTATATATATTATATATTTATTTATAATATATTATAATATATAATATATAGTGTAAACATGTATTATATGTATGTTATATATTATATTATATATAATAAATAATATATAATATATTTATATATTATATATATATTATAAATATATTATATGTATTTATTATGTGTAGTATATATTTATCTATATTTATAGTATATAATATATAATATATTTATATTTATAATGTATATATATATATATAATATATATAATATTATCTTTTTAAAGGCAAAAAGAAACAAAAAGGAAGGTTGTCCAGCCAATCCAGTTGCCATCATTTTTGAAAGGGACAATTTCCACTAAGGAGTTGTACCTCATTTGAGTTAAAAAGAACTCACATGACATTACATGTAATTCATTTTTCACATCTAGTGGAACAAAAAGAATATATATATATATATAATTTTTCATTCATGCCCATTTGAAGATTCCCACCGCTCTGGTTTCACCCGCATGTTGAGCCCTGTTTACGCTGTATTAGCACGTGTACGGGCGGTTACGCGTCTCATCGGAGGCCGACGCTCTTCTAAAATTATAGATTCTCAGGACTTTTTCCCCTCAGCCCGCAGAATTCCTCTGCGATATGCAATCGTTATTTTTCCCCGAGTTTAACATGCTGCTAATGGGCCCGCGGCAGCGCTTTAAAAGTCAACAACCTTTCAACAACAAAGCCTCACACGTCAACGCAATCAGCATCGATCTCGAGAGTTTGGCAGTCTGAGGCGGACTTCGCTTACCTCGGAAATCTGGTGGCTGCAGCAGCTGAGAATGTGTTTTACCAATATTATGAAATGTGCTATCAAGAGGGGAAAATAATGATGCTGATTATAGTACTAATACCACACTGTGAAATACTCTACTACAAGTAAAAATCCTATTAAGAATTCAAAAAAAGTACGTATGAGAAAAATGTACTTGCAGTACTTACAGTGTATGACATTTACGGATTTAAATGATCATATTCTACAATATATTCTCATGTTTGCATGTGTCTCAGGAACAGTTGTCAGCTTTGTGGCGATGAATCTTTCCAGCTGATCCAACATGTTTAAAAAGAAATTTAATGCATGTTTTATTTAGATTAATTTTTTCAACAAAGGACAAGGAAATACAAAAGGGGATGAAAAAGTGCTATATACTAAATGAAAAAAGGGCAAATGTAAAAAAAAGAAAAAAGACACCATTTCCCTCCGAGGTGTCGAATAGAAGTATGACGTCGCATTAAAGGGGAAAGCAGAGAGTGCATGTATCTTGGATGTGTTCTTAAGTACTTACAATAATAATCCTTTGGCCATCCAACCACAGTTCAACAAAGCTGCTAAATAAACCAGACTCATCTTTATTTTCACTATTTGCTTCGTCTAAAGTAACAAACCTGTCACTGAAAACATCTGAAGTGGATTGTGGGAGTGAAATCTTAATCTCACTGTGTGTGCACGTGCTCAGGTGTGTGTTTCCTCTCTGTTCCGGTTGGACTTGCTTCTTTTTTTTTGTATAAACAATCTCTTCCCACAGAAGTCTCGCCTGTGTCCTGTTTGACGTTCGTCGTGGTGTGTTTGTGTGTGTGTGTGTGTGTGTGTGTGTGCGTGTGTGTGAGAGGTAATCTGGGGGAACGCGGCACGTGACGCGCCACTAGAGTCGAAATAAACTGCAGAATGTCACGAGGGGGGGGGGGGACTGGAACGTGTACCGACGACGGGACGGAGGATGGAGTGATGAGATGGAGGAGGAGTGATGGGATGGAGGAGGAGTGATGGGAGCAGACGGAGCGTGACACGCTGCGCACGTCGGCGAACAATGGCTTTTTAGTCCCGTTCAAAAACAGAGTGCCTGATGGGAAGTCCGATACACCCCGAGCCTCTCTTGTTCATCTTGTGTGGTGACATTTTATTGGATAAGGACAGGGCCCTTTGACGGCGAGCGAGAGAGAGAGAGAAAGAGATAGGAGGTGGGGGGGAGGGGCGAGATAATAAAAAGCCATGACAAGAGAACGACAATAATCTTGAAAGCACCTGTAGTGAAACACAATGCACAGAATGTGTTTCCTTCTCAAAACGGGCAACGCCGCGTCTTCAAGGAGATCCGAGACGGGGAGATGAAAGCGTGGCGGCGGCGGGGTTGAGGGGGAAGGAGGAAATGGGGTTGAGGGGGGGTTGAGGGGGGAGGCGTCACCTGGAGAACCGCACCGCCATTGACAGGATCCCAACCAGGCGAGACACCCTCCAGAAAAAGTAGAAAAACAACAACGGCTAAACACAGGCGCTGGAGAGATGGAGGAAGAGGAGGAGGAGGAGGAGAGGGGGGGGGGTTTCCAGCTGCAGACAGCTCTAACCAGAACGTCAACCTGGGAGCTCGTGCAGCCAGAAGAAGAAAAACCCAGAGGAAAAGGTGCAAGATGTTCACTGAGCCTCTTAAAGGTGCGGCGTCGGGTCAAGAGGTCGTCGGTCCGATGGAGGAGCAGCGGTCGGTCGGACGGCGACCCCGTGTGACCTTCACGGTGGCGAGCTATGGACGTGAGTGATGTGTTATCCTCTTCTCCTAGATAAGTCCTTGTTGTGACCTGGCCGATAAGCTTCTTCTTTCTTTCTTTTCACTTCCCGATAGCGCGGATGCTGCCGCACGATAACGGATGTTTGCGGCCGTCTGGTGTCTCTGTGGCCGCGAGTCGCCACGACAACGACAACGACAATGGAATGGAAGCCAATGCCGAGAAATAAAAAGGCGTGCGGGTGCTCCCGTCCAATTTTCCTTCTTCTTTCTACTTCTAAAGGGAAGGCTGGTGTTGTGGGGGATTATATTATATATGTGGAGACACTTAGATTACAATTTTTCAGCGAAAAAACTACAACAACACATAATAGCTCCCGTCGCCCACAAACATCGTCAACCGGAAGCAGACGGCAGAGCGGGCGATTCAAGACAGAGTCGTTTTGTTTTTTCATCGCTTTAACCGTGCTGACGGAGTAAAAACACGATGACCGTGACGAAGTGAGCCTTTTCTTTCCACGGAAAAACAACAACAACAACAACAACAACTGGAACAGGAACAGGAACATAAATAAGAAACGAGTGCTGCGGCATTTAAAGCGTTCCCCTCGGTCGCTGCACAACTTGCACTTTACTCTCATCCTAATTTGAGCGGGCATCACTTCTCGAAACCTTTTTATTTATCCAGGGAGGGCGCCCCTCCCCCTCCCCCTCCCCCCACCCCTCTCCACCCTCCACACTCGAGAGCTGTAGTCATCAGTTTTTATGGCAAACCACAAAGAAAAAGGTATTGCGCCGTCCTTCTGATACGTTTCGTGTCGGTGTGTCTTACCTTCGGGTGGTTTGAAACTTTAATGTGTAATCACGGCTAAATCCCGCGAGGCTAACTAGGCTAGCTAACGCCATAAAGCGGCGTTGCGCGTTTTATTCTTGTTTTTTCCCCCTGCGATGGTGACAAACAACGAGAAGAGAGACAAAGAGAGAGGGAGTAAAGACAGAGAGGTTTGCCTTTCTTTTTCCAAAAAGTCACAATATCATTTAATATAAAACACCTTTTAAATTGAACATAATGAGGAATTCGTCATCGGGGAGTTCCACCACTCGAAGCAGGGGGAGGGGGGGGAAAGGGGGCCGTGGTCCAACCCCGGCGGCGGCGGCGGCCGGCTTCAACGGTACTTTCCGAGTGCACACGGGGAAAAGGTTTTTTTTTTTAAACATGCATTTACTACATTGTACAAAGTCGAAAGCGGGGAAGGAAAAAAAAACAAAAAAAAACAGGAGGTCTTTTTTTTGTCTTTTTCTTTTTTTTGCCTCTGTGATCTGGAGGCAAAAAGGTTGAGGGGGTGAGGGTGAGGGGGGGGGGTGAGGACAGTCTTGATAGTTGGGCATGTACAGTGGTGTCCCATTGGTTTCCTGGCACTTATGGATAAAATGCCCTCCTCTCCTTCAGACCGTCAACTGAGGGGAAAGCAGAGACGAGGTGTCAGGCGGGAAAACACTCACAGATACTTCTAATTTGGAAAAATAGCAATGTGAGTGCGGTGCTGTACAACGTCTCACACACTCTACACACACTCAATCAATGAGCTAGGAAGCACAATGTCCATTAAATATATATATATAATTATTTTTTTAATTTAATTTAATTCAATTTTACACTGCAGTCATTGTCACCAGTATTATATTTGCGTATTTGCATATATGTTGTGTGTATATATATATACCTATATATATATATATATAATTTTATTTTATTTGTATTTTATATTTCACTCTGTGGACAGTCACTGTTTCTGTTTCTTATATTTATATTTTATTCTGGTGTGTTTAGTTTATTGGTGCTACTGTAACAACAAATTTCCCATTGGGGATTAATAAAGTATCTATTTATCTATCTATCTATCTATCTATCTATCTATCTATCTATCCATCTATCTTTTTATCAATCTATCTATCTATCTATATATCTATCTATATGTGTTTTTCTTTGACATTCCCATCATGGCGCTGCTTCCCGTCTGTCCTTTCACACTGACGACACTTTGTGCTCCCTCGACTCTACACACACACACATGCACACACACACGTGCATTTTCACACGACAGAGACGCCACGGAGGTGACGGAGGTCACCTTACTGTCATCCGCCCATGGCTGCAGGTTCTGCAGCGCGTAGAGGGAGGAGTTGTGCAGGCAGAGCGGGTCCGGCTGCAGCGGCTGGCTCAACGTCTTCTGGAAGGCTTCCTGCTGAAGCTGCAGCATCAGCCGGTTGGCCTGCTGCCTCTCGGCCTCTCTCTCCTCTGCAGTCTGTCTCCTGGGTGGATGGGGGGGAGACAAAAGAGGAAGATATAAGACCTGTGTAGTAGTGGGTGTACTCTTGTGGGGGCGTGGACGCAAGATTTATTAGTGCCGCATACCGCAGCATTGTTGGTCTCGCGTCCTCATAAAGAAGCAATAACATTTCTCTTTTAATATTTATATATTTCTTTTAAAAGTGGCTCCCCAAACTAAGGGGGTCAGGACCCCCAGAGGAGGTCTCAAGTGAAAGGGGGACATTTATCATGCTCGGGTTCATAGTTTCTAATATAATGTGTTTATGTGGTTCAAAAAACACATTATTTTTGCATTATTATTTTTAATAGACGTCTGGTTGCATTAAGAAGTCTGACTGTCTTTGAGAAAATGACTCACTCTGTAAATATTGTAAATATATGTTCAAATACAAATGCTCCACCCTCTTGTCTCCTTCTGGTTGTACTTTAGCTCCACCCTCTTGTCTCCCTTCTGGTTGTACTTAGCTCCACCCTCTTGTGCTCCTTTTCGTTGTACTTAGCTCCACCCTCTTGCGACCCTTCTGGTTGCAAAAAAAACCAAGATGTCCACGACAAGCATGACAAACTTAAAGCGTCAAAATGGCAGCCAACAAACCAATGGTTGACGTAGACGACTAAGTCTGTTTCTTACACGCAGCCTACGGGAACATTTACTTTCTTCCTTTTTTTATTGCAGGCTACAAAAAGTACCGTCATATATCTAGATAATCTTTTTTGGGGTTAAACTGATGACAACCAGGAACTTAATGCAACCAGACATTGCTTTGTTTGCATTTACATTTATATTCAAAGTTTACGTAAATGGAAATAATACCTGCCCGATTAAGGATGTTCAGTCATATTTATAATGTTTATTTCTTTTCTTCGGCAGCTAGTCGCCGTAACGTGTCGTAAAAAACGCGTCACGGGATTATGTGCAAGTGAAACCTATTCATTTGCACACCGTCTATTTTTACTGTTCAGTTCCTTCAGCTTCAGGCTAGATGACAGCTGATCGGGACGAGTGACGGGTGCTGGTGGCGGGGAGGCGGCGGTACATCCTGCTCCTTTTGTGTTTCCACGAAAAGAAAACACACACAGGAAACGGCGAGTTTTTAAAAGCACGCGTGCTTTTTAATGGAAACGTTATCCCATGAAAAGGGAACCTATCCGGATCGGCACACTACGAGTCTGCAGGAAGACGTTTATCAGAGTTTTTTGAGGATTAAAAACGAATCTCCTGCCAGCTGAAGGTCTTGACGACCATTTCCCCACCTAAGCGTTATTAATCGTACTAATTTCAGCCAATAAATTCTTCGAAAGATCCCTTCCAGTAACGCAGATGAAGGAACAACGAAGACCTTCAATAATATACGACGCTGTCGCTATTCAAGCAAACCAGAACAAACTGTCATCAAAATAAACCACGTAAATACAAATGGCAGGTAGAAAATCACAGGAGGAAGCACACCTCTGAAAAACACTCTTTCATGCACACCGACCTCCATCCATTAGCCACACATTATTGTTAACAGCATTATGATAATGTGATTCCCCCGGCTGCTGATTCGATCATCCTCTTGTTACTATAGCGTATCGTCGTCACGCAAAGACGTCCCTCATGCTCGTCCTATCAGGCGAACACTACAGGGAGGTGGCATACATCTAAGCAGAAATAAGAAATATGAAGTTACGCATATTCCCCTGTTACTCGTGACAAGCTGCTTGGTCCTGGATTTAGTTTGCGTGGATTTTTTATCACATTTTTTGTGGAAAAAATATGTCTTGGATGTTTCAGTGCTGAAGAGACTGTGCTTGTAAATCATTAAATACCTTTTCAAACCAGTTTAACATCAAAGATAACTCCTAAATGTGTTAACAACGGAGGCTTTTAAGTGTTTTCCATGCGTATTGAATTTAAAACTGTCGCACAAGCTTTAGGATCGTTTTAAACATTAAAACCGTGGAAGGTAATTTAGCTTGTTTATAATAAACGCTTGTGAAATATAGTGTACTGTCTCTTTAACTGAGGGCAGGGCTTCATAATTTGATTTCCTGCTCATTTACTTCCAAATGGCTATGAACAACAGTTAGAATGAAGTGTGTGTGTGCATGTGTGTGCATGTGTGTGTGTGTGTGTTTTCTGTCTATGCACTTGGCAGTCAATTCCTCCTGTGAGTGTTTCGGTATTGCTTTGGACAGCAGCTTTCTAAAAGGCCTTTCAGGAGACTCGGGAGTAATTGTGCTTGGTCAAGTGAACCGGCCTCGACAGCGGAGCCAAGTAGGTGTTGTGTTGTGTTGTGTTGAGTTGCGTTGTGTTGTGATGTACGACGCCCGACCGCTTCAGCCGCCGGACGTTTTTTTTCGCTCGCGATTTTGCGAAGTGAAACACCGGTAAGCATTTTTTGGTTCCACCGAGAGCCCAAAAAACACGGTGTCGAATTTATGGCTCTGGAAAAAAAAAGCTGGACGGAAGGAGAGTGAACATCCTGCCCCCCCCCCCCCCCACACACACACACACACACACACACACACACACCATAAACACAAACGGCTACAGGAAACATCCACCGCGGCCTCTTTGTTTTGCTTAAGTACATCACGAGGGACGAGATACGAGCGAAAATTTTGGCGAGCGCCAGAGAGAGAATTACTGATGCTCATTGCCCCTCCCCCCCTCCTCCTTCACCTCCCCCCTCTTCCCCCCGGCTGTAATCTTACCGCCATTTTGTCCGTCTGTTCTGGAACCAGGTCTTGACTTGCGCGTCCGTCATCTTCAGGGCCTTGGCCAGGGTGGCTCGCTCGGCCGACGCCAGGTACTTCTGGCGGTGGAACCGCTTCTCCAGCTCGCAGATCTGCACGCGGCTGAAGGACGTGCGAGGCTTTTTCCTCTTGGGCGGCGTGCGGTTCTGGTACGGGTGGCCGATGCGCCGGGTCACGGAGAACGGGGACAGCGCTGCTGAGAGAGAGTCGGTTGAGTTTGATTGTTTCCGGAAGCGGTGGAGTCACGGAAGTCCAATGTGTTAATGCTAACGGAGAGTTTCTTTAAAATAAACTCCCCGTTAGCACGGTTACTGTAACTAATTGGCGGCGTCTGGACTTTTTTGATCGGGTGGCCGATACGCCGGGTCACGGAGAACGGGGAGAGCGGTGGGGTCACCGAAGTCCATTGTGCTTATGCTAACGGAGTTTCTTTTTAAATGAATTTACATATTTTGAATTTGGATTTTGAACATACAGTGTTGGTAAATTCATTTATTTGTTTGATATTTTCAAATTGTCCTTGTTTGGATTTTCAAAATTAACTCTTTCGAAATTCATGCATTTCTTGTTTTACTTATTCCACTTATTATATTTACAATAGAACTCCTTTGGTGTTTCAGAATCCTCGTAGCTTTGTCAACAAACCAAAATCTAGTTTTAGGTGCGGGGGAGATACATTTTATGCTTGATATTGTATCAAGGAGCCCCAAGCTTCCCAAAAAAGGGATGAAATATCATTTTACCACCCAAAATAAAAAGTCATGCCATGAAGGGTTAAGAGACTCCCCGTTAGCATTAGCTGCGATGGTTACTGTAACTAATTGGAGGCGTCTGGACTTTTTTTAAGGCTCCGAGATCAATATCTGCTCGTAGAAGGAGTTATTTCAGCTTCTAAGCACATAAACTTATTTCCCTTGAGGTTGTTTTTTGTTGTTTTGTCTGCGCTCATGTTATAAAATACAATTTAGCCTTTTCCGGCCCTCGGTTGTAGATAAAAAATGATTGCCCATTTTGTTCCAACTCTGGATAAAGCCACTGTTGTTTTGGGGAGTCACGGGAAAAGGCCCAGAAGCTGCCGATTGAAGAAGATAAACGTAATTACAACTAATATTCCCCCATCGAAATTTCTTAAGAAACCAAAAGAGGTTTAAGGAAAAGACAACGAGAGATAGAGACAGCATCAGTTCCTAAAAACCATTCAGGAAAAGATTTAGACTAAAAACACAATGAATGCACTGGAAAAAAATCATCTGTGAGTGAGGAGGGGTGACTCACCTGGACACGCCCCCTTCGGGAAGGGGTAGTCTGCTAGAAGGCCGCTGGTGTCTCGCAGGTGGGCGAGCTCGGGGTAGTAGCATTTGGCCAACGTCTCCACGGTGCTCCAGACGGGGACCCGACCCATGTCCCCCTTGGGGAGAGGACACAGGGACCCGACGGGACCCGGACCCCCCGGGCCCTCTCCGGCTCGGATCTCCTCCGACTGTTCCCCTAAAAATACAAAAAATACAAAAAAGGGATAGACAGTCAGGTCCCCACATCTGGAGTTAGCAGCAGCCGGCGCCAACGTAGCGTAGCGGCTAATCGCATTCGGCGGCCCGACTGCTGCCGTAACGTCGTTAGCTCATCGTCTCTTAAGTTAGCGTTTTGGGGAGGGTTACGTAACATTACACATCTGCCATTTAAGGAAATAAGTGCCGGGTTACAAAGACAAATGCAGCATGCTGGTCAGCCGATGAGCATCAGGCAGGAAAGGTCATCGACTGACGCTGGGATGAAGATCAAAATACGTCTAAAAACACTATCATAATCATATCAACCTACGTAAAACAAGCTATTCACCGACATTTTTGCGTGAATATGAATGTAAGCCTGGGTTGTGTTTTTCCCCTCTCTCTCTCTCTCTCTCTCTCTCGGTGCCCCAGGCGGCTCACTTTCACATACATCACTGTATCTGGGTATTAATAACAACTTATCTCCCTGCGTCATAAAATATCTATGAATCCTGTCTATTTTGTCAGCCATGGGTAAACAGAAGATCGATAAATGTAATGAGATCGTCGTTGGCCATGGATCCACTCCCCGGGCCACATTCTCATATTTGGGAGGCTGAGTGAAAATCAAGAAACGGATATAATTATTTATTTTTTTGTGTCTCTCATGTGTCAAATCCTCCCCCAGCAAGCTGTTTGTCCTCCGTGTCTTACAGGGTGTTTATTTGTTTTTGTTTTGTCAGAAGCAGCCAAAATGAATATGAAAAGAAGAAGAAGAAAAAAACACCACATCTACATCGGTGTCGCATGAGAGCTGAGAAACAAAAAAATATTCATTTGCAACGACAATCTGAAAGTTGAAATGGAACATCGTCCCCCGACGGTGCCGAACACGAGCAAATGATTTGTACTAAATAAGAAATAAAGATGAATAGCTGCAAAGTGCTGTAACAGGAGGTCACATTAAAGGGAACATTACCTGCAGTGTATATTAGCACTGCAGATTTAGTGCCTCAAATGACAACTCACTCGCCTTTTATTGTGTGTTTTTTCTCCTCCACTGGATTTATAATGCGTCTTCTTTTTTTTCTTCCTCTCATTATTGTCTTTAATCTCCTATGGTAATATCCCTATAATGTCATTATCGGGTTTCACGCCACGTGCTGCACCCGGTGCTCAATAATAGTAAAACTGGTAATGCTATCCCTCTAATATTCCTTTCGGGACTTAGACATGGCATCTGTGGTATTTAATCACGGCTTTATAGTGACAAGATTCCCATGATGTCTCTGATATTTAGACTCTCGCATCAGACTGCGGCACCTCATGTGGCCCTTTATTCTGACTTTGCAATATATATATTTGTTTTTGAAATCTATGATGTCTGGTTACGTGACTTTTCCATGTGTATATATATATATATATATATATATATATATATATATATATATATATATATATACACACACATTTGTAATTAGCCCTCTTTGGCTGGCGTCTTGTTGCCCCATGTGCAGCCTTATGGGTCACATGCTGAGAGCGAACAGGCCTGTTGTTGCTCCCAGTGGCAGCTCTGGCTAAATGATACTGCATTAGGTGGCTATTTCAGGCCATCTGTGGGCTAACTAATGGACCAGGCACATACAAGCACGTTCAGAGGCAACCCAAGTGCACGCATGGAGCCCTCGGACCTGCCACCACTGAAGAAGAAGAAGAAGAAGAAGAAGAAGAAGAAGAAGAAGAAGAAGAAGAAGAAGAAGAAGAAGAAGAAGAAGAAGAAGAAGAAGAAGAAGAAGCTGATAAATATATGCTGTGTTTATCCATCTTTGTTATTGTTATTAGGAGTGAAAACTATGAGGAATGCTCTAATGGCTGCAGGATATTCAACCAACATCCAATTAAACCTCACTGCATCGGTCCTATAATAAGATTATAGGAATAAAATGAACCCATAATATTTCTGTGTCCTTATGGCACTTGAATGTGTTTATGGTGCCTTTAAAAAAAATATTAAAGACAATTTCTTTTTATGTATAAAAAAAAGAAAATCACTGTAGTAAAGGTATTTAAATGTGTATTCATACTCCTGAGATTAATCCAACATCTATATGCATATTAAATATGTAATTTAAGCCCATTGAGCACGGTTGTAATTTCCTATAATATATGTTGCTGGACAAATTCTAAATCCCACGAGATAAAACGCGATCATGGTGCAAAATGTCAATTTAATTATTTTCTTTTTTTTCTTTCGTATATAGGATTTTAATCATTTTCCACCATGAGAAGAATAATAATAATTAGAATTAACATTATCTGGAACGAGCATGGAAATAAACAGTTAAGGATGTTATTGCAGCGTTTTTTAATCCAGATAGGGAACTGTGTGTATTACGACGTATTATAGGACCATTTATTGTTAATAAAAAGAATCGTATTCCCCATTACAAAAAAGAAGATAAATAAAACTTGTTTCTGTTTCTTCCTTTAAATGAAAACAAGCAAAACGAGTGAGAATGCTAAATCTGCTGCCTAATACAATTTAGCATAAAAAATGCTACCGCGGAGGATATGTTCCCCCTAATAAAACCACCTATACTTAATAACACTTCCCGGTGACAGCGCTTTCCTTCCCCACTGCGGATATTACCTTTGCGGCAATCTAATAAATATATCCGTGAAGGATTCTAAAGGGGATATTGAAATATAACATGAACATATATTGCTATTTATTACAGTGTGCGGGACAAAAGGCAGACGCGCAGTCTTTTGTCACGCGGAGCATCGGTGCCGTGTGCAAAGGAAACACGATCACATGTTGTTGTTTTCCTGCTCTGCCATTAATAACACAAACATATATTTATTAGAGAGGTAAAGTGTTTTTATAATGTGGTTTAATATCGGTGCTACGTGGCTCTGTTTATTGTCAATGGTCCACTGTATTTGTTTGTTTGTTCTATTATTATTATTACAGTAATAGTATATTTTTTTTATTTATTTGATTAGTGTTTGCTTATTGCATTTTTTTGGCATTTGTATCAATTGAAACTGTCCACATTATGTGTAAAATCACATTTAGAAAATTATCTTTTTTAAATGATTTACAAGTCGATTATTATTGAATAATTATTACGCAATACACATTTGTTTCTACTTAGTTTTTTCGTCTTGCGTTTTCACTATGTTGGTGTGTGTTTACTGTTTTTTTTATGTCATTAAAATCGTTGCCGAGCATTGATTTAAAAAAAAGTGTTGTATTAAAAATAAATATGAAATAAAGTAAAACATTTAAAGCAGAATAGCTAAAAAGCTACCACCACTACGACTAATATTACTACTTATAATACTACTACCACTACTACTACTAATAATAATAATAATACTAATACTACTAATACTAATACTAATACTGCTGTTGCTATCACTATTACCCTATACTAATTATAATAATTAAAACAACGAAAACTGCTAATATAAATGAGAGTGTACCTATATGAATCCGCCCTGAGCCCAGGTGATCAGCATGACGCCGCCAGTGAATAAACAAGTGTTAGTTTCATTCGGAGTGGATTAAATGATTCATCCGACGCCCTGAAGCCCAAACGCGTCAGTCCGGGATTTATCACCCGAATTTAGGCCACGAGCACGCGCGCGCGCCGGAGTGAAAAACGAGAGACGCCTATTGTGCAATTTAACAGGTTTCGTTTACATCCCTGCAAGAAAACACAGAAAAATACTCTCACAGAGACACGCACGCATGCACGCGCACACACAGACACACACACACAGACACACACACACACACACACACACACACACACAAACACAGACACACACTCCCATGGCTGCCAGAGCCTTTGGCTAAACGTGGAGATGTTTAAAGCTGCACGGGTTTTTTTTTTTTCTTCTTCTTCACTCCACCAGTTTCAATTCGAAAAAGAGAAAAGAAAAGAAAACACAACAACGGAGAGAGAGAGAGAGAGAGAGAGAGAGAGAGAGAGAGAGAGAGAGAGAGAGATTTAAAGATGGTGGTCGTGCCCATCAGGATGGATGAGAGTCCATTTGATTTACGGCTTCTTATTGGGAACAGAGGAGGCTAAATATGGATAGTGAGTGCGTGTGTGTGCCTGTGAGTGTGTGTATGTGTGTGTATGTGTGTGTGTATCCTGATCAATACTAGTGGAAAGATATAAGCTGCGAAATAATTACAGCGACACAAAGCTGGGAGAAATTAAACGAGAGGCCCTCGGTGGCTATGAGTAGAATTGATAAGCCTATTTACACTGTTTCTGTTCGCAGCTGACACGTCGTCCCCCAGTATTTAATAATTAATCAGCTGGAAAGAAGAACGGAATAGTGAATATTTAATGCGTGGAGAAGAGGGGGGGGGAGGAGGAGTCTATGATGCTCTTCATTCTTTTTCTTCGTCTTCATAAAGGATGAGGTCATGAGAAACGAGACCAGTGTACCCTCCCAAAAGTGAATTATAATAAAGAGAATAAAACAGAACGCTTCACTCAATGAATATTTTTTTTAAAAATTATAATTTAAGGTTAATTTAATAAGCATAGCAAATTAGCTATAACACTGACACGACGCGTTATTGCTGTGGATCAATGTGTCAAAATAAAACCTTTTTTTATTAAAACATATTTATAAGCTATAATAAAGGCCTCACAAACACGTGTTTCGTTGTTTTTTCATGTTAATCTAAAAGATTACGTGATTCCATGAACATGTGTGTATCACTGTATGTACATGCCATCATGTGAGCAAATATATACAATTATTAAGGGCATTTATTGTAATCTTCGTATACTTGTTTTTAGAGAATCGATTTTTTATTTTACGTTTTTCTGTCCGTATTTATTGTCTGTATTTAAATCCAAAAGGTTATTAATCAAATAAATAGATTCCACAAAACTAAAGGATACACAAAGTATAGCTGTAATATTGCAGCATATATATATATATATATATATATATATATATATATATATATATATATATATATATATATGTGATATATATTGATATATTGATATATACTAGGGCAAATAAAACGGAGGTTTTGAAGACGATAATATGAATTATGAAAAAGTAATTTGTAGAACACATAATTGAGGTAATACCTCGAAATTAAAATACCAAATACTTCAATCATAGTAGCAATTATGAATGAATAATACAATAGGTGTGACCTATGTTTACCCACTGTTACACACATTTTTACCTGCCACGTGTAATTATTATTATGACTCATCCCTCTGCACACACACACACACACACACACACACACACGCAAAAAAACATAACAAAATAAATAAATAAACTCATTCATCCTCATGAGAAGCCGGGGAACGTCATCCGCTGTAAATGGAGAGTGATGGTCCAATAAACTGATTCATCAGCACGTCCACGTCCATCCGTCCCCTCGTTCATCAGACGTGCCCTTCCAGCGCCATTAAAGTGCCCGTGCGCAACCTAAACATGAAATCAGCTCCCAACATCTGCCGAGCTAATAAAGGCCCCGTTCCTCCAACACACACACAAACACACGCACACCCACACACACACACACACACACACACACACACACACACCTCACACCTGTAAGGACAACGCTGCTTATTTGGGCTTATTAATAAAAAGGTGTGTGGACTATGGTGTGTATGATCATATCTGTTGGGTGCTGCGGGGTCACGGGGTCACTGTTTACCTGTTAGTCTGTCCTTGGCAAACCGCCGACTGCTCTCCATCCACGGGAAGGTGAAGTTGGCCGCGCCGCCCATCCCCATGCCGGGGACCGACGCGATGCCGGGTCCGATGCACCCGGGATGCGCCGAGGGGGGCGGATGCGGAGCGGCGGCGGCGGCGGCAGCGGCAGAGGCGGCAGAGGGCGGCGGCGGCGGCGGAGGCGGCATGGGTCTGTGCGCCGGCACCCGGATCACCCCGCCGGCTCCACCGCCGCCGCCGCCTCCTCCTCCTCCTCCTCCGCCTCCTCCGCCTACACCGCCCGAGTTCACGTTGACGTTCATGTTCATGTTCATGCTGACGTTCATGTTCATGTTGACGTTGTAGGAGCCGGCCAGCCCCGCCGCCATGGAGCAGGCCGGGTTGTAGACGCTGTTGTACCCGTTGCTGTAGACGTTGGGGGCTAGCGCGTAATCCGGGTCGCCGGTCCGGTTGGGCAGCATGCAGCCGCTGGACTGGTCCGAGCTGTTGAGGATCTGGTCGATCCCGAAGCTGATTGGCTCATGCTGCTGCTGGTGCGTCTGGTTCACCTCCTCGATCCCGGTGTGCTCCATAGTTTTTATTTTTGGAAAAAACGGTTTATACCCGTGGTGTTGATTGTCAGATTTGATGTATTTCTGTCATTCAATGAAACGTGTGTGCACGCGCGCTGCAGGGTCGGACTGTGTTTTGGGGGGATTGAAGCATCGACACGGGTCGGATCTACTCCCAGGAAACCGAAAACGTGTCCAGCGCTTTCCAAAACCTTGCCATCATCTGTGTCCAGCAGCGGGGATCGGGTGTTCCCTAAATGAAATGCCTTTCCATGAGGGCTACGAAAAAAGCGTATCCATCTTTACCAGCGCGTTCGTTCCCAGAGAACTACACACCCACACACACACACATACACACATACACACACAAGGCACCCTAGAAGAAGAAGGAGAGAGAAAAACACAACCAAAGATGCCAAATGGTTATCCAGAGTACTTACACACACTCACCCACCCACACACACACACACACTCACACACACAAGAAATCCGTGATGCAGTTCTCTGGAGAGGCTCGATGCGCTTTTGTTCGACGGTCCATACACACGCAGAGGGCACGGCGGGATGCCCAAAAGCTCGTCGCTATATCACCAAAATAAAGCCACAGCACGAAAACGAAACCAAAAAAAAAAAACCCCAGAAGGAGGCGACGCGCTGACCTCGCGCGCGCGGATATTAATTGGAGGTGAGAGCGAAACGAGGGCTGCGTCGCGCTGCGCGGGGAAGAAGTGCGTTTCAGCAGGTGAGACAGCCCTTCTGCGTAAAAGCTGCCATTCGGTCATCCAGCCAAACCTCGCCTCCCTCACTCTCTCACTCCCTCCCACCCTTCCTCCCTCCCTTCTCCTCCTCTTCCACCTCCTCCTCCTCCTCTTCCTCCTCCTCCTCGGTCGGGCAGTTTGTGTTTGCTCCGATTTCTTAAAGAAGCCGCAGCTTTCTTGCTTTTAGGCTTTTCCTGCCACGACGCAGTTGCGCGTCTATTATTTTTTTATACTGTAAAACGAAAAGGTCAATTGCATATTTAAATGTTTAGTAAAATATAACAGGAAGTATTTCTCTCCTCATGTCGTCGGAAAAGATACATTTTAACAAGACACACATATATATATATATATATATATATATATATATATATATATATATATATATATATATACTTAATTAATTATTTAGATATTTATGCATTTATTTATTTAATTAGATATATATAGTTATTTAATTAGATATTTATTTATATATATTTATATTAGTTATTTATTTATGTTTTTATGTATAGTTATTTATTTATGTTTTTATATATATATATATATATATATATATATATATATTAATGTATTATTAATTGTTGAATCTTCATGATAAGCCTTTTTGAGGCTGTCAATGCTCAGTCATTTTGTTATATTTGTGTTTAAAACTTTACTCTGAGATTATCTATATTAGGTTTGCTCGTTTCTAGATATACAACAAATTAAATAAGAATCTTAAATGTAATCCCAAGAGGGGATGTGATTGGTCACCGGCTTTACATTTAGGAGAATCTTAATAATAATATATAGGGTATCGCTGCCATGTGACTGTTTTGACAGCGGGTGCTCACTTTTGATTTCATAGCAGAGATAAAGGAGTGTATATTTGTGTGTTTGTGTGTGTGTGTGTCCAAGGACCCCACAGCGTTTCCCGGTACACCACTTTAGGATCCACCAATATTCGGATCAATGAACACTGAGCGAGTATAAAACCAAAGATGATGCTGGATGGGGCCTGAATGGGATCCCCTTATTGTTAATGGCAGGTTACATCAGTGCACTGTGTCCTACACGATACAACCACTGGGCCAGATGTGTGTGTGTGTGTGTGTGTGAGAGAGAGAGAGAGAGAGAGAGAGAGAGAGAGAGAGAGAGACTAAAGCAATAATCTGTTGCACACAATGCAGCCATAAATCCAGCGGTATTGACGGGAAGCGTGCCGACTGCAGCCTGATTTAAAGCCTCTGATAGGCCCATCGCACAAAGTAATGAAATGTAAAGCAACCGTAAGCGATATTTATCCTGGAGGAAGCAAACATGGAGACCCAGGAGTGGGATAAAGGTTTTACATCTCCATGAAGAGGAGAGGATGCAGGGATTAGAGAGATGGATGGGTAGATGGGTAGATGGATGGATGGATGGATGGATGGATGGATGAATAGACGGGTGAATAGCTGGATGGTTGGATGGATGGAGATGGAAGGATAGATGAATAAATGGATGGTTGGATGGATAGATGGATCGATAGATGATAGATGATAGATGGGTGAATAGTTGGATGGATGGATGAATGGATGGATGATGGATGGATGGTTAGATGGATGGATGGATGGATTGATGGATTGATATATATAGATATAGATATAGATAGATAGATGGATAGATGGAGTTGAATAGATGGCTAGATGATAGATGGATAGATGGGTGAATAGCTGGATGGTTGGATAGACGGAGATGGAAGGATAGATGAATACATGGTTGGATAGATGAATGGATGGTTGGATGGATAGATGGATGTATAGATGATAGATGGGTGAATAGATAGATGGATGAATGGATGGATGGTTAGATGGATGAATGGATGGATTGATAGATAGATAGATATATAAATATATAGATGGATCGATGGATATGGATGGATGATGGATTGATGGGTGAATTGATGGATGATGGATGGATGGTTAGCTATATATATATATGGATGGAATGGAATGGATAGATAGATAGAGAGATAGATACATATACATAAATAAATAGATCATTATAAAATTAAATAGCAGCTGGATGCACATCGTGGTCTCAATTCAATAAAAATGAGAACTAGATGTCTGTCACAATAAAAACGCGACACGCAGGAAAAAATAAAAACGTGCTTGAATACATAATACATCACGTTTATGACGCACTTATTTCACTTTCCGTGCGAATAAAGATCTCTCTCCCTCTCTCTCCCTCTCCACGGCGCGAGGTGGCTAGGGGGGAGCATAAAAATCAATTGCGTGAATTCAGAGGCCATATCAATAACGTGCGGGGGGACGAGCGCGGCGCGAGGCTGCTGCATATATATTAGGCCTGTTTATATGCGCGCGTTACAATCAAATGAATAGGGACGAGAGGGCGCGCGCGCCGAGCCGCAGATCAACTTACCGACAACACAATTGGCCGTTTATGCAAAACCGGGAGAGATGTACGAGCCGGAAGGCGGAGGGATAACGTGTGAAAGCACCTCTGGGTGACGTCGGACTGGGTGTGCGCAAACGGACCGCTACGCACACCGGGTTCCCAAACCTTCCCAAACCTTCCCAAACCTGTCTGTGTGATGCGTTGTCTTTGTCTTTGTTAGCCAGTGTTCTGTCTATATTTTATACCTTTTTAATATGCATTGCCTTAATTTGACTCTTTTATTTGCATCGAACTGCTATAATATAAATCATAAAAGCCAGTTTCCTCGTATATGTATTTAATCTCTTCTATTTGACTTTAGGCTTTGGCAGATTTATGCCGCCCGAAGTCGTTTCCATATATCAAAGACCCACAAGTGGTCACATGTTCAGATTCAGATCGATATTATTATCCCACACCGGCTCAATCCGTTTAGCAGAAGGAGGAAGCCCTGGAGCTGCACCGTGCAAACAAAGAGATGACACACACAATAAGATGACAACATACATCATCATCATCATCATCATATTCTCCTCAGACACATCGAGAATCAACAATTAGGTCAAAGAAAATAAGAAACAGTCAATCCACTTTAATCCACTTATCTAATATGATATAATACAAGTGAAGGTTAATGAAAGTCATATGACTAACAATATATATATATATATATATATATATATATATATATATATATATATATATATATATATATATAAAGACAAGTGAAGGTTAGTGAAAAGTCATTGTTATATATGTATATAACAATTACTTTATATATATATATATATATGTTTATATAACAATTACTTTATATATATATATGTTTATATAACAATTACTTTATATATATATATGTTATATATAAAGATACAAGTAAAGGTTAATGAAAGACATTGTTAAAGTGATATATATATACATACATGTAAATATATATTTAAAACAAATATATATATATATATATATATATATATATATATATATATATATATATATATATGACTCATGACAAAGTACTTTTTATTTATCTATATCCGCAAATTATTTACTATATTTCAGACACTTTTCTTAGGTTTTGAAGACCAAGCGGAAAGAAAAACACAAAAATAACAGTTTGTTATTTCTACACTGCTAAAAGTTAAAGCAATTACAAATAAAATCTTCCTGGAGTTCAAGATACTTCATTCACTTCTAACCCTAAAACCGCTCCAGGTGCTCCTCTCATCGTCGTGCGCGAGGCTCTTCGTCATCGCGATGCGCGCGAGGGTAAAACCGTGCACCGTATCCCGGTTCTGAGTCTTCCTCATCGAGCCCGAGAAGCAGCTCGCGCGCAGCCACACACCGAGTGTCTTGTTTCATTATTCTCCACGATGTAGTCCGTTCGCGGTGATTAGTTCCCACGAGCCGCTGTTATAATGAAGCTTAAGGGAATTTAAATGATTTTTAAAAAAAGAAGAAAGAAAGTTATCTGATTTATAATGTGCAGTCTGGGACTCTTCAGACTGATAATGTCACATTTAACTCCATGCAATGTCTCATCAGCAAAACAAAATAATTACGAAATGATTCAGTGTTTTTTATTGAATCTACTAAAGCAACCCTTGTAATACACCAGTTTTTTTTAAATTAAAGTAGTTTTCTTTTATTCTTCTTCTTTTACATTTCTATGTTTTGTTTTGATCACAGCTCAATAAGAAAATTCACTATCAGTCTAAATGTATATATTTAAACACCTTTTTCACCAATCTTTCAACATATATCTCCTTTTGCATGATATCATCCTGTAAAAGGAACCACTAAATGTAGATTTATTGAGATTATTCATCATGAACTCCCTGTTTCCTGCAGCTTTGTTGAACTACCTTCCTTTAGCTTCACGTCTCTCTCTCTCTCTCTCTCTCTCTCTCTCTCTCTCTCTCTCTCTCTCTCTCTCTCTCTCTCTCTCTCTCTCTGTCTCTCTCTCTCTCTGCTTGTGACCTCAGCTTCCCCACCAGGATCATTAAAAAGCTATCTAATAAGCTATACAGCTGCGAAATATGAGGCACATTAAACGATTATTACTATTTAAATGGGGATCCCTGACTTATTATATGGCTGCCAATTGAAAACGCGGGCCAATAGGAGCTCTACCTATAGCTCTTAAAGGCGCACGTGACACTATTATGTTGTTCAGGATTGCAATCAGCAATTTTTACTAATGCAATAAGGCCCCATTGCCAATTAAGGTATACCCCCCTCCTCTCACACACACACACTCCCCCCGCCCCCCCTCAATAAGAGAGCCCCTCGCTGACGTTGCCCAGAGGCGTTGTCTACGGGTGCCGGCTGTGCGTGATGAATCGTTATCTCCAGGCCATGCTGCTCGTCTGGGTAATAAAGTACCAGCAAAGCGGGGAGACAAAAGGAATTCGTCACAGTGGCCCTCCTCCCCGGTACATTAGCGACCTGTACCGGTCCGGGGTCCAGGTCCCGTTTAGGGGGGAACCAGAGGGGCCCGGAAGCAGAACACATGTGGAAGAAGAAAAAGGAGTATATGCTATACGCGTCTCCATAAATGTTGCGCACGCATCAAATGGAAACGACACACCTCGATATTATACTTTGAGTAAATTTCCACGTGTTGTAATTAAGAAGATGATTGCGCCCTTCACGTGGTCGCACGACATTAGTGTGTGTGTACGTGTACGTGTGTGATATTGGTCATTGGGGCTCGCGTTGGAGAAACGCCTCCTCGGACTTTAGCTGCTCGCTAATTGTTTTCTGTGTTGTTATTATTATTATTATTATTATTATTATTATTATTATTATTATTATTATGTGGGCAATGATGTGAGAATGTCTTCCTGCAAAAAAAATACAGTAAATCAACCTCCAGTTTAATGAACGTTGTTATTCTCGATTGCGTCATTTCCGCTCCAGGAACTATTCGCCTGCAGACATTTGTCTCTGTGAGAATAAGCAGCTGACGTGGATTCTCTGGGAAAATATGAGTGTGTGTGTCAACAAGGAGAAACGCCAGGGTTGAAGCACGAGCTGCTGTCGGCTGGCTGTTTGTGGAGAGTCGTGTCCAAACTGTGCGTAAAAACATCCACAGTGACACCCGGCTGAGGGGCAGCGAGGCCCCGCAGACACGCTGTCCGAGAACGGACGCATTTAAATTGACAGCTGGAACTGGTCCCGGCCCGTGAGGTGTGTGTATGTGTGTGTGGGGGGGAGGACACACACACAGCAACTGCCTCTGCAATCAAGGATGTCTCGGATCAGTCTGCCGGAGCCCGACACGCCCCCTCCCTCTCAGGGTGCTGTTTGGCTCCTCTGTTGCCACGAGGTTTGAGTTTCACAATTTACACCCAGAAACAAAACAGTTCAATGGCGGAGGAAGAAGCTGTGACCCCCCTCCCCCCCCACCTCCTCCTCCCAGAACACGTGGAATAAATGTGGTTCTCACAGAGCTGCCAACTCTCACGGTTTCGCCGTGTGACACACGCTTTTGCGTGTTTTCACACGCTCTCACGCCACACAACCAATTTCTCACGGCAAAAGAAATTCTGATTTGGGCCGAAGCGCGCTGGTTCCTTTTTAAACTCCGCGACGATAGATGGCGCTAAAGAGCGCATCTGTAAAGCTGTTCGCTGCATACACATCTATTGACCCCAAAGAGTCTCGAAGTTAGCAGCAGAAGAAGATGTTCAGACAGACACAGCGAGCAGAGACTACGGTAGGGCCGGGCTCTCAAGTGTCACGCATTGAGAGTGACAGTCACGCATTTCGGTCTTAAGTCACGCTCTCCCGCCACACATCGTATTTATCACGACTATTTAATGTTTTAATGTGCCGCAGCGCCAACATGAGTCGCGCTGACCTCACGGTGGAGAAATCAAACGCTCCCTGGAGGTCTGCTGCAAGGTGCCATTTATCAGCCAATCAAAAAGAAGGGCTGGCCTACAAAATAGCCAATCAGAAAAAAAACATATCTGTTCCCCTTGGGGATTAATAAAGTATAATTCTATTCTATTCTATTCTATTCTATTCTATCTGTGTAAGATTTAATCCAGCAACCAATGAAAATAAAGCATCAGTCACTCTTACCTTTCTTTAGAACTTGAGAGCTGTTAATGACATGTGGTTCAACTAAGTACTCACTCTCTTAAACTTTAAATCTTGAAATAAATAATGTGTTGTGTTTGTTTGTGTGATTGTGTGATGTGATGTAAACTCAGCTGTCATAACAAGCAGCAGGAGAGCACCTTGTTCACCTCTTGGTGTACTGCATGCTCTAAACATCAGAGCATTGGTTATGAAGCTGCTCACATAGCATTTATCTTTTTATTTGCAGGCCTAGGAAAAGGACCCTCTCATTTTTTTTCAAAACAATACTTTGAACAAGTAAGATGTATTCTAAAGAATTTAACATAAAGACAGGACATTTGTGCAATAGAATTAGGCATGTTTTTGTAAATGAAAGTAAAGTTATTAAAAACATTTTAATTCTTTAAGGTAGCAAAGATGCCACGTAAAAGACATTTGCCAGGCCAGAATGCAGGTACAACATGGGTTCAACGCCAAATTAATTAAAATGTCCTGATATTTGAGCCACCATTGTGTGTGGCTGCGTGCGCGTCAACATTTTGGTCACCCCCGACAAAATCTCACTCCAAGTTTTTTTGAAAAGTTGGCAGCTCTGTTCTCATGCAGATACTTCCTATTTCGCTCCTTATTATTCATGAATTCTAACATTCTGCTGTAGTCTGGTCTGGAGGGCCCATAGGAGGCCCGGGAGGCCCCCACCGTCTCACATGCACATCTCATTGAATCCATGTAAAGGTATCCATCATGGATGATTTGGGGAATTTCCATTGTAGTGGAAACAATAGCCTTGAGTCATATCATATTCTTGTGTGACTATCCTGATGAATTCATTGTAACATGTGCTGTGGCCTGGTCTGGGGGCCCGTGGGCCAATATAAGCCCCCCAAACCCTGCTCACGCATCTCATTGACTCCATAGGTTTCCATCATGGATGAATTTGGGAATTTCTATTTTAGTGGAAACGATGGAACGGCTTAATGGTGCTATTTTCCAGAATTATGCCCATATTACATTTTTTGTGTGAATATTCCATTGAGTGAATCTGTATCAGAGCTTTATTATTATTTCCCAGGAGTTGGCGGCGCTGCTCGTGTGTTCTGCGTTCTTTCATCGGGGCTCTAGATGCTGAATCACCGTCGTGTTCATCCGACATTTATTGAAATGAAAATCATTTTAAGCGTTGAGTTAATGCCACGTCTACGTCTTCTTAAAGCTGTATCGACCCGCGCTACCAACGGCTGCTTTAAAGCGTCAGCAGAACGGTTCTGGAGGGGAAATACGCTCTGTTGTCTTCTTGCTGAGCGGAACCGAGACCGGAAACACCGAGAACCGCCTGAAAACACCCAGAGACCAGAAACACGAGAACAACTTACAAAGAAATACAAAAATGACCCGAAGGTCAAGATGTAAAGAACAAAACTAGCAGCTAGAGTCCATTAATGGCACCACTAAGGTTCTCCATGTGAGGTTCTCTTGTGGTTCTTCATTGAGGGTGTGGTCTAGGAGGTTCTCATGTGAGGTTCTCTTGTGGTTCTCCATATAGAGGGTGTGGAATAGGAGGTTCTCATGGAGTACAGTGAGCTTCTCTTGTGGTTCTCCCTTCAGGGTGTGGACTCTAAGGTTCTCCATGGAGTACAGTGAGGTTCTCTTGTGGTTCTCCCTTGAGGGTGTGGACTAGGAGGTTCTCCATGGAGTACAGTGAGGTTCTCTTGTGGTTCTCCCTTCAGGGTGTGGACTCTATGGTTCTCCAGGGAGTACAATAAGGTTCTCTTGTTGTTCTCCCTTGAGGGTGTGGACTATAAAGTTATCCATAGAGTACAGTGAGGTTCTCCCTTGAGGGTGTGGATTCTACGGTTCTCATAGAGTACAGTGAGGTTCTCTCTTGAGGGTGTGGACTCTAAGGTTCTCTATGGAGTACAGTGAGCTTCTCTTGTGGTTCTTCATTGAGGGTGTGGACTAGGAGGTTCTCATGGAGTGAGGTTCTCTTGTGGTTCTCATTTGAGGGTGTGGACTAGGAGGTTCTCATGGAGGGAGGTTCTCTGGGGGTTCTTCCTTGAGGGTGTGGACTTAAGATTCTTCCTGGAGTACAGTGAGGTTCTCTTGTGGTTCTTCCTTGAGGGTGTGGATTCTAAGGTTCTCATGGTATCCAGTGAGTTCTCTTGTGGTTCTCCCTTGAGGTGTGGACCCTTCAGGGGTTCCTCAGAACCGGTGTGAACAAAGTAAACATGTTGCGACACTCGAGGAAGAGTTGCGTAATCTTCATCGGTCTTTTCTCAGAACCGTTCGGTTCCTCTGGTTCCTCGAGGGGAACATTTAGGAACTTGTGCACGTTACAATCTGTCTAAATGATCTGCCGAACGTCACCAAAACCTTCAAATAAAGTAAACCCGATATCCACACCAAGCAAATGACACAATCCTTCAAAATAAAACAGGGTTTCTGGCCTTTTAGTTTCATTATATCTTCATTTATTTACTTTTTTCTCTCCAACCTGGGTCTTAATATTGAGTTATGTCCCTGAAAAATGGATGTTTAACAATATAATTCAACATTTAAGTATCAAATATTGATAGTATCGATAGTTTATAATCCTTAGAATCCATAATTAGGTGGTTTATCACAATATAGTTAGCATCATCACCCTTTGACGGCCAACAACGTACCAAGAGGACCAAAATGTGACTTGTTTATGGGATGTTACCCATGATCAAAGAACCCTAATTCTGATTATTCATGCAGCTTGTGGAACCTCTTTTCTTCAGAGCACTCAGAGTTCTGTGATAGAGGAGAACCAACCCCACAGGAGAACCCGTTCTGCCCCGTGGAACCCTCTTCACTGAGAGTGTAGAGTTACAGGATTCTGCATTTAGAGGGTTCAGTCCTTGACTCTTTGACTCCCTCAGGGGAAAACCTGGCGCCTCCTGCCCTGGAGCAGACGACTCGGAACTGAACGGAGTGGAAAGGAGGAGGAGGAGGAGGAGGAGGAGGGGGAGGAGGAGGAGGAGGAGGAGGAGGAGGAGGAGGAGGAGCGAAAACAGTTAAAAAAAATCTCTGAAATGCAGGCTTAGGGATGAGAGATGGAGGGATGTCATGTTGCTGCACTGAGCGTCACAGGCCTATAGGCTGCAAGAAAACGGGTATTTATGGAGGGTAAATATTAATCGTGTTATTATTATTATTTATTATTATTATGTGATTGTTGTTGTTCAGATTTACTATTTATTCATTATTATTATGTATTATTACTTGTGTTGTTGTCCAGACTTACTACTTATTAATTATTATAATTATTATTTATTATTTGTAGAGTTGTTGTTTGGACTTACTATTTATTTATTATTATTATTAATTATTATTTGTATTGTTGAGGTTCAGACTTACTATTTATTCATTATTATTATTCGTGTTATTGTTATTCATATATTCTTATATTTTTTGATTAAAAAGAAGCGTTTTTTTAATCCCATAACTTTTCCCCATGTGAAGTTTTAGTCTATTTGGAGAAAGAAAGAAAAATCGACATAAAGGGTGAAATAAAATCCGTCATTTCATTTCTCGACTTTATCTTTTTTTCTCACTTTTTAAATGCAAACCGATTCATTGTTGCTCTTCCGGGCCGTTTGCCTCCGATAAACTTATCGATTAGACATCAGTTAGATAGCCAGGGTTTATTGAGTAAGTTGGTGAACCTTAAAGTGAATTACAGGAACTGCTCTGGCCCTCCGGTGAACTATTTAGTAGAATCTAATTTGCTTTGATAAATAACATCTATTATATTTACTCTGATCGCCATTTTCATCGCGGGGCTTTTATTGTGGAGGATTTCTAGATTGAAATTAGAGAGACTTTGATCACGGCTTCGTTTTCAGAAAGTCTCTCTAAATACATCTATTCATAGTTGTATTCTTACTCCTAATAAAAAGAAGAATTAGTATTAATATTATCCTTATTATTATTCATTATGTTCTTTAAAATATAGTCTGAATATTACTATAATTTAGCAACAGATGCTATAAGTCAATTATGTCTTTTAAAAAAACGCCGTTCATATTTTCTAAATCAATACTCGATCGATACATTCCACAATCCAGCTTCCATAGATTTTAATATGCATTTCTCTTTTGTCTGCAGGAGTCACGGACCACACGCTGCACTGCAACGTTACACTGCTTCCTGTTGCTATACGTGTAAAGCTGTCATCGATTAATCATTAATCATTCAACATTCATATTTCATTCATATTTCTATAATGCATATCTTTATTTACAGTCACGTGTCTCCTTCTCCTCTGTAATTTCGTGCAAACCGCTTTTAAATTAATAAATAAATAAATAATACAAATAAAACGTTGATAATATGTCCAAAACAAATAAAAAAACAAAACAAAAACAAATACAAATGTGTGCGCTTTGTTTGTGCTCCTCTACACGGCCTGCTCCGCAGTGCGCATGCGTCGTCTTATAAGCGTATAATTGTCCGTATCATTGGCTTTTTGTCTTGTTCACAAAGCGGGACACAGGAGCGGTAATTTAATTTCCTCTCTGCCGCGTTCGAGAGCCACCAGCCCGGGATCAGGCAGGAGAGGGCCCGGGGCGGTTATGGGGGGGTGGGGGTGGACATCTGCCTGCACACAAAAGTGTATATGAACGAAACCCTGGCGCACGTGATAGAGGGAACACCCACTCAGTGTCTGGTGACATAACCTTATTAATATGTATTCATAGAAGGAAAAATGGCTTATTTTATATTTTTTTGTTTATATATTGTATATTATTAATTAATGTCAGTCTGTTGAGTTTTATATCCATCACAATACTTCCAATAAGACATATGGTATTTATTATTATTTGTTGTAGTGTGTTTATATAGAAATATTTACAGCATTTTCAGCATTTTATTTGTATTTGCCCATATTTTTTGCACCACTTTTATTGCTTCTGCTATGAACTCATGTTTATTCTTATTTCATCTTTTATTTATGGTTGATTTCCCTATTATTATAATAAATAAAAGGATAAATTAATTAATTTGTTGCAGCAACAAATTAATTAATTTATCCTTTTATTTATTATTATTATTTATTTATTTATCCTCTTCAATTAAAAAAAACTAAAGAACATAAATACATTTAAATAAATAAACTTTTTCTAAAAATAGCTGTGGTGTATCAGCTGTTATTATTGTTATAATAACTATACAAGCTATTGGCATACACACAATCTAATCTCCTTTGAGGGCCGGGAGACGTTCAGAGATGAATTCACAGATCATAACTCACATGACGGATTATTAAATCATCAGTTACCATGGAGATGAACGACTGTCGACTTTCTGAAAATACAGGATATTGGGATTCAGTTTGTAAAGATGATAGCCAACTCGCCTGACTCACTTTTCATTAGCAGAAGGAAGAGAGTGAGAGGAGAGTGAGAGAAAGAGTGAGAGGAGAGAGTAGAGTGAGAGTAGAGAGAGAGAGAAGAGAGAGGAGAGTGAGAGGAGCTGCAGACACCACGACATGCAGCCATCAAACTGAAGTCCCATCACCATGAGGCCGAAGTGTGTGTGAGTGTGTGTGTATGTGTGTGTGTGTGTGTGTGTGTGTGTGTGTGTTCATACCGGGTCCTTTTATTCTTTAGGAAATTCAACATTCATGTTATTCGATGAAACCATGAAAGATGTGCAGCTGTGTGACCTGAACATTAAAGACAATATAAATACCCCCCCCACACACACACACACACACACACACACACACACATACACACAGGATCCTTCCTGAAATGACATAATAATACTAATGTTATAGGTTTAAATGCATTTGCAACGTGAACGGGGGAAAAAGATTTGTGTAAACAAACTCTTTGTTGACATTGTGCTCGTCTGAGGAAGAACAATCACTGTATGAGAGAGAGAGAGAGAGAGAGAGATATGGCACATTAGGCCTGAGGGTGTATCATTATTGGAGAGCCTGGCTTCCCCCTCTCTCTCTTCCATTCTCACTGCCTCTCCCTCTCTCTGCCTCCCTCACTCCATCCGTGCCTTCCTCTCCCCCTCTTTCTCTCCCTTTCTCCATCCCTGCCTCCCTCTTTCCCTACCTCTCCTCTTCTCCCTCTCCCTCTCTCTCGCTCTCCATCCCTGCCTCCCTCTCTCTTTCTCCCTCCATCCCTGCCACCCTCTTTCCCTACCTCTTTTTCTCCCTCTCCCTCTCTCTCACTCTCCATCCCTGCCTCCCCCTCTCTCCCTACCTGCCTCTCTCTTCCTCTTTCTGCCTCCCTCCATCTCCCTCCCTGCCTCTCTCCCTCCATCCCTGCTTCCCTCTCTCTCCCGCCCTCTTTCTGCCTCCCCTCCAATCACAGCGGGTGGTTTCATGACACCGCCGTGCAGCAGCTTCCTGTCCGGGGGCCTCGCCACTTCCTGCTCTCTCTCTCTCTCTCTTTAATTACGCTGTGACGCAATGCAATACCCCCCTCCCCCTCCTATCCCCCCCCCTTCTTTTTTCCTGAACAAAATATTCCCACATAAATTCATTTCGCGGCCCATTAAAAAAAAAAGAATACAGCGGGGGCGAGATCGTTTACATCGCCGCGTTCCCAGAACACGTACGCGGGATGTGATTTATCGGCGTTCGCGACCACGCCAAAACGCTCCGCGGCTCCCCCCCCCCACGGCAACCTGGTCTAGGCATTAACTCAACGTAATGTCTCACAAATTAAAGTATTGCCGGCTCTACCGCCGCGGCGTCAGATAAATGTGCTCTATTAGGAGGCCTCACGCTGGGCGCACAACAATTGATTGCTTGTTTGTGTTTTCATATGGCGTCCGCCAACATGCCGCGTGATGGATGAGCGCCCCGCCACCGCCAGTTGCCGGTAAGTCGATTGCTGTTGGGTGTTTTTTTTCTTCTTCTCTTCCTCTATAAAAGGAGAGTTGGTCAACACACACACACACACACACACATAGTTTCTCTCTTCTTTATTGAGGCTGTAGGAAGTGTGTGAGGCGTGGAGAGGGGGCTGATGGGAGTTGAACCACGGCCAATGAGAGCAGATGTGATTGCGGAGCTGGCGAAGGTTGTCGAATGCGGTGATGTTCACGCCGCGTGGATGTGACCGCCGGTTTCTAACAACAACAACAATAACAACAACAACAACAACTAGAGGCAGGTTACAGGATAACAAAAAGGGGGGCGGGAACTGGTGTGTGATTGGAGGAAGTGAGAACAGGTGAGCAGGAGGGGGCGGGGCCAGGGGGGAATGAATCAGAACTGGCGGGAAAATACACAAAAGGCAGGAAGTAAGAGGCGAGGATTAGTGGCGTTCGACATGTGACCTTTTTAAAGTTCTGTGACCTCTGCTCTCGTAGGCCGAAATTATAAGATTCTTGTTTACTCAATCGTGTTTTCTCTTACAACAGATTTCATCCCCCCTCCCCCCCACACACTCCATTTGCATCACGCTGAGAGGTAAATTAAAATCAGTCGTTCTATCTTTTTGCACACTGCTCCTGGATATACATATATATATATATATATATATATATATATATATATATATATATATATATATATATATATATAAATAAATATATATATGTGTATGTATATATATATATATATATATATAAATAAATATATATATGTGTATATATATATATATATATTTGTATATATATTTATAATATATATATTTATTTATATATATATATATATATATATATATATATATATATATATATATATATATATATATCGCACAGCATTAATTGGTGTTTAGCTCCATCGGTCTCCCAGGTGCTGATCGCAGGTGCGGCAGGCAGAATTGATGAGAACGCCCTCCTCCCCGCCGCTCTTCGTCATTACTCACTCCTCCTCCTCCTCCTCCTCCTCCTCCTCACGACCCTCCAGGCCCGCCCTCACACATCTCTGCCTGGCAATGCATATAAATGTGCACACTTAAAAAACAAAACAGGAGTGGCTGTTATATTTATAATACGTAATAATGTGGTTGTCGGCACAGAAGCCTGTACAACAGAGACAGAATGTAATTTTTAAAAAGTTATCAAAATGATGACGTGTATTTCCGTTGTCATTTCCGTTCATTTCAATTATCAGTGACAATATATATTTTTTTACAAGAAATACATGCTTACATTACTGTTTTGGCTGATATGTATATTGAAGCTGTTTCAATGTGATAGACATGGAATACAACCAATTTTCAATTAACGGTATCTTGAGATTTAACAGTATATCAATGTAAAATTGACGTGCTTTTTTACAGTGTATAAATGCGCACACTTAAAAAACAAAGAAATAACGACAAAATATAATTTTGACAAAATAGTGACAGAATGTATTTTGATTTTATTTATCATTGTAAAAATTACGGGATTGATTGTTCATATTATGGTGTATTTCCGTTATCAGTGAAATGTTTAGTAAAATTAACTAAATATATATTTTTACAAGAAATACATGCTTACATGACTGTTTTGGCTGAAATATATATTTACAGTGTTTCAATGTGATATGTGATAGAAAATATAATATATATAACCTATTTTGAATTAACGGGCTCTTACTGTAAAATCGACATACTTTTTTTACAGTGTGGGCAAACTGCGACCTCCAGTCTGAGGTCATCATTAAGCACTAACCATGTTTTCATTCCCTTCTAGAAGTCATTGTCTCAAATAGGTCTTCCTCGAGAAATACAGCCAAAGAAATAAATTTATATCGCGACAGTTCATACGAGCTTATATCCAATTTTGCAGTGTGCGTCGCATCTCGATCAGAGGCGAAGCAGAAAGAACGGGATGCTGTGTAACCGGCTGCACGGTGAGTAAATGCTGAGTCTCCCGCTTTAAACTGGGTGTTTCATCTTGGGGGATGCGAGCGGCCGGAGAGGAGGCCGACGCCAGCCGAGGCGGCTAATTGCATTTTTTTTTCTCCTTCTCGACAAGAACGGAGGATTCTTTCCTACGTTATTAATCATAATGAGTGGAGTATAATAAGCTACCATACATCATGCCGTTGACAAGTCGTAGTTTACCCGAGCGTTGCTTCTTCTTCTTCTTCTTCTTCTTCTTCTTCTTCTTCTTCTTCTTCTTCTTCTTCTTCTTCTTCTTCTTCTTCTTCTTCTTCTTCTTCTTTTAACGGCCCCTTAAACTGAATTAATGCACGCAGCGTTTCGGGGCCTTTGAATCAACACGTGCACGCTCGGCTGCTGCCCCCAGATCCTGGAGAGACATCAGGAATGAGACCGCCCGGGAATTATTAACCATATATGTTTATATGTGTGACCAACTGCAACCGGTTTGCACTCATTGAATACATTGTTCAATATATTACATAAGTAATACCATAAGTTATACCATGAGTAATACCATAAGTAATACCATGAGTAATACCATAGGTAATACTATAAGTAATAAGATGAGTAGTACCATGAGTAATACTATAAGTAATAAGATGAGTAGTACCATGAGTAATACCATGTGTAATACCATGAGTAATACCATGAGTAATACCATGAGTAATAAGATGAGTGATACCATAAGTAATACCATGAGTAATAACATAAGTAAGACTATGAGTAATACCATGAGTGAGTAATACCATGAGTAATACTATAAGTATTACTATGAGTAATACCATAAGTTATACCATGAGTAATACCATGAGTAATACCCTGAGTAATACCGTAAGTAATACTATGAATAATACCATAAGTAATACCATGAGTAATACCATAAATAATCAGTAAATATTCAGTAAAGATGTGTTTTTATATGAACATAATAATCATATTAAACATGTTTTTCATGAAGCATTCATACCGTGGTCCATATGAACATCAATGTTTTTAATTTCTCTCCATGGCAACTAAAGCGTGATTGAGCTAGCTTAGCATAGATGCTGGAAACGGGGGAGACAGCTAGCCTAGCTCAGTCAACAGCGTCTCTAACTCTGACATGAAGCAATATTGTCAAATTATTCATATTCATACTGCTGTAGATTAACACTAATTTTACTTCACTTTTCCCTTCACTCTATCACTACTTCCTGTTTCGAGTACGCATAAGTCACTATTGCTCTTTCCCAGGTGTCCGCGTTCACCTTTTTTTGTCCCCGATTTGATGCGACTGTGAACAGAAAGCCATGTTTCCTCTTCTGTAGTCCACCCTGACATTTCTGAATCAACTAGGTGGGAGGCCGATTCTATCACTGTGTTTAATAACGGGGTCACGGGAAAAATGAAAAGACACCCGAAGCTAGCCATACCTCCTGAATGGCTATCTGGAGAGAGAAAGAGAGAGAGAGAGAGAGAGAGAGAGAGACACAGCACTGCAATGTAATTCATCGTGACCAAGCTCGCGGCCTTACGGGCTTCAGCTTCGAAAAAAGAAGGAAAAAAACAACTAACAAATAGGAAATAAGGGCATTTCTCCTCTTAATCCCTCTCTCGCCTCAAGGGCGAATAGACACAGTGTTAAAGACTTCACAGCCGAAGAGATAAGGTCCGAGTCGGTTCGGTCAGTATTGCGATAACTTCATCAATCGTGGTGGAAAATGCAATCAGACACAGTCCGACTGCGCGGCCGCCGATGCCCTCTGGGAGGCCGGGAGGGAGAGAGACATTCATTTTGGCGAGGAGGGCACGCGATCTCCCTTTTGTAATTAAGAGTACCCAAATAAACTGTGTGTTACCCCTGAAGTGGAACAGTTAGAAACAAATAAAAGGCTAATGAAGAAATGATTGCTCTCTTTCAGGAAGAGAGAGAAGAGGAGGAATCTTGAGGCAGAGAGCTGCTGGTATGCAGTGGTGCAAAAGCGGCGTTACTCGCGCTGGAAATCGGTTAAAAAACAACGGTTATTTGGGGATGAGCACACGTGTATATGTCCGTTGGATGGGAAGGTAGGTCGTATAGCTAGATGATCCAACGTCAACGAATGATTGGAAATCCGACATCCCGATGCGATGACGTTTATTTTTACGGTGTAAAAGTGAAGTGTCACGGGAAAAAAAGAAGCAGCAAAAATGAGTAACTTTTTCGTAAGATATTACACGATCCTTTGATATGAGGATATGCTGGTCTAATTGGCCCTTGGCTAAGCCCCTCCCTCAGAGCTAACCCAGAGGAACCCACACTGCCACCATCTGCACTCCTTGAAACAATATTATCCAATTTAGGGGGAAAATGGAAAAAAATTGGGATTTCAGGGAGAAGCAGACGGAAGTCATATGTGTTTGACAGACGTATCCAAGATGTCAAACGGACTCAGCAGTGAAAATAAGTTAAAAAAGAAAAAAGATAGACGCTACGTTGTGATTGGCCGATCTGTGTTTGTGTGGCGGGACTCCGCGAAGGGTCAATTTACAACAAATGTTTGCTCTTAAATAACGTGACAATTGAATAGAAACATGGCTCCAGATGATGGACAGCAGTCTCTGGCTTGTTTCTGCATGTGTGTGTGTGTGTGTGTGTTTGAGTCCCTTCCTGTCTTGCTGTCAACCTGGACCCAGTTTATCTTCACACCTGCCTGCAATCGGCTCATCGCCTCCCTCCGCTCACACATCTGCTATTCATCAGCTCTCCCCGGCTCTTCATCCACTCACCGCCACGTCGTCGTTTCGGCTCCTTTGGTCTAGAACCGCGTCTCAGGCTACTGCTCTAGAAAATATTATCCTATTCTGCACTCTTGACTTCCAGTCCGTCAACCGCCAACCCTCCTCGGCCTCGGCGTTCCTCGATTCATCGTTGTTTCCTCCTGCAACCCTGTGGACATCGGTCCCTGTGATTTCCACTTCTACCTCATTCTGATGCTGTGTCAGCCCAAAAACCTTCACGAGTTTACTCGCTTGACTATTTGTGGCTTTTTGCGTTTTTCGCTTAGAGGGGGCGGGGCTTATTTCTGTGGAAACAATAATAATTTCCTTCGTTCAACACGGAAGAGCTAACCACTAGTTCTGCTTCGTACTTGTTGAGGACGTCCCACAAACGTCGGAACATCTAACGTCCACGTGTTTGGGTTCATAACATTAATAAAATATACATATATATATATATATATATATATATATATATATTTATATTCATACATGACATCACCCGTAGGCTCGCACAACTCAATGACTTTCACCAACTACGTCTGAATGACTTCAACTTCCAGCGCTACGAGAGTAAAGCCTAGTCTAGACGCGCCGGAGACCTTGAGCATTCGAAGTTCTGCGTCGAGGGACGCGTTGCTCTTCGTTGCTCTGCAATTCACCGCCACGTCGCCAGGGGTGTGTGGGTGTGTGTCTGTGTGGCGGTGTGGTTTCATGGATTATAGCCGAATCCGTGCTTTTTTTTCCGGTCACAGTCTTCTGTTTGGTCCATTGTTGCTACCGGTCCACGATAACTTTTAAAAATGGCGATGTAGGAAGACAGACCGGAAGATATACTCACTGCCGGGAGTCACATTCTGAGCGGACCAATCACAGCGCTTGCGGTCCGCGTCAACATGACGCATAGTTAGGATTTTTTGGAGGCGCGCGTCAGGCTCCAGCGACCGTCTGCGAAGGGTCTGCGAAGGGTCTGCGAAGGGTCTGCGAAGGGTCTGCGAAGGGTCTGCGAAACTAGGCTTAACACCAGCGGCGAAGCTTCTCATTGGCTTCTCATTGGCTTTTGCAATTCGACATCCTTCGAATTGTTCGCCTAAGTTGAAATATTTCCCACCGCACAATTCCCGTCTATCGCAACTACTCGCGTCTGTACGTTGATTTTGCTTTTGGGATCTACTCGCGTGAAAAATTCTCAACGCTTTTAGCGTGAACGCAACTTCACAGCAAATTTTTTTTCAAAATGTTTAATTAAATAACAAGAGCAGAGAGTTCAACGCTTTGCGAATATTTTTATTTATTTAATATGTGATTCAGGCCAGCGCTAATTCTTTTCTATGATATTACATATTGACATTTCCAATGCATTTTGTAAATTTTTTAAAGGATCAGAATACTTCCTCCAGCACAGTCGGGCCACGTCGGGCTTCCCGTAATAAAAAAAAAAATGTTTCTCAGCGTCTCCGTTACCTTTTTTCTATTTCTGTAAGTGTGAGCCGTGTTTACTCTTTTTTCTCGGCGAGATAACTTTGACTTGACGGCAGATCAAGACGCCGAGGCACTCGGGCGATGAAAAGGGCTCCGACTGCAGAGATGAAAAGTTTTTTTCGCAGAATTCCAAAGCGCGACCAACGTCTCCGGTTACAAAGCGAAGGTCAATCCACTTTGCGGTGACTAGATTTCAGCGGCGAAGAAAAGGGGGGGGGGGGGGGTATATAGGTGAAAGGAAAACACAGCAAGCAAAACACGTCAGCTATTTCAAGACGTCAGCTTTCTCGACACATTTAAAATATCACACAGCCCCGGAGAAAGAAGACGAAATTTAGCTAACGCGTCATATTTTTTTCCGCGGCGATGTTGCAGAGGCTTGTTGGGTTGATCGGCGTATCACCTGAAATATGATCTTTCACATCTCTGCCCAAAAAAATAAAAAAAATCCCCGCTACTGTAACTAAGGCAATTTGTTTTTGTTTCCTGCGGCGGGGCAATTTTTTCGACTTTCTCCTTTGACTGTCTGCATATTAAAGTGTCAACGATTGAAACTTCTGGATTAAGAATGAGTGAAGCGTCTAGGCAGGAGGTGAACGCATTAGTCCCCTCCGGAAACCGGATACGGGGCTTTTTTATTAAGGACACAAGTTAATTTATGTCAGGGCTTAAAAAACGGAGCCCGATGCCGCTTCTCAGCAGGTGTTGTGCAGGTGCTGTGTTGTGGGAACAACACGCTCCGTACCAAATATTTAATTTCCAAAGACTATTAGCGGAGAGATCCTTTAAAAAATATATTTTATAAATATACACAAGAACACGCCGATACACGTTTTGACCTCTTACGACGAGAAAGAGAGGCCCGAGAAAAAAAAGAAAAATCACAAGCCGACTGTTGCCAAGAGTTCGGGGCGGGGTGGGGGGGGTGGGGGGGGTGGGGGGGAGGAGCGTGACACCGTTGAACTCTTGGCGCTGGCGTGTCCGTGCACGCACACGGAGGGAGGGCCTCCTCCGACTTTATGTATCGACACATTCCCATCTGCCATTGTCTTGGCGGAGCGGGAGCTTGACGGAAAAAAAGAAAGAAAAGAAGGAAGAAGAAGGAAGAAAGAAAAAAAGCTAGCAGACAAAAATCTTTCTCCCTCTCTCTCTCTCTCTCTCTCGCAGTGATCGACATAATGACTCAAGGAATGAGCACTTCAGCTAACGCTGAAAAACAAAAGAGGCATCTGGATAGCATCTCTTGTCTTGGACCCTCTGAACTCTCTCCGGCCCCTTTGAAACGCGTCGTCGCCACGCCGACCGGGCCGCGCCGCGCCATTTTCATTCTACCGCGGTGCTCTCCCACCTGTCATCTCGCACTCTTGAGCTCCCCGCGGCCGACCTGCTGACAGCTCCTGAACGTGAAGGGGGTCACAACAATGGCGCCGGTGGTGGTGTGTGTGTGTGTGTGTGTGTGTGTGGGGGGAGATTGGCGTGGATACAGCCCCCCTTCCTCCCCCCATTCCTCTGCGTACTGTATTTCGCTTGTCACCGTGATGGAGGATTCAATATTCTCTCTCACAATTAAAACTAACCTTTTGTTTGGGACTAATCGTTTGGCAAGTTACTGAAGGGAACAGAATTGTATTAAGTAGAATATCAATAATAGTTAAGTGCTTAAAGCCCCTGATGTCAGCGAGAGACACTTTGGAGAAATTAGAGGCTTAATCATTAGAAATAACTCACGTCTGCAGCACTGCAGCAAATCTTTGGGCTTTTTTACTTTACGCCCTTTTGTTTGAGCATGACGTGTGATAAGTGTAAAGAAAGTGTCAAATGTCATTCAATTATGCTATTACATTCAATGATAAATGTATAAGTTGGCTTATTTAGAAGTGTTGTACATACAACACATGACTTTCACCCAGGAAGCCACTGTTCGTGTCCGAGAAGTCAAAACCTTTCTTTTTTTCTAAATTATTAGTTACATAACTTTCAAACTCGCCTAATGTCACTGCTGTAGTTATTCTTAACCCAAACCACACACCCTGTAAACCTTACTCACTTTGAGGCCGCGCTTTTATTTTGAAAAGACCGCAAGCGTGTGACAAGTCGAAAGTGACAAATGTGGCCGGACATTTATAGGAAAATGCATGAAAAATTAAGCTGTCATACAAATTGCTCTAGGTTCTCTTTAATTGTGTAACAAACTATCTTTTCCTATATCTAACCGAGTAGTTTAATCTCCTAAACCTACATAGAAGTTTATTTTGAAAATACAGTTGAACGGATATAAAAAGCAGAAACTGATGCTTGAGAACAAGCTGACACATAAACATATTTAATGATGCGATATTATAGATTAAATAATTTAGATTCAATAAAATCCACCTCAATCAATTCTAAAGTACTGTATTAACAATGCATAAATAATATATGATAATAAAGCACTCGCACATGAGTCAATATCACCGATACTTCTGTACTTTCACAAAGTTAATTTTAATTCATATGTAAAAATGTTAATGTTAAATCTATTTATAATCAAATTATTCAGCAACGGTGGTGATAAGTTGTTGGTTTCAATCTCCGACATACACGCCCATTAATTACCTTCCATTGTGTAAGGAATTAAATGTACGTTGCTTTGGAAAGAGACGTACAAATGAATGAAATACACACAAAATATTTGGTTAATAAACTTCGAACATCACCAAGATGTTGGTTTTCTTTTTTAGCGCATTCCAGATTTCCCGGGGCGCGGCCTAGTGGCCAATACGAGCGCTCACGCACTGTTGGAGACACTTTGCATTTCACTCTTAAATTTCAATTTGTATCTCGCTGTTTCCTCAAGTGCCCGTGTACTTGATGCTATAATTACATTTGGGCAACGGGGTCTACGGTATTTCAATTAGGAAAGACTGGGTGGCCCCGCCCCTCCGTTAGTGGTCCAAATTCAGGCCTCTCTGCGAACGTCCCGTGACCCACGCCGCGATGGAGGCCCGCCAACCGAGCGGCAACACCCCACCCGGGTGTGATTCCACCGCCAAAATATTGCCCGTTTTAAAGCACCGCGGCAGCGGAAATTTCACCTCGGTGCAAAACTTTAGTAATGAAGAAACTGCATTACATGGCAGTCTCGTTCCAAAATGTTCCATGTAGGAATAATTAGAAATAGAATAAGCGAAACATTAATGTCCCGTCTCTCCGCAGGTGACAGTAAATTATCTTCGCCGTGGCGGGAAAAAAAAGAAGAACCATTAGGTCTCGAAAGAAATACATAAAACATCTATTTAGGCCCTCCCCGAATCATCACGCCCAGCATGCATTGCTGCGGGGGGTCAAACATAAATTTGTGAGAATCTCATAAGAGCACGCGTTCGACAGCCGCCGCAAAGATGACGAGATTCATTCGGCGTTATTATTCGCTGGGATCAACAGGGAAATAAGTTTTTGACCGCTTCTTACGGAGCGTCAGTACGGACCTGCCGGTTCTCACAGGAAGTCTCCGTGACGGCACCCTCAGCCACCATCGCCCCGACCCATTGATGTCGGGCCCCATAATAACCACGCTGAGGGTGTTTGGAGAGAAACTCGAATACCGCCGCCATGGCTTTCCTTTCAGTTCGCGTTGGCCCGGATTCAATCAAACCTCGCGCCTTGATGGATGCTGAGGGAAGCTCAGGTTAATGGCCGTTGACGGTGGAGATGGTAATACTCTGATCTTTTCTGATAAGAAAAGCGTGTGACAACGTAAACAGACGGGTTTTCTCTTCACACTGTTGAGAGATTGTGAAACAAAAAAAAAAACAAACAGACATTTCACATGTTTGCAGGCTGGAAAAGTTGAGCTAATCATGAAGAATTGTAAGATACTAAGGCTCACTTCACAAATATTATATATATATATATATATATATATATATATATATATATATATATACATATATTATTTTTGTTGATAAATCTGTTGACTACTTTCACCTTACTGTTATTAACTTGTGTACTCCAAAATAAGGATATTGTAAAGTCCTTTTCCATTTGTTTATAAATCAACATATAACCGAATTGAGCAAATATTGAAATTTTAGCTAATGGTTTGTTAAAGTGCATTGACACAAGTCGGTTAAGTCTACCTGACACTCTCCCCCTCTTCACGTGTTTTCATAGTCCAGATTGGCTAATCTGCAGAATCTAGATAAGAGGGAAAAAGCAATACTTAGGGAGGAAGTACCCTCATGAGAGCAGCCGGCATCCTCCCACTACACACAGCTACACACCCAGAGGAGATAGGGGCCAGAGGAAGGCATGTTGTCCAATATGCACATATGACTTATGACTCCGCAGCCCCGATCGTACCTTTGGTGAAGGATGGTGGTTAATGGGGTGCGGATGGTGGTTTCTCTCACTAAGTGCCATCATTCGTATACGCTTCAAGCCTCAGTAGCTTTCGCTTCAACTGTCACAAAATGAAATGCTTAATTGAAAGAAGAAGAAAAAGAAAAGCACGAAATAAAAGGGAATGCGACGAAGGACGGCGTTCAAGTTCTTTCATCCCTCTAGAGGAACACATCGTTTTACTTGTACCTGACCCGTCTGGAGCAAAATACTCTTTATTTGTTTTCTCAGGACTGAAATTGTCAGTACGAAGAGGCTTGGGATCCAAGTGACCCAAGTGAAGGAATGGGTCAGCAATATTTCATTGTTTAGGATTTAATGGTTTTGACAGACATAAATAGGGGGTTTCCTGTTCTGCAATTCTGTTGTATCCTTTTTCTTTTCAGCATTGGTTGTCGATGTTAATCCTCCTGGGGGGAGGAGGGGGTAGAAGCCCGGATGAGTTGAAAATATAATGGTGGTAAGAATGATATGAATACAATTGTTTTGGTAGGTTCAAAATGGAGGATGATGATTTCTGATGATTTCTGTTTAATTTCTGTTTTATTTCTGTTTTATTTCTGTTTTATTTCTGTCCGTGTTCTTCTGTCCTTGTCTGATTGTTTGTATGGTTGATTGTTATGCTGTTATGTAATTTGTATTTATTTGTTGTTGTTTTTTGTTGTCTGGTAACGTGCTGTCTTGGACAGGACACTCTTGTAAAGGAGATTTTCTGGTTAAATACATTTAAATACAAAATTAATTAATAATAAAAAAAACGTAAAATAAAATTATTGAAAGAAAGAAATTGTCCAAAAAAATGGTTTACTTTTAATTTTTGAGACATGCATTCTAAGGTGAAGTGTGCAAAAACGTGGGTGAAGATTTTCCACTCGGACTTTGAGCCGTAAAACGTGAATCGATGTTCCGGGTCGACGAGTCAAAACGGTTTCTTCCCCGCTGTGAAAAAACCCTGAAAGAAAGCACAGTCAGCAAAATGCCACCTGAATAAATAAAGACCGAATAAAGAGCAAACAGGATTTTGTTCATCGGTATTCCCGCTTATTGTATTTTTCTATATCTTAAGCCGTCGCTGTAAAAACAAACAAACATGGAGCTTCAGTTACAGAGTGTGATGTTTACCTTCCTCTGTTGAATGGATAAATCATTTTGACCTTCCGCGGCTCAAAATGCACAAAAGTGAAAAACGATAATACAGAATTTAAAGTCATGCACACAAATAAAAGCGCCCCACACTTATTCAACTAAGTATTTTAAAAAAAATGTTAATCCACAATTTTTATTTTGCTATTTTACGAAGTCTGAAACGCGTGTGACATGTGATTATACAAAGACTGAAACCCATGTGACACGTGAATATACAAAGTCTGAAAGCAGCGTGACACGTGATTATACAAAGTCTGAAACCCGCGTGACACGAAGTCTGAAACCTGCCTGACACGTAATTATACGAAGTCTGAAACCCGCGTGACACGAAGTCTGAAACCCACGTGACACGTAATTATACGAAGTCTGAAACCCACGTGACACAAAGTCTGAAACCCGCCTGACACGTGATTATACGAAGTCTGAAACCCACGTGACATGTCATACGAAGTCTGAAACCCACGTGATTATCTTCCATAGGCCCAAATTCTCATAACAAGATAAGTAAAAGATCCGCGCCCGCCTCCACGAACAAACCAGCTAACTTTGTACTTGTCGATGTCAGCAACACGAGTGCCAAACCAATTGCATCCAATCAGTGTAATTGGCGTTGGGCTGCGGCGGCGGATTCACGCTGGTAGTGGCCCGTTGTTTGAAATGAAACCTCTGAATCTAACGCCCTTCCTCTTTTTCTTCTTCTCCTCCTCTTCCTCACGCTGGAGACACACTGCAAGAAATGGAGTCTCGGCAAATACGATCAATCTTCACTTCTTTCTTATTAATGTTTAAATGTAGTTTAAATAAGACAAGATGTTGGACAATTTTGTTTAATTTATTTATTCTGATCATGACATCACCTTTTTATGGCAGAATATTTGGCCCCAGAAAAAGAGAAGAAAAGAGAGAAAGACTGATGGAAATGTGAAATGTCAATATGTTTCAAGGAATTTAATTTTCTCAGAGAGTGATCTTCCGTATCTATTTCCACAAAGAAAAGGTTGCATTTTTTGAGCACGTTTCTTATTTTCTTGTATTTTTTGGGTGCTTTTTGCAGCGTGTTTGATGCCGCCCAGTTGCTGCCTAAGCAGGTGGATCCTCTAATGAACCAGCGGGTATCAGCAGATGTGGGTCCGTAACTTAATTTCGCCCCTCAGCTATAGAGCAGATCCTATGGCGTGTAAGTGGTGTTGATGGATGAGCACCACAGCTCATCATACCCCCACCATCAGCACCCACCCCCTGTATCCAGCACCCTCCAGCCCCATCTCCACTGTCCCGCAATATACACAAATATGCACATTTAAAAAAAGGTGTCCTTACTCCCTTTTTTAAAGTGGCCTCCATTTGAATCATTGAGTAGAATAGTGTGAATCCATGACGGATAAGCAAACCGACGTCTCTTGATAAGAAAGCTGTCAAAAGCTCCAAAAACAGTCAGTAAACCTTGAGTATGGCCCAAGGCCATAGAAGTCTGCATTTACCCCCCCTGGGTATGATGTTCTGTGTACTGTCCGTCTATATCTGCATGACATTTATACGTGATATTCTAAATATATTGACATTATGCCATTATTATATTATATTAATATATTATACTCACTCAAGATCTCTAGTTCTGCTGCGAATGAGTTGCCAGGCTCTTAAATATGCCTTTTTATTTATGATTACCGACTCGGACTCCATCGTTCTTTAACGGGAAAGAGGCGAGGAAAAAAATATAACGCAACTCCAGATTTGCACAGGACTTGAAATATGGCTGTCAATATGCAGTGAAATCTTTATTAGTCCATTTACAGGTATCTCAGATTTGCATAGGATTAAGAGGTTAGATGAGGAGAGGACCAGGTTGATGAACTAGAGTCTAGTAGAACCTGACCTAGCTACATCTTAAACCAACCTCAGAACAGTTACGTGTCTCGTAAGTCAAGCTCGTTTATAAGCGAAATTTTGCACAAAAGCGCTGCAAATTAGCCACGTTTCAATAAACTGGGAAGGGCTGTAATATTCTAATAATATAACTTGTTATCTCAGACATGCCAGATGTTTCCTTCTTTAGTTGGAGGAGACCAAATCAAAGATGAGAGTATATTAGGTGGACGTGTACCTCGCCATTAGCTGGGTAATGACTTAGGGGGGTTGTAAAGGGATGTAATGTTATTTTTACTGTCGGAAGCCTAATTCGTTGGGAGTTTTTGTACAGAAATGGGTCATAATTAATAATTTCCAGGAACATTTAAGTGTGCATTGCCCAGTGTCTGCTAGATGAATCCACGTGTGATGCATTTTAGTCATTCAAATGGGTAATTTAGCGTGACGGCCTCCCCCGCGGTGTGAACGAGAGGTGGCACAGAGGCCAACTACACAACTCCGAACCCACACTCATTACACACAACACACACAAAAATATCCTCTGTCCCCTCTGAAGGGCGAGCGATCTGCGGTCGCTGCCCGGAGGGCCCGGTGGGACCATGTGGCGAAGGCGTTCCATATGGGGTAACCCGAGTAAACGCCGGGTAGAGCCTCGCCGTGCGCCGGTGCACTCTGTTGACTGTTCCAACAGACGTGTTTTCCCAAAGCAAGAAAAAAAAGAGAGTACACTAAGAGACGGGTGCCTTAAGTCACGGCTCGGCTCACCCGGCTATCCGATCTCACTCGCTTGAAGACACGGTGGCTGCACCACTCAAAGAAACGTCTCTTCCTTTTATAACCTTCAACTCTTAAATGTTAAATAAAGAAATACATTGTGCTCAGAGAAAAAAGAAAGAAAGAAAGGAAGCATTCTCTCCGCTTCTATAACGTTGAAATGAAGTTCGGGGTGTCCTGTGTGTTCTTTTATTTTTCCCTGCCTTCGAATTCACCTGCAGGATGCGGTTGCAATCAAAAATGCTAATTACCCAAGTGGCTTAATCAACATTACAATAATTACGCCATTAGAATACAGGCACGCTGTGATGAATATGGGGTTGGGTAAAACACCCGTGTAAAACATGTGCCGTTTATTTGATTAACATCAGGATGGAAAGATGGCTCCCCGACCAACAAAACAGGTGATTGATGGAGAGACGGATAAAAAAAAAGAAAATACTGGAGGAGCGAAAGCAGAGGCTGGATGCCTTTCAGTGCGAAACAACAAAGAATATCATGGCGCTCTTCTTTCCTACGCTCCCACAATGACATCTATTTCTCACCCGGACGTCACTGCACTGTAAGTTTTGAATATATATATTTGTAGTTTGTGTTTTAAACAGATTCCAATTCAGTCAAATAAATGAATCTTCTAATAATTTTTATTTGAACGTCTTTATTGCTCATACTCGTAATAACTTAGTTTTTTTTCTGTTCTTGTCCCACCCAAAGTGATGTTTGTTTTCCCATATTGATGTCATTTAGTTGAGATTTTACTTAGTTTACGTAGATATTCAAAACCCATCCGAGTATTTTAGTTAGAATTTACGACATCAACCATTAACCGATAAGCAATTGGGATATGACCAAAGCGCCAGTGTGTGACCCGTTGGGTTCGTCCGATGTAACGTACTAAACTCGGACCCTCGACTCTTTAGCAACAAACTAGTTTTTTTTTTTCTAACGCAAAATGCTAATCATTTGAACCCGTGAAACCAGGAGTCGTGAAAGTGAGCGAGACATGTGACATGGGGACTTTAAGAGTAACGTGACATCGGGACTTTTAGAGTAACGTCACATCGGGACTTTTTCAAATCCTTTAGGACCATTATTAGTGCATCAAAGTAAACAAAATGTGTTATATCCTGTACATTGAAACTTAAAATCTCTTACAATTTACAAAATTAATGAGTAGCCTACTTAGTTTTTTTAAAGTATTGATTTCCAATTGAATGGGAACTGGGCTGAGCTCATCATCAATATTTAAGTGAGCGGTGCATAAGTGTGATTTAAGCTTTGTTTTGCTGACGTTTTGACCTTAAGTGTCTCATTTTGGAGACGAGGAGGGGGGCGTTTTGTGGGGGTGCGCATCAATATTGAGAAGTCAATTAATCCCTTAAAGTGTCTTTTCTCTTTCTCTGTTCTTCTTGAGTGACAGACTGAACTCTAAACACCATCTGCTAAGAAATCTCCCTAAACTTGACCCCAACGCCCTGAGAGTGGGGGTGGGGGGGTGGGGCGACCTCTGCAGCCAGATTCCTTGCTCGCCGGACCATCCAGAGAGAGCAGAAACCCTGGACGTGTGTCGACTCGACGTGGCGGGAGGTTCGGATGATTTACGGCGGCGTCTCGGGCCTGGAGAATCATAACCTGCGTTCAGCAAAACAAAAGCAGCAGGCTGAAGGGGGAAGGAGGGTCGGTGTGTGATGGGGGAGGGGGGGGGGAGGACATTAACAGCCCATAAATCTGCCAGAGAGGTCCACAAGTGTTCTGTCTCTGCCGCTATTTAAGATGACGGACAAGAGGGGCGAGACAGCCCGTTACCCAGAATGCATTCCACACAGGCGTCTCGAGTAAGGTGCGCACTTGCACCGACTCGCTAGTTGATTATATGCAGGATCTGTTTTTCATCTTTTCTCACAGTTTGAGACAATGTCTTGAGACAGCCCGAAGGCTGCAGACGAGCTTTTAATTACGCCGTGGAAATGTTTTATTTTTCTTCCTTCGCAAACGGGCAAAAAAAGAAGAAGAAGCAATTCGCCGTGTTGTTTCCGTATTGTTTTGGAGAAAGTGCGAGGATGACACGTTGCTCATTAAATGAGGCGATATTTGCATTTTTTTCTCTCTCTCCTCCAGGCTGCATGTAGGGCAAAAGGCTTTTCAATAAACATTGATATACAATTATTTTTATTACTTCGAGGGTTCGGATGCATTGCAGTGGAAATGTGTGTTTACTGAGATTGCCCTCATGGAGTTTGAACACAGTTTGAATCTCTTTAAAAGTTCAGAGAGCCGAGAAAACGAATGTTTAAAAAAAGAAACCGCGTACCATTTGTTGTATAAGGGTTTGACATTTATAAGTATTCTTACACCTTGAAGTTTAAAATGTTTCTACTTGAATTACCTCTTTCTTTTTTAGTGGAGCCGTGGGTTGAAATCCATTACATCTTTGGCCAGGAAATGTGAAAAAATATATAAAGAAGAATGACAAATATCTGTTATCTGAACCTCAGCTTCTACAAAAGGTCTATAATAATGTGTAACCGAGATGTAAATACTTTAAAATACAAACAGGTCTCCATTGAAACCCATGACAACCGACATTTTACATATATAATCATGTATTCCATTATATCAAGGTTTCATTCTGCAGTTTCTACCTATTTTTGCCAGATTGGGCCATTTGTTTCCATGTTTTCCCTGTTGGGCCAATTACATGCCAATAAATAAAATAAAATTGCATTAAAAAATCAATGTTGTTGATAATCATTATTGTATACAGATTGTATTTACTTGTATATCAACTTTGGCAAAATGTAAACAAATACTTAAAAAGGATTACAATTATATAAATGAATGTATATGATTCATTTCAGGGGTTTTATCTAAAATTGGAAAATTATATCAATATACAATTTTATGGCTGTTTATCTTTCACACAGACGTTTGTATTCTCTCAGGCATAGTTATAAAAAGAGAAGCACAAGGGCAGAAGATCCAACCTGTGTAGTATGAGTGTAATAGCATGCACATTCCTTTGAATGTTATTAATAATATGGAGGACATGACCTCAATACAGCTGCAGCCGTTTTGACCTAAAATCACTAAAACAGGCTTTCTTTGGCATTAGAGATCCACTACAGATCTGTGACAGATGAGTTAGGGATCTATCTGGACCTGCAGGACTCTGTGCTGGACAATAGCTAACATGCTGCAACTATTGATCTCTGCTGGTATTTTAAGTTTAGGGTGAGGGGCGCTCTATCGGGTTTCCGAGCACAACTGCTCAGTCTGCCCGCTCGCCGTCTTTAGAGCCTCCTTATGTTCCCAGAGCGGTCAGCGGAGGGGACTCTGCTGGGGTAGCAGGTTAACGCTGAAGAGAGTAAAGATAGATGCAGGAACACCCAAAGTTTAATCAGGAATAGCCATGAACATAACAGTCTAGAGGGATCAAATTCACTTGTAGTGTCTCGCAATCTTAAATTAGAACTTAAAATCCAATGTAAAAAAAAACATCATAAACATATAAAGCTTTAAATCTGCACCAAATAACTAAAGATAAAGGAGTAAAAACTTACAAAGAGTGCAGTCAGGCGACCCAAAACTGAATTCCCACGCCATGGTCATTGTCAAGGTAAGACACAACACGGAGGATGTGACTGTGTTTGTAATCTGTGTATTTGATTATAAAATGACAGCTCGTTTGGTAATGTTGAATTTACAATAAAAAAAGAAGGAAAGAAACAGACAAATGACACCAAAACATCTTTTTTATCCGTCTCAACAGCAAAAATCTGGCAACACTATTAGTCAATGGTCCAGTTATTGGTAAATTATACGTATCAATATCTGTCACTATTTTTAAATCGAACTAAAGAGTCTAAAATCCGTTATTTCTCCCCTCCATTCTATGACCAACAGATATATTCTCATAAATATCTAGAAGAGTGAACTTTTGTCACGGATCTAGTTCCTTTGTAAATTGTTAAAGCTCAATGTGTCCTGCCCTGAAATCCAAATTGAGACACAATCACATTCAAAACAATGGGAAGAATAGATGCTCGGGCTAATTTGAACCCTCCACATCAGCCGCTATTATCACAGTAAGAGACGAGAGACCCTGGCAGCGGATCTGATTACAAACACTCTGGTGTTATTTAAGAAAATTGCCCATTTGGCAAATGTTCGTGTCATCTAAAAACCTAAATGTTCATTTCCATCGATGCGTTCCAAGGGATTTGTTTTTAATTTAAACCGACAAAAGATAACCAAAAAAGACATATAGCGGGATAATCGTCGAACGCATAACCGTTCGACGGTGTACGGTCGAGCCTCACATCCAACCTCGATAGACGCATCCCTCAAAACAAAAACATACGACTCTCGAGGGAAATAAGCAACAGTGAGCCTAATGATGGAAACAACTTAATGTGGCGGCACCATCGCCCCGACTCCTCCCCGACAGCGCAGTTTGGCATCGCGTGTGCGGGTAATGTCCATTTGGGACGGGCAAGCTAATTTAGCGCGAACGGCACCGCGCGGCCCTAATGATCGCCGAGCCTGGCGAAGACCGCCGGCCCCGCCCCTCTCGCATCCGTTCTGATGGTCCGGTCGCGGCTGCAAAAGGTGGGACTGGTTTGGAAAGGGAAGCTAAGGTTTTGGAAAGAGGACCCAACGTTAAACGTGCGGACGATGAAGTGCACGGACGTTAAGGAGACACCTTGTAGGTGTGGATCGAACTCACTGGGTCCTAATTGATTCCCTTTATTTCTTTCTCCATCCCTCTATTTGTCTTTGATTGGACACATCAGAACCAGAACTTCTTAAAACCTATCGACCGGTACGATATGATCATCGTCACGTTAAGCCACTACGAGAAGACATCGTTAGCTTACTGCGACTTTGTGTGAATGATGACCCCCCCAGACTTTGAGTTTGGGCTGCCGGCGGCGGTGCGTCTCCAAAAGTCTTCCCCCGGGGGGGAACATATTCTTTGCGTCCTTTGTAACGCTATCCACATCAGAGAGGCCGACGGTTTTCATTTTTGGCCAGGGGTTGGGCCTCAAAAGTTACCGATCAATGATCCGAACTTTGGAAATGGAGGCAAGCAGAGTTTTTGATGAGGTGTATGTTACAGGAAATATTGTATTGTTCTGAATTGTGTATGTGTGTGTATAGGAGGACATATCGGGAGATAATTTGGATGATTAGTCCCATTGATGTTCAGAACCAAAAATACATGACGTTATGTTATTTTAAGTGAAATTAATGACGTTTTCTTCTATCCCTGACAAAGTAGTTCTCTTACCGAAACCCGACTGACGGTCCTGGTTATTGTTGTAACGCTTCACAACGTTAACCGGGACCCCTTCATAACATCGAGATATGACGAAAAACCCTCCCGCCCAAGTATGGTTAGTTTGACAAATAGTGATGAGTTCACATTGTGGACTTTTCTCAACCCGATTGGTAGACAAGAATGCCAAAATTAGATCAATATTGCACAAATACCCAACTTTGTCTTCATGAAAACTTGTGGAAAACTTCAAGGACCGATGAAGATATTTGAGGAATAGAAATTGAGACTTTAAGTGTTTAAGTGGAGCAACCAGTCGGCTGGTGAAGTAGTGAATGTTCACTCTTTGTGAACGTCTGCTTGTCGTCAACGGGACAACTTTCTCCCCCGTCCGCCGAGAGACTTTTGGTTGCGCTTCCTAATTTCTGGACAGTCTGTTTAAGGACTCTCTTGGGACCGGCATGGCGGAACAGATGGGACGCTTTGCTTCGAGATCATCTGCATGAGATTTGAGATCTGACCCCGTTCACAGGGGCCACCGTTTGTCTTCATGTTTTCATGTCTGATGTTTTCAGGTCTGCCTGAGTTCTAGGATTTCACTAAAACTGAGACGTGCGAGAAAAAAAAAGGGGGGGTTCGAGTTTAGAGGATATTTGTTACATCCTTCAACACAACCAGCTCAACACAATTAATTAATTGGGTCAGATTGGTTCTATTAAAGGAAATTGTAATGTCGCACCGGACCATGGCGTTACATTGTCCAAGGCAAAATATAGGCCCTTTATTTAGGGATGTCCAGAGTCTGTGTCCCTCAAAAGATCAACAATTATTTATTTATTTTTATTGTTCCCAGAATCTTTATCCAACCTTTTAGTTGCTTGAGCATGCAGTCTTAAGACTAAACCCTCCAGCAGCTGGAGTTTGGTGTTTGTTGGCAGCCCTAAGTGGAATCAGGAGATAACTTGTAAGTGGTTCATTACAGTGAAATCTGCAATGTGTCATTAGTTAAATCTATATTTGCTCTGCTAATTAACCAACGGACTGGGAGTGATTAAAATAAAGAAGCAGCAGAAGGTTCCGGATCACTTAAATACTGAGAAGATAAGTTAATGTATTTTCATTTCTGTCACAGATTGTCAAGTTCGCTTAAGTTTCTTAAATCTCGAAGGATAGGTGTGTTTCTTTCTTTTCTACATCAAAATGTCTCTATTTGCTGCTGTCAAAATGCAAATATAGTCCAAATAGATGTGCCACAGGCCTGTTTTTTAAAGACTAAAGTATCACGAGACTTTTAACGTTGTGTGAAGCAGAGAGAAGTGCAAACAGTAGCTGTTAAAAAACGTCTATCTGTCATATATCATGGTTATCATATGACTCAGTATTCAGGTGATAAATATCCCTGCTTATTCAGATTAAAAATAAACACATTTCTCAACCTAATATTTTTCCCCCCTAAAGGAAGCACATCCTGCTTAATCAAAACGCTATTACCCGTTATTGGAAATGCTATTAACGAATTTCTGAGCACGGTAATTTAACATCTTCTTCCCACGGTGTCTAAAATTGGGACAAGTAAATTATGTTACCGTCGCCCGGTTAATTCATCTAATAATTGTTCATTTATTTAGACGATGATATCTTTAACTCGGCTAACGCAGCTAATAGTCTACCTGTAGGGTTGAACCAATAACATTGGCTTGGCAATGCAATACTCCATGAGCCTTATAGCTTGCAATATTTAAGTCTTTTCAGCAACACACTCACATATAAGGATTTCAATATTAATGATGTGCTTTTTCCTTGTAGCTGTTTTTCTGTGAACACCCCCCCACACTGTTCATTTAAAAGATGGATGTGTATTCAGCCTCACCGCACAAATTAGTTGCCTTTGCATTCACAAAAGGACTCTGACTCGCCCTGCAGCTGCTTGCCGTTGCATTGTTTGCAGTAATATTTAAATACAACTGCAGAACACGAACCACAAATTAAAGTAAAGCTCTCATCGCCATACATAGCAGAACAGACAGTTTTCACAAGTTTAATTTGAAGTGATTGTGGAAGTCGTCGATGGTTGTAGAGATTTTGACTTTAACGTTGGTGGCCATTGTTTCTGTTGCTCCTCGAGCTTTTAGCCCATTTTAACCCAACGCAGAACTCATCTCTATTTATACTTTTGCAGGTGAGTTACGAGCTCAAGTAACTTGAACAAACACGGAATACTTCCCACGTAATTAGAAGTACCGAGTCACGGCATCTGTCTCGGGTTTTCTACTTGAAGGCACGATGACGTAACTTTAGTTTGAAGAGTCACCTCAATTAAATATGACTAATAGGGGCTCTTCAAGTTTTGTTTGACGTTGTTAAACTAAATTAACAGCCTGCGGGGCTTGTCAAAGTTATGAGCCTCGCTAGCTTCTTACTAGCTAATCTTTACACTTGAGTCCCGAGCTAAAGAAAGAGGGCAAGGAATTGATTCGTGGAACACTTAAATTATTATTACTTTATATATACACATATATGTATATATATATATATATATATATATATATATATATATATATATATATATATATACATACATATATATGTATATATATCATTTAGCTTTTATGAACAAATAGATTGTTAGTGTTTGATGCCATAAAGTTATCGACACATGAATATAGTCAATTGATTATTGATATTGACTTCAGGCAGAATAAAGTGACACCTAAGGTATTTCTAAGTTCCAGAAGCTACAATTTGTTGGTTATTGTTCGTGCGAGATCATGATGGCGAAAGGAAACCAGCATTGACCGGTCTTAGTCATTGATGTCAAATGATTTCATCCATCCGTCCACTGGACTCCACTCATTTCTTTTCCTGGCATAACGTGCGTCGAGATTAAAAGAAAGAGCAAACATTTGCATGTTTATGTGAGTTCCTCCGAATCCAAAAAGCCTGTAAAATATTAGCTGCAAATATTAGCTCAGGAATTAACATGCGCACTAAACACGTGTGCAGTGTGTGTGTATAGCGAGTCCGACTGATCTTACCGGCTACTCCCGTTTCCTAAAGTCTCATAACAGGGAGAGGAGATTCATAAAAAACATTTTTTAACCTTTTTAGCAAATTCTAAATCGTTAGCCTCCACTGACTTTGAATGTGAATCACTCAACTTTACATAAACTTAAGTTATTGAACAATTGAACAATATTCCTGTCATTTGTTTTACCATTCAGACCTTGCACGTTTACGTTGAGGTAAGCGACAAATTCCCCTTTGCACACGTCCCTCTCCATCACGCGGTTACTGAATAAAATACGCGCCATTTAATATGAAACGAGTAATATTATCAGTGAGAGGCAGCCAGGAGGGGATCGGTACCACACGGCGGTCCTTAACTCGGGCTGTACATCTCCGTTTAAGAACCCTCGTAAAGATCCGCCAAAGTTTTTTTCTTTTCAGCGCTACACACGCCGGCTTTAAAATTGGGCGCCGTTGAAACAAATGAATACCGCCGCCGCCGCCGCGTCTTGGAGGCAAATGAAAACCCTTCACTCTGAGTGGATCCGAGCAGCCAGGAGTCATCGTGGGCTCTCCCCGGTGTCACCTCCAGCCTATTAGTCTCTATAAAGGATGATGAATTAGAGTAAGGAGGGAGGGTGGGGAGGAGAGAGAGAGGAAAGCCTCGGCACCCGATGCCTGAAGATGGGGGTCGTAAGAATGATAAAGTGAACAGCGTGAGCGCTTTAATGGGCGACGCCAGCAGAGAGGGTGGAAAAGGAATGAGGAACATGAAATCTTAAAGAGGGGGATTTCCATATACGCTCTCTCGCTCTCTCTCGCTCTCTCTCGCTCTCTCTCTCTCGCTCTCTGGTCCGGGGGGCCAATACGAGAATACGTGAGCATTTCATTTTCTCTGGCACTATTGCACTATTTTTTTGACTGACGGACTGACTGACGGGCTGAATATGAATACAACTTATTACAAAGACGAAGAATGACAGGGGCCGTCCGTCTCGGATCAAATAAACAAGATGTGCGAAAATAAAACATAGCGTTCTGCCATTTCACCGCGGAGACACGTTCGCGTTGAGACGGAGAGGCGACAACACATGTCTACGTTTCTCTCTTTCTCGCTCCGTGTGTGTCAACTGCTGCAGATGCGAATATGGATTTGTTTGCAAGTAGACAGTAATAGTCCAAATTTATCAATTAATTAACATTAATGTTGTAATTTTCCTCTATAACCCGGATTGCTTTGACTCTATCTGCACATTTAGCAACTCGAAAAAAAGATAGAAACATATTCAAATATTTCACTTTTGCAAGTTATTCCCAATTCTGCTTCTCAGAGTTGAAAACAAGTTGGCAACGCTGCACACGAGTGTGTGTCAACAGTGGAGTCTTCCTTCTCTCCAGAGGTTGTACCTGGTGGCAGGCAGGAGGGGGAGGGAGGCTAACGGGAAAACCGGGAAATCCAAACCGATGGTGTCATTATTATGTAACCATTACGTTGCGCAAACGACAATTACTTCATCTGGATGAGTTGAAGGAACAAAAAAAAACAACAATATTAACTAGAACGGGCACTCGGTAGAGCACATACCGTTGCATATCACAAGATTGAGAATTGAATTATGAACATGTTGACATTAGTTGCCAATTGGATCAAAAAGAAGAGTTTGACCTTTTCATGATCTTTACCTTGACCTTTGACCCGATCAATCCCAAAATAGAATGAAATGGTCCCCGGATTATAACCAATCATCCCACCAAATCTCATGAGATTCGGTTTAATACTTTTTGAGTTATGCGAGTAACACGTATACAAATAAATAAATACACGCCGATCAAAACATAACCTTCTGCATTTTCAATGTGAAGGTAAAAATATAAAATACTTCATCTTGAGGTTGTGTCGATGCACTTAATAACAATTACATAGAGGATTTAAAATGAAAGCAGTATTTAATCCTTGGAGAGTATAAATGAGTTGTATTTGCGTCTAATTTGCTAAATAAATTCCTTCAACGTGTGATGCTCTAAAAGGCTTTTAAGAGTAATAATATTAGCGTACTTATCCTTAAATGTTGGTCTTGGGGAAACTTTTGAAGAACTATGGGCTCTGCAGAATGAAAGTCCATTTAATATAGCCAGATATAGCGCGTGCTCGGGATTCAGTGGATGGAGAGATCGGCGTGCCTTCATGGGGTCGTCACATTAACAACCGATGCCTCGGAAAAATAAACCTTTTTGCCTCCCGAGATGAGAGTCAATCATGTCTTTAGATTGAGACGGTGAAAACAAATGGCGATCATATAATATTCCGAAAGAAGAAACACTTAGTCTGAGCTCTTAATGGCTCTTTGTCTTTTGAAACCTCTCATCTGACGTTGACAAACGAGGCACAGTCCTACCTGGAAAGAACAGCTTGTGCATTACTTCAATGGTAATGGCTGCACTGAATGATGTCATGCAAGTGTGTGTGTGTGTGTGTGTAATTTGTGTTCTTCTTTTCCCCTTATTCTCCTCTTCTATAAGGCTATTATGAGCAAATATACTCATGTTCAGTTTTGCAAGCAACTGAAAACCACCGTTTTCATATTAAATGAAAAATATCAGCGGGTTAAATGAGCGTCATAAATTCGCAGCTACGGTCAATATATTTAAATATTTTAAAAACGCAGTTCCCTCGCATATAATTTAATGAACGGCTTCTGTTTCCCTGTTTTTTTAAAGGGATTTTTCCATTTTTCATCTGAAAGCTGGCAAACAAAAATGCATCAATAACAATTGCGTCATTTATCATCGCTGGCAATCTGTTATTTTTGTCGTAATTTTTGGAGAAATATTTGCTCGCTGTCCTAAAAAAGAAGAAGACAGACGTGTGAGAAAGTGACACATCCTCCCGGCGAGTGTGTTCACCTTTGCTCGGCCTCCTCCGCCATGTGAACCTGCCGGTATCCTCTTCCCCGCCGCGTGCATCGCTGACAGCTGAGCGGCTAAGTATTGTGTAATTGCGGGAGCGGCGGCGGCACGCTGTGCAATAACACGACTAAGTGACTATTAATCATTTTGGTGACAAATAACAAAAAAAAGCCGAGACGTGGGAAGAGGCGTTTGATGGATGCTCTGCAGGAAAAGTTATTCTCTGTCGCCTAAATTGCTGATGAGGCATTTGTCTTTTTTTTGACGTGTGTGTGTTCTTTTTTTGCAAAAAAATCCACTACTTAAAAATAAAACGTGACACTAGCTTTGACGATATAATTGGCTTCTCATTTATTTTCTTTGTTATTGACTTTGAAAAGAAGCTGTTGTTGAAGCCACGCCCCCTTCCACGTGGTCTTAGCTTCTCTTTTTTTTGGAATCTGTCTCCCGTGACGTCTTTAGATGCTTAACTTTAACAGCGACGAGACGTTATGGGGTATTTTTCTGCTACATGGAAGATAATCCCGCTGTCAATCCTTGACAAACTGAGTGATGATAAAGTGGGTAACATAATGAGCCTCATCTGAAATTCCCTTTGGGTGAGCCCCGACTGTATTATAAATATATGTATGTGTATGTGTGGGTATACCATGGTATCAGGGCCTCCACAGGCACACAGACGAAGGGCTTTGTCTTTTCCTGTCAGGAAGTAGAATAATATACATATATATATATATATATACATATTGTTTTTATCGTTAGCTAAACTCGATTGGCGAATGGAGTTTTAATCGGATGTTTGGATTTTGGAGGGTGGACCGGAATAAGCTGGAAGCTATAAAAAAGAAGAAAACTTGGACTGTGAAGTAAAAAATAATATATATATTTTTTAAAGTAACATTATTGTGTTATCGATTACATTTCCCAACTAACAATAAAAAGTTTAAGGAAAGCTACAGCACAGTAACACAGTAAATGTTTCTGTTTATCCTTCACTTTTTTTCCGGTTTTGAAGCCTCCGCTGTAACATTCAGTTTTTGCAACCAGAAGTGACACGAGAGGGCGGAGTATTTCTAGGCCCCGCCCTAACGCATCTGCTCTATTTATCTAGCGATTTACAACTCATGTTTACAATGTTTACTGAGGGATTAAATCAAGCAAGAAGTATAGAGTTATTTTCTGATCGACTTCTTCGTTTTGCGACCAGAAGAGTCGCCCCCTGCTGGCCATTAGAAGGAATGCAGGTTGAATGCATTTCCACATTTGGTTTCACTTTGAAGACTTAGAGACGTCTTCCAGGGTACGATTGCTCCGCTCTGAATGTATTTAATGGCTCACATTGAAACAATGATGTCACATCGTCTTTTAAGGGGGGGGGGGGGGGGGGGGTACTGAATAAAGGGTACACAGAAGAAGACTTCACATGTTGAAATGATATTATACCGTTGAATTGCTTTTTTGTCAGGCAAACAGACACACGTCCCTCATCCAGAACTCTCTCTCTCTTCCTCATCACTCCTCCTCCTCCTCCTCCTCCTCCATCACTGGGTGATTAGGGCTCAGGGATGTTGATGGATGGGCCAGAGAGGAGCGCTTCCTCCATGCCTCTTCTCAGGCCCGCATGTCACAGACATGCTTCCCCCCCCCCGGCGGCCGTCAATCCGGCCTCTCAAACCCCGCCGTCCAATAATACGACGGCACCTTAGACTAAAAGAAGAAATGAGAAAGGGAAAGGGAGGGAGCGAGAGAGGGAGGGAGGGAAGGAGGGAAGGAAAACGAGCTGTTCGCGCTGACATCAAATGTACCTCGGAGGGTCGTCAAGAGGAAGCGCTGAGCGAGCGGCGTCCCGGCGCGAGCGCCTACAGACGGGAAGCCAGCGCCAGGCGGGGGAGGGGCGGGGCGGGAGAGTCTGCGAGAGGAGGATGAGCTAATGCAGGGAGGGAGGGGAGGAAGGAAGGAGAGAAGCCTCTTCCTCTCCTCTTGATTCGACTTGATTTATGTGACAACTTTAAAAACATTAAGGAACACAAATGAAAATCGGCGAGGATCATTTCGGTAGTAAATCAAAAGACTTGTTACCGCGATGTCGGGTGGGGGGTGGGGGGGGCACGGTGATGCAACGACGTGAGATGGAGATCGAGTAGATTCATTATCGAAAGAAGAAAAAAACGTACAAGTGCATCTGCGTTTACAACCTGACAGAAACGATGAGCGAATGAGGCGTTCAGGGCACTCAGGACACAGCAGAGACCTGTGGTTTCTAATCCTTTAGCTCGAGTCCCTAATGTCAGCGTGCCGATATTTTGTCAAGCAAGGACCTCGGCTTTCCCCATTTAGGAGACAACCGCCGTTTATTTAGGCTTCCGTTCATTTCTTTAATCACAATTGGGTTGCGGAACCCATCACCGCGAAATATGAAAGTTTGCAACCATATCTCCCCGATGTTGCGTCATCCCCGTGCGGAAGTGATTGGATTTTAAACATCTGCGCTGCATGACCTCATACTGATGATGTAACTTTGACCCAAGAAATGAAGGCTGCACGACACGACCCGGGCGAGCTTCGGTGGTTTAATACCGAAGAGAAATCGATGGGCAGATTTCTATCAACCAAAAATATGTATAATTCAAATGTGAAAATCCAAGGTCAACTCTACTCCTATAGGCTCTTTTTTCTTAAAAAGTTGTAAAATGCTGTATTTGGATATATTGAACATCATGAGTTACATAGAAGTGAAATATACGGTTTCTTACACGAGAAAGTTCAAATCCAAAATGGCCGCCAAAATGGCCGCCAAAATGGCCATTTTGGAGACTTTGTTTAAATTCTCTGGACTAAAACCTCTCTAACTTTGTTCTGCTTCCCTTTTTCAAAGTCAAACTTTGCATGGAGAATGTTTACATATTTCAATACAATATGAGTGAGTCTTAAACCTTTCAACTCCCTCATTCCAAACATATAATCATCACGGAAGTGCTTTTTTTCAATTCGAGCATGTGACTTTGTATTTGCTCCTCCCCGAATCGCGTGCACCGAGCGGAGACGCGACACGTAGAGACAGAATGACATGCTGCTGTGGAGACGATCCATAACAGACGTTTAGTTTAATAAAAGAACAAAGACGTCTTTAAGAAAGGGACCTGACATTATTTCTGCTATCATCTGAAGGATAGAGAAAGTTACAGGGTTTTTTAATTATTTTATTTTTTTACTCAAACTCAAAAGAGCCATATGCCGTCACCGAAAGGGCCATATATGGCCCGCGGGCCATAGGTTCCCGACCCCTGGGTTAAAGAGTCATCGCTGTAGGCGTTATCGTACAGAGCCAAAGGAAAGTGAGTCGCCCTCTTTTAATTATGAACTGTATTCAAGCGCCCATTTATTTAGCTTCCCCCAAATCAAAACGGGGACTTTATATATATTGATTTATTGACTCTTTCTTTATTATATGACTTCATTCCACGACACCAGGAGGCACCAGAGGAGTCGGCCGTAGCGACAGCTCGACCGGCCGCCGATGTCATTAATGCCCTCACGGCAAACCGTCGTGGACGCGACTGTCACGTCCTCTCAGCCCGGAGACACCGGATTTAATTGAACTGTCATCTTCGGGTCAAAGTGAAAACGGCTGACTAGAATCTCCTCCGACAGCAATTACAAACCAATCCGATCACACAGAGTTTCAGATTGATTATCTCGTGTCAATCAAACTGTCGTTTGTGAGGAGACGTGGATATGGTCAGGTGGAGTAATAATTCTCTTTTTGGAGAAATTATTATTTTCGTCTTGACACAAAACATCCGTGATTCAAGCTCTGCATCTCAGAATCAGCTTTATTTGTGCACATACATGTCATTCGACTCCGGTTACACGTACACTCTGGTCGTAGATACATGTAATTCACAAATAATATGTTAAATATACATTTTTTTAAACAGAATAGCAACATGGATCTACAATATAAAACATTTTTACATTTGTTTGGACAAATAAATCTCTTCATTTTACATTTCCAGTGGCAGGAACATCAGAGGGGTTAGCATTAGCAACATTAGCTTCAGTGGTGGAAGGGCGGGGACCCCAACGAGTGTTGTATGGCAAAACCAAACTATTGAAATCTGTGTAATAACCCAACACAACCTCACTACACTTATCATGTGCAATATGTCACATATTATCGCGATCTTTAATTTAAAACGGTATCCCGAATTGTACATATTAGCAAATGTGTTGTTCTTGTACATATTATCACTTTGAGTGTTTTCTTTTATATACTTTCTTTTTTCTTTCTTATTATAGCCTTATTTCTAAACTGTTGAGCCCTGCACTATAAATTTCCATCTGGACTGCTGCACAAATAAAAACTTGAATCTATTTATGAAAACAAAAAAAGAAAATTACATTTTGAGATTTAAAATTAGTTTTTATTTTAATTATATTATTATAATTACATTTTGAGAAAAAATAAAAAATCTCAAAACATTATGAACCCGCACTTTAAAAAAAATTAAACCCACATGGTTGACTAATAGAGTATTAACTGGTGTTGATTCAACGCCTCTCAGCGATGCCCGAACACCGAGCCAGGCGGCGGCGACGGCGACAGCCGAAAGTTGGTGGAATTGATATATTTTCCATAAATGTGATGGTTGGAGGTGTTTTTCCCAGCGATAATGTGTGTTTGCTGTCGGGAGGCTGCTGCTTTCCTTCCTCTCGCTCCGTCAAGAGCCCTCGCTGTCAAAACAGCACATGCGTCTCCCCGATGGAGATGGATGACTCTCTGTCGGGTGGAGACTGAAGGCTGCAGAGGAGGAGGGAGGGAGGGAGGGAGGGAGGGGTAATGCACAAAAAAAAGAGAGAGAAAGAGACAGAGGTGGTGATGGAGAGGCAGCAATGGAAAAGATAAAGACAGGGGGGGGACTAATGGGAGGAAAGCAAAAGGTAGGGAGTCAAAAGAAAGAGGTTTTAAAAAGAGAGAGCGATGGAGGAGGATGAGGAGGATGATGATGATGCGTTTCCTGTGGGCCCGAACCAAAAAAACTCTTTTATTTTGATAGTTTCCCAACACACGGGGCACCGACTCGAGCCACGTCAGCATCTTTCATTCAAAGATGATGAATCGGTTTTGAATCTGGTCTTTAATGTGCCACATATGAAATATCATATTCACGTGTGAAAAAACATAAATTACACACAAGCGGGAGAAAAACATTTGTATGTGATGCATAGATTTAATTGTACTTTTTAACTTTATTTAAAGCAGGACACATTTATTTTATGACATTTTATGTGATACATAGATTTAATTGCATTTTTTTACTTTATTTAAAGCAAACACCAGCAATTTATAATCCCAATATAATGCAATATAATAGTGCATATTAGTTAATGACAAGTAGTTAATGACAAGTAGTTATGACATAATATGGTAGTTACCCTAATTAATTTACAATTAATGAAATACAAAAGTATTAAATAGCATTTCACAACAACACAAAACCTGCTTTTCATATTCATCATATCTTTCTTTCTTTGGCTACATGGAATAAAAAAGTCTGCACAATCCTAAAAGTCGCATCAAACCACTTTCACAAGACAAAATACCACAGTGGCATTTCTTATAAGATGCTGTACATCAAAATAACTGCGACGTGACAGGAAACTCCCACCGTCTTTATGAGAGTATGCAGCACCACACACACACATACACACACACTCATGCACTTACACTCTGACATAAAGCTGCTTCCCGTGGTGCACCGTCCATTAGCGTTGACCTTTGACCCGACCGGTTGTGATCATGTGATTGTGCAACACAGAGGTCACGCCGGCTTGTCAAAACACCCGCGCAGGATACGTGACAGCGTGATAACCTGCACGCCAATCAGTTTGAGGTGATGATGTCACTCAATGCATCGCCACTTCCAACGGCTCTTAGTGGCATTTTCTTTTTTTTTGGCAGACCGGAGAAAAAAAACGGAGGCGCGGTACTTTAAATGTCAGAGTCTGCCTGCTGTGAAAAACATGGTAATTCATAATGCATCCGCAGCACATTTTGAATGGTCCTGCATCATTTATTATGCATAATGCTGTCGTGTGATTGAAGACGACTGTCAGCTCGCCTTTCTTTTTTTTTAGTAGGCGTTTATCGTTTTCTGCAATTTATCTTGCATGCCGAGACAACGCGTGAAAAATGATCGTTCACACGGAGTATTTGGAAGAAGCTGTTCATTCATTTATTTACAACACGTTGTGACTCCCGAAGATCTGAGGAGTCACGTGACTGACGGGTCACGTGACTGACGGGACACCAGGACTCTCGGGTGTCCCGTTAGTCCTGCGTTTGTTCGTCCAATCGGTGGCTCCGAGCATCTATTTATGGTGCGGATGAGTTTACATCGGAGTTCTAGTTGCATCCACATTTTGAGTGTTTAGAGTATATAAAGTACGCGGTTGGAGGGTGAGAAGGTGGATTGTGTTGCAGTTCAAGGTTTTTTTGCAAGGATGTTGTGATACCCTTTTTCACAATGAATAAAAAAGGCTATTGGAGTCCACTGAAACCGGCGTGAATGCAACCTGCAAACGAAATAACGGCAACACTTTCACGGCCGTGTTCCACGTCTACAGGGCGGCGGCGGGTAGGTACGACGGTGGCTTCGTCATCGTCGCGCAATTTCGTCACGTGATCAAATGGAGACTCGGCATTGGACAACGTCAACGGACAAGTTAGCCGGTTCCTCGAAAATACCAAAGAAAATGTAATTTGAGTCATTTGATTAAATGGTTTACTTTATATCTTCATAGTTTATGTAGAATAAGCATTTTGTAACTATTTTCAAATTGGTCTTTATGCAATCTTACTTGTGAGATCGAGGAATAAAAACATGTGGGGTATGACCTTTGTTTAGTCCTATTGGATAGCAGCTCTGCCGTTGCCCATCCACCTGTCACTTCTCTTTAAACCATATAGCCTGAAAAGAAATCACACAATAAGCAGACGTGTCTTGTCCAGGTCACCCTCGAGAAAAGAGATTTGTTTTCATCCCAATGCGTTTCTCCTGGTCAAATAAAGGTTTAATAACATTTTAAAAAGCAGATGACCTGGTGCTACATCCAACATAAAATGGAAATGTGGTTATTTTGGCTGGAGAACGACGTTTTTAAAGCATTTAAAGCTGAAAAGAATTAAGAGAGATTGAGCTGATGTTCGTGTCACGGAACCTAGTGCGAAGGAAACCGACAGGAAGTTGAGCAATCGCTAAAGACTTCTTCAAAAAATGCGGTCGACGTCCACGAAGTCCCGCCTCTCTGTCTAGTGTACAGTCGGTCATCTGTTGCGTGTTTTTTACCTTGTGTTGTTTACCTTGTGTTGTTTACCTCGTGTTGTTTACCTCGTCAGCCATGAAGACCAACAGGATTTATTTGTGATTCAGGTAGCGTATTAGTTCAAGGGGAATGGAGGCAGGGAATATTCCCTGACACTAATGAATATCAGTTTTATTAGGATATGATTGCGGCCATCAAAAAGGTTATTGCTTTCATAACATTGTATATTAAAAACAATTTAATCTCATCCTTGTAAACAGTAATTCAATATCTTTCAAGGTGCATCTCACGTGATTGATAGCAAATAAAGCGTATAAATATATCATCCATAGCGAAAACCGCCTTATTTCATGACACAGGTTTTATTTTAGTTAGGAAAACTTTTCACTTTTTTCTTCGAAACATGTTTTTTTTTGGAAAGGAGGGTTTTCCCTTTTTTCTTCGAGACACGTTTTTTTGTAAAGGAGAGAGTTTTCCCCTTTTATCAAAACACGTTTATTTTTTGTAAAGGAGAGTTTTCCCCTTTTTCTTCGAAACACTTTTTTTTGTAAAGGAGAGTGTTCCCTTTTTTTTCGAAACACGTTTTTAGTTAGAAAGGAGAGTTTTCCCCTTTTTTATGTTACACTTTGACGAAACAGGAAATAACTCAAAAATATTCATAAGAAATATAAGAATTCATATTTTCTAACCTGAAGGTCAAAGACACCAGTTAAAGGCCACACAGTACAAGCCACGTGAGGTCACGCACAGCCTCAGCACCGGGTGTTTGATGGAGTGTCACGACTCCCGAGACAATTAGAAAATGGACGTTGACCTCGGTTGTCCTCATTTCGGGCCACCGCCATTGATCACGGCGCCTCCTTTCCCCGTGGTGGCATTAAAAAAAGTCTCACGGTAAGAGTTCTTTATATCGTTGCGACCGTGTCCCAATTTGACCAGAAACAAGAGAGAGAGAAGAAAGAGGCGGCAAGAAAAGGGAGAGATTAAGAGGAAAAGAGTGAGAGAGAGGGAGAGAGGCTTTTAAAAGGATTTTGTCGGTTATTGACTGGTTGCACTCTTCAGCTAATAGCCATTTAAAGATTATGGGCCTGCTGGTGGAAATCAAGGCCTCCATTGTTTGCCTTATTGCATTCTGGCAGATGGGGGCTGACACAACAACACGCAGCATCCCTCCGGGCACGCTCGCCGAGCACCGACCCTCCATCAGCAGATCTCCTATTGAACTGGCCCTAATAACTGGCCATGAATTATTAATCCACGTGCCATATTGAAGACAGAGAGGGAAGAGGAAAGAGAACAAAATAAAGGGAGGGATTGCGAGGCTGCAAGTGAGGCGTGATTGGCGTACAGGTGCCAGTCGAAGGAAGAAAAAAAAAAGGTCCGTTCGAAAAGAGTCCCAGGGCGACCATTTCCCGGAACGGGGAGGACATTCCGATAACTGGCACGAGAAGATAAAATATATATTCATTAAATGTCAGATTGCTGATGAAATGGGTCCGATCCATTAGTGGGTAGCGGAGCGGCCGGTTAATGTTTCCCGGTTGCTCTTGGGTTGGGTTGGCTTTTAGTGTTGCTCTGGGTTTGCTGCTGGAAACAGGATCACTTGACTTGGAGAAAAAAAAGAAGAGTTGCAAGAGTATAAGAGCAGGTGTTGGTGGAAATAAAAAGGAAACGCTTTTTTGGGGTGAAATCTGAGTCAAATGCACCTGTTTTGTGAAACCCAGTAAGTTTGCAGTGTTTCAAGTCGAGTGAACCCGATCGGCGATTGGCAGTTCATCTGTCTTCTCTCCTCCGGTCGGCTGATTTATTTGCAGGGAGATTGATTGCTAACTTTGGCTAGACTCATTTCTCTTTTCTTAAGCTGCCACATAAAGTGCTGGCAGGTGGATTTGCGTGTTGTTTTCGTTAGTTTTGATTCCAAGGACACTTTATTTGTGTTGGACATCGATGTTTGAGGAAAAAACAATGGCCTCATGTTGAGGCACTGTCAGAATAATAAGTAAGAAGAAGATGTCTTTGTATACATAAGTCGGGAGGAAGATTTAAAGATACGTACATCACTACCGTCACCGTCTTGCTTTTTGGTACAAACAAACGTTGATTAAGCATTTTGTAGGCGACCAAAAATGTTTGCAATTAACTTTCAAGAACTTTTTCAAAAGCACTTTTAAAGGGTTGAAGATGTGCGACGAGATCACGGAGAACTCTAGGAACAGACCGTTTCAACACATGAAGCATAGACTTCTATACAACCAGAGTAGTCATCCCCTGGTGGTCAGTAGAGAGAATGCAGTTTTAACACATGAAGCATAGACTTCTATACAACCAGAGGAGTCGCCCCCCTGGTGTTCAGTAGAGAGAATGCAGATTTAACATGTTTCCGGCTGGACAAAAGGAAACAAATAGGCCTGATATTAGAGACTTGGGACATTATAAACACTCTATAAAGTGTTTCCCAAACAGACCATTTTTGTATTTTTTTTACTATGGCTACATGTGTTCCACATTGCATCGTGGCCTATATGTTAACCGTAAAAAATAAAAAAAATAACATGAAGTAGGCTCCAGTTTGTAAATACTTGCTTGCCCGGGATCTTCTGGCGACACTTACTCCAGATGAAGTGTCAAGAAGAGACATGTCAAAACACGTCCAGTGGACTGTTATACAATATGTATGGATTTCAAAGCTCACCGCACTTACACGGGCTTCTTATATGATCTTTATTTTGACTTACAGAAGTCTAAAGAACCGTGTTTATCGAGTTCATCAAATGACAAACGGGTGACAAGTCTTTCTCTGAAGCTTCGTGGTGCTTTTTGAGATACAAATGATGTCTTTTTTATCATGAGTACAACTCATTAGGAGCGCTCCCATGTTTTATTACTCCGTCTTCTTTTCTTTTTTATTTGGAGCGCGTCAGCTCCGCGAGCTTCCCAGCGAATTAAAAAGCCTTCGGCAGAGTCTGCTCTCGCTTCCCCGTTGATTCGAAATGAAGTCTACACGCGGCGCCTGATGAATTGAATTTCCTGCATTCAAAACGCCTGCGATTTAAAAAAAATGAAAAATAATGAACAACAACGCCTGAAGAATCCCCCCTTTTCCCCAGATTTCATTATGAGAGGTTCTAATTGCGAAGGAAAAAAAAAATCTGCGGTGAGCTTCATTTTCCGTTTTAACACTTTGCATCCATTTTTTCATTTTAAAGCCCCGATCACGTCGCGCTTTTCAAAAATAAACCACAACGAGGGGAGATTTAACTCATTATTGGAGGAAAAAACTGCAACGAGGAAAGAGAACCAAGAAGACCGGTGGACCCGGGTCGAATATCGTCTTATTTACAGCATGCGTCACTGAAGTATGAATGTGACTAATACATATTGCATTAAAAGGACGTTTAGAGGTCGTGAAAATACATTTAAAATGGTATGACGATAGAACTATTCTCTATTTAGACCACACGATGCAAAAACAACTTTAAATGTGTCATTTCCTGTTTGGGTTTTCCACAGGAAGGAGCTACCTGACTGGAAGTTCAGTGGCTCGTGTTGTATTAGTCAGCAGGTGAGCTGACTGAACCTTCACCGAGCTCAACATGTCGCCACCAAGTGCACGGAGACCGTAAAGAGGCTTTTATATTTTTGCTTATGAAGCACTTTTTAAGCTGTCAAAAATAGATTCAAGGTTTATGAATTAAAGAAGAAGAAGAAGGTCTCTGGTACAAACTCTCTCTCTCTCTCTCTCTCTCTCTCTCTCTCTCTCTCTCTCTGTGTGCGCCATTCAGCAGTGAATATGACGTTATTTACCTGCAAAAATTAATCTCATGTTAACTTTGAACTTCTTTCCTTTGATTTTTGTTTCGTTTCATTGAACGTAAAAAAAATGAACGCGAGAAAACTTTGGAAAAGATAAAAAAGAGAACATAGATAAATAATAATAATAATAATTTAGAATAATAAATAAAAAATAAATAAAAGACAAAAACATGTAGATTAACTTGGGTTTTAATAATCATAAATTATTAGTCTGACTATCGTCAAAAAGAGGTGGTTATTACAACAATAGGCCGCTCCAGATGTTTCCATCACTTCATTAAGGGATGAGCGCATGGTATTGATGTTATTCATTTAATAATATATTGTCAGGCAATAGCTGTCATTGCATTGTCCTCCTCCGCTCATGTTCCTGGTTAAATAAAGCTTTATATACAGACGACACCCTGAATGAGATGTTTGGCTCGAGCAACTGTTGAGCACCTCGTTTTGAATATTCGCCCGAGGGAAACACGAGGTGCGGAACTTCTGACATTCAGAGCAGATTACGAGCGGCAGAGCAAATAAATCATCAAAGTCAAAAGGCCACGCTAAAAACATTTTCTTTTTTTTAAATGAGCTCGACGATCGCGAGACAAATTATATGGGTGAGCACAGTGTGCGGGAGCGAAGAGACGGGGGGAGGGAGGGGGTGAGGAAAAACGCCTGCAGGCACAGAGTGAATGGGACGTGGAAATGGAGGGGGGGGCAGCAAACACAGAGCAGGTCAAAATGAACACCATCTGGGTACATGAAAGAGAAGACGAGGAGGAGGAGGAGGGGGGAGGTGTGTGTGTGTGTGTGTGTGTGTGTGTGTGTGTGGGTGGGGGAAGTGGACAAAACAAAAGCACCAGTGCTGCCAGCATGTAGCCGGCGACGCCACAACAACGCCACCACCTTCAACGCCATAACACCCCCCCCCCCCTCCTCCTTCCAATCAGGTGGAAGAAGAGTATAGAGGGGCTCCCCCATCACTCATGCACTCCACCCCCCCCCCTTCTCTTATCCCCCTGTGGGTTCAGATCATTGCCAAAGGAGCCACAGGCCACTTGCAGCCTGACAGTCAGCTCCTCTAATGGGCCTGGCTGTTTATTTTGTACCGCTTGGAAGTGGATTAGCTGGAGGTAATTATGGTTAATGATCCGCCCGCCTCACCCCGCTGATCCGTAGTCACCCCCCCGTTCGCTTTGGCTAGCGGCGGCGCGTAGCCACCGGGCGCCATTAATACGGGATAATGTTCCCCTATTAGAGCAACAAAAGGGAAAGGGGAGATGGAGAGTCGTCAGACGGACTCGGAGTGTGAAGAGGGAGCCACGGCGATCCGGAGCCAAACGGAGGCTCGGCCAGGTTTTAGAGGAGCTTTTCTTTTCTTTTTTTACAAATTACAATGCGATTACGTCCTCTTGACACGTTGTTGTTCCGTAAAGAAAAGGCCCGAGAGCAAACGCTATTAACTTTGTGATTAATCACGCGGTGGGGGGATTTTTCAGTTTGAAAAGCAGCATTTTGTTGTCAGACGATGAAGATATTTTGGGGCGTTGAATGACTTCGGTTGGATTTAGAAGAAAGAAAACAACTTTATTAATGAAAAACACTTGTTTGCCAGCAAAGATTCATACAGACACCAAGAGACACGAAACACACGAAAACCAGAAGATCTTAAAACGTGAACCAGGCGTGTCGGTCAGACAGTTCAACTTCAGATTCAGACCGACGTGTCGATACCCGCTCAGCCACCGCAGAGCTTTTAACCTCTTTGTTACCTGTGAACAAGTTATTTATTACAACATGTGGGTCAGGAAGTAATGGTTTCCTGTTACGTTGTCGTGGACATCATTATTTTTTTCTTATTTTAAGCCCAAACATGAAGTTTTTTCACTTCAACGCCCCCAAGAATATTCACCCTATTATGAATGATACAAATTCAATCCGTCTCTTGTGTAGCACTCCATCATACAAACATACATTTATAAATATATACAGTATGAACAGTACAAATATACATAAATACATACAAACACACACCAACATACATGCAAACATACACACATTTATAAATACATACATATATACAAACATACATTTATACATGTTTAAATACATATATAGACATATAAATATATGTATACATACATTTATAAATATATACATACATGCATAAATAAATAAATGCATGCATAAATACATACATACACATTTACATATATGCATACATACATTTATAAATATATACATATAGTATATACATTCATACATATATACAGTACATACATACATACATACATGCATATATACATATAGTATATACAGAAATACATACATATATACATACAGTATATACATACATAATACATAATACACACATATATACATATACATACAGAAATACATATTCATACAGAAATACATATTCATAGCTGCTCTCCTTCGAAATCTATATTCTGTATCTCTAAAACACAGAAATATGTTTTTTCTTTAGAGAGTTAAAATAAACTCTTTGTGTTCCACTTTTTATTAGACCTGGAGACGGAGTAAGAATCTATACTTTATAATCATAAAAATGATAATCATCGTTATTTGCATGGCACTTTTAAAAGCTCGGAGCATAAAGTGCTTTCCATGGCCAGCGGATCAATACCAGGAAACAACAAAATAAAAGCACCCAATTAAAAGGCCGTATTAAACAACCGTAAGCAGAGCGACGTCTTCGTCAAAGAGAAGAAATTAAAACTTTAAATATCTTTATTTTCTTATTTATTCACTTGCTGTGGCGGGCCAAAAAGCACATACTTAACAAGAAATACATATTTTGCCAGCTAACCGGGCATGTTGTGGTGAAATATGACTTTTACGTGATTAAAGAATATTTATCGGCAACATATTCAAATAAATAAATAAATAAAACCAGAGCTCAGTGAATGAAAACTTCTTCTTTTTTAGGTTAACGATTAAATAAACCGCAATAAAATTAAAATCAGATAAACCCCGGTTTGAGTTAATAATGACGTACGGTCACAAGGGGAGAGAAGAAGTGTTTTTAGTTTGTTTTTTTAACCCTTAATTCTAAAACGGATGTTGTTAACTTCACATTTAAGAGTCAAATTAAATCAGGAAATGTTCCTCACTTACGGTCAATCTAATTCATGGTCATCCTAAACACTTTTGTCTCATATTGCAGCATTATGTTTTATGGGAATGTGAGACTCTCTCCTTTAAAGCAACACACACACACACACACACACACACGCACACACACACACGCACACACACACACAGGCAGACGTATAGACCGCCAGTCAAGTAAACCAGCTGAGAGTGACATAAAAAAATGACGTCTTTGCGCAGCCCCTTTCCTCCCGCCTTCATCCATCGTGAAAATGCAGCAGTAATAGCAACAAAGTGGTTTTTCCCCTCAAAATGAAGTTTGACTTTATCAAATCAAGGGTCAGAGAAACATATATTCGCGTGAAAAAGGACAGGACACATCAGGGTTAAACCGATTACGTCCTGTTAAACGGGCATTTTCAGAGTCTCCATCTCAGACACGTTTTCCTGCCTTTTTCCAGTAATTTTTGAAAGCCTTCAAGCTGTAATAAAATATCACTTTTTTGTGCATTTGTGCATTAAACACTCTTGGTCTCATTGCATTTTTCTGATGATAATCACATTTAGCCCGAACCCTCCCCCCCTGGTCTATTCCCATCTCCCCTTTTAAAGCACTTTGCTCCTGTTTCAGTGAAGATGACACTGACTCGGGGTGAGGGGGTAGGAGGGGGGGGGGGGGGGGGCTTTGGCTAACGGTTCCAAATGGAAAGCTTTAGCTGGGGCCTCGTTCTGCAGGTTTGCGTGGCGTCACGTCTCGTTCTTTTTTGTCTGAGCTGCAGAACAGCCCCCCCCTTTCCCCTTCCCCCACCCCGACCACCACCACCGCCGCCGCCCTCTCAGGGACCCTCGTAAAGTGCTCCGATGCTTCATAATGCAGATCATTACCCAGAATGCCGCGGAAAAGACCCCAAGTCCCCATTTAGACGCGCAACCATCCCAGAGCCCCCCCGCCGTGTTATGTGTCCCTGCAGATCGCCCTCGGCAGACGCTCTGATTGTCCATTTCTCCGCCCGCCGCCGGCAGGGCGACGGCGGGCTTTATCGACGCTAAGTCGCCCCCTCAAGGCGGGGCGGGGTTGTTAATACCCGACGACGAAGACGTTACCCTTCCCTCTCGCGTCAACTTGAAGGCGCTTACAAGCGGGGGGTGGGGGGGTAGGGGGCGTTATTGAAACGCGGAGCCGTAAAGCTAACGGCGGATGTGCGAGTGCAATCAAGTCCGAGGGCAATGGCTTCAGAAAAAAGGCCTCAGGAGGCCTCGCCAGGCCTCACCGGGCCTCAACCAGCTGCTGCCGACAGCTGATCGGACTGTCAGCAGGTCTTGAAAACTCCCCCCCCCCCCCCACCCCACCCCCCTTCCCCCCGATGTGTTGGACCCCGCCTCCGTCAAAGACTACACTGGAGAAGGGGTCGTAGTCATGGCGGCATCACCCGCTGACCATTTTTTAAAGCCTGTTTACACAAGTGACCGTATTTGGACACGCTGTATTGATCCCCTCCATCCCAGAAAAGCCAGCTCCCCTTTACGGTCTGTTTGACTCTAAATTGAACCATCATTTATTCGATGAACGTCATCACTGGTTTGTGGATTT
>CM070095.1:8505000-8607500 GCA_036178185.1 Liparis tanakae
CTCCACTTTGCCCAAGTCAGGCCGAGGGAGACGGAGAGTTGGTAATATTAGCTCCCGTTTTTTATTGAGAGATCCATTAATCGTAGCCTCCTGCCCGTTGACCCTTTGACCCCCGCTGACCTCCGCCATCATGTTACCAGCCGGGCAAACTGGAGTTTAAGCCGGCCGGGGCAGAGGGAGGGAAGGGGGGGGGGGGGGGGGGCAACAAAAAAACAACAATGTTCAGCTCGCTGGTTTTTCCCTCGACGTCGTTAGTGAGACGTGTCACGACGGTATCCGTTATAGCAAAGAAACATTTAGATAATGGCTTTGTGTTATTAATATATATTATTCTGTATATATGTTCTATATATTTGTACTATTTTTGTTTTTTATTATGTTAACTATGTTTTCAATTAAGAGCTGGGGGAGGGGGGGTCAAGAAACTTCAACTATATAAATACATGTATATTGTTAAAAGGAAAGTATATATATATATATATATATATATATATATATATATATATATATATATATATATATTATATGTATCTTCCATATACTGTATCTGTCCGAGTATTCTTTTGGTTTATATTTTATAATATATATTTATATATATAAAGGTTATATATATAAATATATATTATAAAATATAAATATATGTTTGTGATTTATATATATATTTATATGTGTCATCTCTCTCTCTATATATATATATATATATATATATATATATATATATATATATATATATATATATATATATATATATATAATGTTCCTGTTTTTCCTTATTGATCATCTATTATTATTGTTTGTATTTATTATTTTATTATGTGAAGGACCAATATAACCAATGTTACATTTTCCTTGAGGAAAAGTTAAATGATCCAATAAGAGTTCACTCTAAACAAAAGGAAACACTACTCTGGTGTTCTTTTCTCCAAAAGCTTTTGACAGCTTCACTTCGTCGAAGTACTTTATTATTATTTAGTTGTAGCCAAAAAATTAGGGAAGCATTATAAAAATAACTGAAAAGCACTTGAGTTTTCTTTTTTTTCCTCACAAACTTTTCTTTCAGCTTCGATGTCCAAAATGTCCAGAAAACATCCTCCTGCCTTGCGTCTGTATTTAATTAAGATACAGAGGGTGTCAGCAGTCTGAAAGATGACAAATCTGCTTCCAGAGAGCTGCTAAGAGAGCAGAAAACTATTAAGCACATGCATTAGTCGATGGAAAAAAAAAACATCCAGCCAGGTTGGGGTGTGGCTACGTACAGTAATAGACCCCCATTAAGTATCCTACTCATCTAATGCTACCATTAAGTATATGCCACGTCTTCAGCAGCAGAAATAACCCCTCGCCGCGATCGCGTCGACGACGTGAGCTCTTATTTTGTAGGAGCACAACGAGGCCGCTATTTCATTTCCAGCTTCTTGGACAAAGCTGTTTTTCCCCGAGATGATTGGCTAAAATACATATGTCGCATTTTGGTGACGGGTCGTTTAGGAAGCGTCGTTCCTCCGGCGCTTTTACAGAATCTCTTTATCAGCTGTCGAGCTGCGCCCCCCCCCCCGATAGAAGACGCGTGTAACTTTATATACGCCTCGGTCTGATGGCTACATAAACTGCACTCTACCTGGGTTTTTTTTTCGCTTTTTTTTTTCGACAGCCGAGGCCCGGGACGGGGCGTTGAAAGCAAATACCTGATTGTATTAGTGTCTCCCCTTTAAGCTGTTGTCACCTAGCTGACCGATTATGGGCAATTACCTGCTCTGTCGGAATCCTAGCCGAATAGATTGAATTCAGATTGATTTTCGCCCAGGAAAGAGGAGGGAATTTAAAGCCTTTTTTAATTGGGTATTTGGTGTGTGCTGATCTGAACACCGTGGCCTTCCCGAGGGATCCTTTATGGGCCAATAATGGCATTGGAGTGGGGGGGTGCTGCAGTCTCGTCTGCCGACTCCCTCCCAAGGCCATAACCCTGCATTTGCTCTGAGTGCTTTTCTATTATGCATTGATAGTTGAGCATCAATCAATAAGAGGGGAAACAGAAAACCCAGCGAAACCAACTTCTTAAGTGTAAAATGCCTCTTAATACCCGGGGCCTTTCAAACAACTTAACCTGGACGCTTTTTACCCTCGCCCCTTCCTCCCTGTGCTCTTTGAGGGACACTTACCGGGGCGCCTGGCGACAACATGTTTTATTTAGGAGGGCTGGAAATGTGCAGCTATCAGGTGAAAATGTACCGCAACCCTCTGGTTAAACCTCAGCAATACATCACTGTGTGTCTGTGTGTGTGTGCAGACACAGGCGTACAGAAGTAAAACAGATCATTGAGTTTCCGTTACACGCTCAGTTTTTCCACCCGCTATATGGGAAAAAAACATTTTCTGACCAAAGGAAATTAAATGTAAAATACTCCGTCGTCTCTCGGCGACTTGGCTTGTTTGATTTTTGCAGCCACATCAAAAAAAGAAACATCGCCAAGGTCGATAAGGTCAGCAGAAAGCCGGTTGATCGGATTATGGCTGCAGCATGTCTTGAAATCAAATCCTAAATGATTCAAGGACGATACAAAAAAAAAGAATAATGTCTTCTTTACATGAACTGTAAAAAACGACAGAGTCACCTTTCACGCGACGGATGCCACGGTTCCTCCAAACTGGGACGATTCTGGGAAAGGCAAAGTGGGGGAGAGACGAAGTCTCGGTAGATAAGAGGAGCGGCGGGGTACCGGACCCCCTCGGTGGAAGAGATAAGAGCGAGACGGTCACAGCAATGGCCGGCCACATAATACACAAGCCCACCTCCAGCCGTCTAAATCTCCCATCAGCCCCGGTCCCCACCGGCCCTCCTGTCACCACTAATGCACCTTTCCCTAAAGGACGGCGCTCCGGACGCAGTAAGGTTATCTGGGGGCTTGGTGAGATTTCTCGGAATTGGTAAGTTCACCTTTCCTCTTTTGTCCAGATGACAGGAGTTGATACAGTCGGGCGGTGGGGGGGTGGGGGGTAGGGATCGATCGTCGGTCGCACTGCGAGTCTTCGCTCGGCATTTTTTTCCGATATACATCAACCGCTGATTACCGTGAGGACGTTGACGGTGGGTACTCACGTAAAGATAATTTATCTAGTCCCAATGATCATTAGCGACAGCTTGTTACGCAACAGAGAGGCCTGAGGGGAACCGATGTGTGTTCAGGACAATCCCGCCTCTAGCTGGATTACACTCCCATGCTACTAAAGCCCGCTAACCCCCAATTAGGGTTCATTGGGTATTTACTAAGGGGTTACGGAGTAAATGTGTGAAACGCGTGTTTTTGACTATTATATCCGAACAGAACGATATATGAGGCAAAATAACCGTCAGTGTCTTTTGACACATCCGCCACTTTCAATGAGATGGGAAACGTATTTTCTACGGGATTACAGTGAAAATATGTGAAACATGTGGTTTGTATTTTTTTGATTATCGCATTTTGGCTTAAAAGGAAACAACAACAAAATTCTGAACCTTTATAAAGCAGGAAAAAGTGGATCTTCTTGGAGAAAGCCTTAAGTGTTTTGTTACCCATCCATCATTCTCAATTAGGTTTTATATCGGAATCGTATTCTCTGCGGGATTACGGTGAAAATATGTGAATCGCATCGTTTTGGACTTTTTGATTATCGCGTTTTGGCCTAACAGTAAACAAAAAAATGAATCCAAACAATACACAAATGCAAAAGCATGTTAAGGCTAAATAATCCTGCAGTGCATTTTTACCCATCCACCACTTTCAATTAGGTTTTAATGGGAAACGTATTCTCTATTGGATTAGGGTGAAAATACGTGTAACGCGTGATTTCACTTTTTGGATTATCGCGTTTTGGCTTAAAAGGAAACAACAACAAAATTCTGAACAGCACAAAGCAGGAAAAAGAAGGTCTCCTTGGAGGAAGCCACAATGTTTTTTGACCCATCCATCACTCTCAATTAGGTTCTAAATGGGAAACATATTCTCTGCAGGATTACGATGAAAATTTGTGAAACACGTGGTTTTGACTTTTTTAAAAATAAAATAAATTCTGAACAGAACAATACATACATGCAAAAGCATGTTCAGCCAAAATAATCCTGCAGTGCTTTTTTACCCATCCATCACTCTCAATTAGGTTTTAGATGGGAAACGTATTTTCTTCTGGATTGCGGTGAAAAGTGTGAAACACGTGGTTTTGACTATTTGGATTGTCACATTTTGGCTTAAAGGGAAAATAAAAAATAATTCTGAACAGAACAATACCCCAATGCAAAAGCACGGTGGGACGTTTCTTTGACCCATCCACCCATCCCAATTATTTTTACGGGATTACAGTGAAAATTGGTAAAACGCGTGGTTTTGTCTATTTTGATTATCGCATTTTTCGCTAAAAGGAAAAATAAATACACAAATGCAAAAGCACGTGAAGGCAAACAAAGGTCTTCCTTGGTGGAAGCCTGCAGTGTTTTTTGACCCATCCACTTCAACCTCCGCCCAATGTGGACTTCCGTGGACTTCCGAGGACTCATCTGTTATTTATAACAAGCCAAAGTGATCCACGACAAAATATGTTTATCCCTTATTGTCTGGGAACAATTTTATGAGACATTCCTCCCCCCAGAAAACCTCCTGCTCCTCTCAAGTCCTTGAAATCAAGCCAAAAATACACCCAATAAAACAATTCTGTGTAATTGATTACCCCAATATAAAAATGCTACGTCCTAATGACCAAAACGTTTTGTAATCGGCACATTAAAAAGGAGCCATTGTCTAATTCTGGAAATGTTTTTTGAAATATGCAGGAAAACAAATAACACAAAGCTGGTTGGGGGGGGGGGGGATAGGGGGGATAGGGGGCACGGAGAGGATGCCCCCAAACTACTTTGGTTACACAAACTTTGTTTTCGGCCTCGATGCATCAGAGCCCTTCTCCCTCCGTCTGCCATCTGCTGCCGAAGAATCTGTTTCACTCGATGAGCCAAGCCCAGCCTTTATTGGTCCTAATGGCACTATCAGCTGAGCCGCCAAACCCAATTACCTTTTAAAAAGGGAGGCCACCCCAGCTAATCATAGCTGCCTAACCTGATTTGCCTGTGATGAAGAGACGGGATAAAGAGCAGTTAATGGAGGGAGAATGATCTCACAAATACAAAAAACTCAATTCATTTCTCCGGGAGAGCAATCTGTCCGATTCAGCGGTAATGGAGTGGAGATTCATTAGTCCTCGGGCCTTATAGGAGCAGCACCGTTCCCCCTATCAGCCGAATGACAAAAAGAACATTTTTGCTCCTCTTGTATAGACTTTGTGTTTCTGGGAGGGCACTTGGGAAAAGGTAGTAAGGAATCCTGTGGATGGACATCTAAATGGGGTGGTGTTGAGAACTTGGATTCATTGGAAAGGTAGTAGTGCTGGATTTTATATTTCTCTGTTTCAGGGACACAGATAAAAGGTCTGGAAAATACATTTTTAACACACTGTTTGCCAAACATTTGGAAATAATGTATTTCTTGTAATAGGATGTAAGCTTTTTATTACCAGGGTAGTAGATACCGTGAGTGATCTCAAGCCGTGGATCAACGAAATTTAGATTTCCAAACTGTCTCTTAAAAGAAGTTCTGAGCTCTCTAAGATCTCATTGTTTATCCAGAACATTCAGGGTGCTCCTCCTGCACTCAAAGAAATGGCTCATTGGATGAACTCAATTAAAGTGTTTTCCATCCAATAATTATATGCAACTCCAACTCAAATTTAGCACATCAGTGCAATAGAATGTAATTGAGTTAGTCCAACTCATTTTTATCGAACACATCTAAAATAAAATAATGATATTCATTAAATTGAATTCATTTGAGTTAGTCCAACTCATTTTTATCAAACACATCTAAAATAAAATAACAATATTCATTCAATTAATTTGTGTTTGTCCAACTCAAAATTCTATTCAGTACCGCTGAATTGGGGTCTTTGGAGCCCCGCTGACATTGGGCGGGGGGGGGTGTCACCTGGACACGCCGCCAGTCCATCCAGGGGTTACATACAACCACTGAGAACAAACACCACACAATAGGACCACCCTGACCAGGAATTGAACCCACAACCCTCCTACTGGGAGTCGCCAGTGCTACCCACTACACCAGCTCTGAAAGCACATTCACCTTGTGAAAACAACCGAGTTTCAGCTGGCCCACGAGCAAAGGGTAGTCCCCAATTAAACACATACATTTTGAGTTGATATGCACACCATCTAACCTAAATAAATCTAATAAATTAAAGAATTCCTATATTTTGTGTTACACCAATTAAATATAAATATCTCCATTTTGTAATTGATTTATTTCAATGTATTATTAAACAATATTTAATTGAGTCACCTCTAAGAACACTTGAATCGTTTTTTGGGAGTAGAACCTAAATAAATCTAGTAAATGAAAGTATTCCTACATTTTGTGTTACACCAATTAAATATAAATATCTTTGTTTTGTAATTGATTTATTTCAATGTATCAAACAATATTTAATTGAGTCACCTCTAAGAAGACTTGAATTGTTTTTGTTAGTGCAACCTAAATACATCTAATAAATGAAAGTATTCCTACATTTTGTGTTACACCCATGAAATATAAATATCTTCGTTTTGTAATTGATTTATTTCAATGTTTTAAATACTATTTAATTGAGTTACCTCTAAGAAGGGCTTGAATCGTTTTTTTTGAGTGAGTAGAGACTTTGTGTTTCTGGGAGGGCACTTGGGAAAAGGTGGTAAGGAATCCTGTGGATGGACATCTAAATGGGGTGGTGTTGAGAACTCGGATTCATTGAAATTAAGTATTGCTGGATTTTATATTTCTCTGTGTCATGGACACAAATAAAAGGTCTGGAAAACACATTTTGAACTGTTTCACAAACATTTGAAAATATTGTATTTCTTGTAATGGGACGTAAGCTTTGGATTACTAGGGTAGTAGATACCGTGAGGGTTCTCAAGCCATGGATCAACGAAACGTAGATTTCCAAACTGTCTCCTAAAATAAATTCTGAGTTCTCGAAGATCTCATTGTTTACCAAGTGCTCCTCCTGTAGAGACTTTGTGTTTCTGGGAGAGCACTTGGGAAAAGGAAGTAAGGAATCTTGTGGATAGACATCTTAATGGGGAAGTCTTGAGAACTTGAATTTATTGAAATTAATAAAAAATGCAAAAGGCAAAAATAAAAGGTCTTAAAGATAGTTTCCAATTTTTTTTTAAACATTGTATTTCTTATAATGGGATGTAATGTTTTTATTACCATGGTAGTAGACACCGGGAGTGATTTCAACCCTTGTATCCAGCCTCTGCTACGAAACGTGGACTTCCGTACCGTCTCCTGAAAAAAACAAAAAATTCCGAGCTCTCGAAGGTCTCATCATTCAGCATTCAGGCCCAGACTGGAGCTCCATGTCAGCCCAAAGACATCCAACATCCGCTCTGGGCTCTGGGCTCAGGCTCCGGGCCGTCTCATTCACACGCATGTTCACTTGATGATGTAAGTGACACGCATGAATGACCAATTGATGGCCAAGAATGTCGTTGTGCATGAGTCTCTCCCAGAGACATGGATGACCCCGACTCGCCCCCACCGACCCAGCTAAACCCACGGCGGCTCGAAGCTCGGCCTGGCCCAGATATGATCCGGAGGACGTCGGCTGGACGGGGCAGAGGGCCACAGCCAGAGGTTTGCAGACGGACATTAGGCCAAAGCCAGAGTTAAAATCCTATTAGTTTGAGTTGGGAATCGGATTATCGTCGTCGAGAATCACTCGTCTGGCAACTAGTGTCTAATTTACGCCAATCAACGGCAATTATTGAGGGGAAGGGAGCCCCTATTAGAGAGCCTCATCCACTTAGTCTAATGAATGGGGAAGATTCAATCTTGGCTGTGGAGACGCATCGGAGAGCTGCAGCTGAACGCGGCGGCACCAGCAGGCTACAGAGGAGCTGCTGTTATTTATCAATGGCGGGGGGGGGGTGGGCGGGCGCTGTCAGAGCAAACGTGCGTTAGCCGTGGGGCGCTAGGCTCTGGTTTCTGATGGTCTGGGGGCACTCAGTAAAGCGGTTAGTGTCTCCACAGCCCATTACGCGGAGCCCGTATCATACGTGGAGAACGCTGGCGTACGGGTATCGCTGCCAAGGCTCGAGGCTTGCATTGCGGGGTGGCTTTTTGACAGGTTTTGTACCTGAATTATGAGTCAAGGTATAACGTAACGTCTCGTCACGTGACCCAAGAGAGACTTGATACGGGGTACGATCATTATGCTTATTACCCGGGCAATCACCATTGCATATCTGTATATGGAGAGAAAAAAATAGCAAGGAAAGTAGGAAATAATTAATTTAATAAAATTAAAAAAAATATATTCTGTAGTATATATTTTTTTCAAGAAATTACAGAAAATAAAGTCATGACATGAGATAGGTTGGCATATATTTTAGAGAATATATAGCAAATGGTACCACCGTGATATCGCTTTGAACTCGGCCTCGAACAATCCGCTAAGAGCACTTATGGCGCTTTTTGCAATCTCACTGTGTTATTATAATAATTTACAATTTCCACTCAGATTTGACCTCTAATGATCGAATTCTGAGCAGAAAGCAGTAGCGGCCTCTGCATAAAGTTATGTCATTTGTGGCAATATCAGATTTTTCTAAAGTCAACTACCAAACCCTCGTGACTCACTTGTCTTCATCTCATCTTCACATAAAGTGTTCAACCCCTAGTTCCTTTCCCCATGCTTACACTGCCCCCTACTGGTCTGGAAGTAACACTGTCAGCATCCGTGGAATTATACCAACACATGTGGATCAATAAGGGGCTTACTGTATTTGAGTAACATTCACATATATAGACAATTATTATTATTATTAAACCTTTATTTAACCAGGTGAGTCCCATTGAGAATAAAAATCTCTATTTCCAGGGTGACCTTGACAAGACAAGCAGAACAAGACGAGTTCAAATAAACTAAAAGTTAAGAGACATGTGACATAACCGAGTTAATTAAAAAAACATTCACATTTTTGCAATCTGCATCTATTTCTTTAATTTTGTGCAGTACGTGGTATCAGTTCTTTGGGTTTTAAATGATTCTGCAACATGTTCCAGGTTGCACGGTGAAGAGGACACACAAGTCCTTGTTTCCCATTTCTGTTCTGGCATTTGGGAGAACACAAAGAATATTTTCTGTCACTTTTCTGCATGATGAAGACACAAGTAGTCTATAAGCAGACATTGCAAAGATTTAAACACTTGCTGTCTAATATTCAGTTTAATGTTAAATGTAGTATGATCTGGATATTCTCTTGCATTGTGAAAATATTTGGAAAATAAAATATTGGAAAAAAATTAAAAAGTGGCAAAACGACAAATTACTCTACAAACATGTCAACTGATACGCTCAAACGCTCCAACCACAAAGAAGACGAGCGAAGAGCAAAGCGTTTCTCCTCCAGCTTCACTAAGAAGGTTGAAGGTCACGCTCAAAGTCGAAGTGACTCAACCTTTTCCTCGCTGCCGACGGTGATCTGACAGGACGCAGCGGGCAAACTCATCTCACACCGCGTCCTTTTCCTCTTCTTGTGCCGCTGATGAGAAAAAGTGAATTCAAAATGGGGAGGGGGGGGGGGAAACATATTTGTTCCTGTGGTGACCTTCACTACTCGTGGGCTGCTTGTTCCACTTCGTAATCGCAAACTTTTTTTGTTGGTACCTCCAGTGAGAATATTTCATGGTTCAAGAGTGTGCGGGGCGGTTTGGGTTGAAAACACTGACGCCGCGTATACTTTCGTATACTAAAGTTTCATTTCTGGCAGTTCCTGTCGTCAAAGGACCGTCGAGCCTCCGACCGCAGCCAGCCGCCTCCTCAAAGCCGCCGCTGCACGGAGGCCACAAGTTACAACACATGCAGCACAATGACACATCGGGACGGCTAAAGCTAAGCTACACATGCTACTCATACAGCAAGAGTTCACACGTTGGAAGAAGAAGATTTTTTTTTTTAAATGTTCGCAGTTTACTACAGTATTTCTTCTTTTTTCTCTTGATTTCTCAAAATCACATCGCAGCAATCTTCCATGACAGGAATCGAGCCGATCAAGTAATTTCCCTAAATATTCTTTAAACAAATGAGATGGCGGTCTGTAAATTGCAGCTATCACAGGGTTCTATATGGTCATGGAGAACCTTGAAAAAAATATGTAATTTGAAAAATGGATATTTCCAGGCCTGGAAAAGTACTGGAGAAAAAGTCTGGAAAAATCATGGAAATGTGTCATATTCCTTATGTGCATTAACGCTGAGTTTTACATAATGAATATGCTTTTAAAAGAATGACGCTCTAACTAGAAGCTGGCATACTGTCTTTCATACTCTCACATTTTTCTCGCTGCAAGTGAACGCACCTTAACTAAAAAGACATACATGTTTATTACCTTCGCATTGAAAATGCAGAAGGTAATGTTTTGGCCGGCGTGTATTTATTTGTGAATATGTCCGTCCGTTTGTCCGTTTGTCCGTCCGTTATTCGTCTAAATCAGACAAAACTGAGCCGATTCTTATGAAACTTGGTGGGATGATTGGTCATGACCCAAGGAACAATTGATTAGTTTTTGGGTCAAAGGTCAAGGTCAAGGTCACGAAAAGGTGAAAAACTTGTTATTCATCTAAATCAGACAAAACTGAGCCGATTCTTATGAAACTTGGTGGGATGATTGGTCATGACCCAAGGAACAATTGATTAGTTTTTGGGTCAAAGGTCAAGGTCAAGGTCACGAAAAGGTGAAAAACTTGTTATTCATCTAAATCAGACAAAACTGAGCCGATTCTTATGAAACTTAGTGGGATGATTGGTCATGACCCAAGGAACAATCGATTAGTTTTTGGGAGTGATTGGGTCAAAGGTCAAGGTCAAGGTCGCGAAAAGTTGAAAAACGTAAATTTGCGACACTATGTAACTTTTCCCCTGTAGCACCCCCTTCAGGTATTTAACGTCTGGCTCTCGAGCCATATATGGCTCTTCAGGCTTGTGCCCTCACAGCTGATCGAACAGCTGATCAATGCGCGCTACCTGCAGCGCGTCTTGGCAGCCGCAGCGAGCCGTTCAGCCACGCATGTCATTCTGTTTGTACTCGTCTCGTAGCGGAGCAAATAAAAAGTCACCTGCGAGCGTGTACTGGCACTATATGACGTTGGTAATCACTGCCAGACAGAAAGTTTAAGTACTTCCTGTTCCTCAACCGGAAGTACCGGGTCGTTACCAACCATCTTACATTCAGCAGTTTTCTGGCCACAGACCCCCGATGGCAGTGGCGGAGATGCTAATCAACATATTAAAAGTCATTGTAGCGGCACAATTTTTTTCAAGCTGTTATTTTAAGGTGAAAAAAGTGACATAGTGGGGTTTTAATTGGCATCCGATTTGCGTGAAACTAGTGCCAAATTGTTCATAATTCAATCTTGTGATATGCGAAGGTATGCGCTCTACCGAGTGCCCATTCTAGTTCTTTTAATCAAACTATTGTCTCTCATTCATTTGTGTCATTTACGGTTTTGTACTGTATGCTTTGGACTTCTCATTTTTTGTTTAAATACGACATCTTCTCACTTTTTCGTGTATGTTCTGAGAAAGAGAAGTCACTGTACAACAAGTTATTGTAGGAGTTCAATTATGGAAGAATGGTCAGCTTATTTTTGCCTTTCAAAAGGATTGTTTATAAAAAAAAATAGTTTTGTTGGAGTGAAATACTTATTTTTTTTATTTTTTTTATCTAATTAATCATCTGATTAATAATAATTTAGGATAGGAATATATAAGCAATATGCTTCTGTCTAAAAAAATGTGTACTTTAGTTTGCATACAAATAATACTCACTGTATTATATATTATAGCTGTATACAAAAAACACTATACTATTCACCTCAAGGACAAATAAATCACGCCAATCCATCTAATAATTCCAAAGTTATTGACTAACCCACCAACTGACCAACAATGGCTTTACAGGAAGACCGACGTGCAACCAGATCCGTAGTTTAAAAAAAAAAAAAAAGCATCTTCAACTTTCCAAACAGTGTGAGTCATCGTTCTCCTCGGAAACGATCTCTGCACCGCACGCCGTCAATCCAACAACAGCCAGACGCACGTGCGTCAGACACCAGCGGGCTCTCTGCAAGATCGACGTGAACGGTGAGATCCCGAAAAATAAACACGCAGAAACACGATATATTTGTGCGTTGTTGTTGAATTTAAAGCGCACGCTGCTCACATAGCAGCGAGCTCGAGCGTGGTGGCTTTGGATATTTAAATCGTTAGCATATTTTTCACGTATTATCGAAATAGAGTAATGTTGGCCTTCAATTTAACTACCAGAAACTAACCGCGAACGAACTGCGAGGAGGTTTTTATTGTTCTATTACTTTATACGTATTTTGTTTTAGTAGTTTGGTTATATAACGTTTGAAAATTAACGTTAGCTCACATAGCAAGTGTTTATTGTTCTAATCCTCTACATTTATTTAGTTTTAGTAGGTAATTAGGTTATAGAAAGCTCGAGAATTAGCTCGAATTGCGAGTTATCAGTGTTATTGGACAAACTGTGCTAACGCTAGCTAGCTTCAGCGTTTCCCCTACCACAGAGGTCCCCAACTTTTGTGAGCCACGGACCGGTTCTGTGTCAGAAAATATTTTCACGGACCGGGAAGGGGGGCTAGTGAGAGTTTGCGCCCCGGTGTTTGGGGACCACTGTCTTACAGCGTTATGCGCATGCGCGACTGCGGAAATTCTTGGCGACTTGCCAGGTCTTCCCTCCGCCGTCCTGATGTTGCCCTTCAAAACAAGAGCTCAACATTGAGCTTTATTGAGAGTGGCCGCATCACGCCTGCAACCCCGTTTTAAGAAGATGTTTAGTGGAACGCGAACTGCAGTGGAAAACTCTTCATATTTTAACTTATTTTGTCTTTTGTTTTTCACAGGTTTCACTTTATTGTTATCTTTAATAGATATTCAGATATTTCAGGGTGGCGGGCCCCTGTTATAATGGTTAATATTATATATTCATTATAATAAAGTGATTGAAAACTTGTATTTTTTTTTTGTCTGAGGAAGCAAACAGGTTTAATTATAAAATTAGTTAAATAATTCTTATATTGCATTTAACAGGGTTCGTACGGTCATGGAAAACCTGGAAAAGTCATGGAATTTTAAAATGGTCATTTCCAGGCCTGGAAAAGTCATGGAAAAAAAATTAAATCACAAAAGTTTTGGAAAAGTCATGGAAATCTGTTATATTCACATGTTCAATTACGCCGAGTTTGAAATAATGAATATGTTTTAGAAAGAAAGACTCAAAATATAAGCCGGCGTAAGCTCTCATACTGGCGGCACAGTTTTGTGTGTGTGTTTATCATTGTCTTAGGTGTATTTTCTGGTCAGTCACAAAGAATATAGTTTTATTTTCTCTTCTTTCCAGTGTAATCTTGAAAGCTTCCAGAATGTTTCCAACCCGTGGGTCACATGGAGGGTCTTTCACTCAAATGAATAACGAACCCCAGACGTCAGGATGGACCGAGTCCTACAACCGCCCGCCGACCTTCGCCCAACGAGGGAAAAGTACACACAAACGCAGTGAGTTTGCTCGAGTGCCGCTCGCCAGTGGTGGCAAATTCTCCCCTGTGAGGTTCTGTGTAATTTCTTTTTCAAAATCTGCCGACTTTTCTTCTTCCACCAACAAAAAAGGCGCTTACAAGCCGGAAGCTTCACCTCAAATTTTGATGGACAAATACTCTCAAGGGGAGATGGACGCCGTGTCTGTGGTCCATCAGCTGGCCCAGATCTTGCAGTTCCACCTGGAAATGAAGGAGACGGTGACGACGGGTACGGCGACGCTGCTGCCGTTACTGGGCCACAGCAGCCTGTGGATAGATTGGGTTTGACAAAGACAGGATTTATTTTTGTGTTCAGATACTAATCTGGGTTTTGTCATTCACAATGTCTTTCTTTTGTAGAGAAACTCGTTATTACAGTCATTTTTCTTTCGAACCTCAGAAAACAATCGATTTTGTCATTAATACATTTTCTCGGTTAGTTTAGTCTTTTTAAAATTAAAATAAAGAGCGAAAACTATTTCTTAAAGCTCTGGGAGGCGTCTTCAAAGTCTTAGTGCAGCCTGAACAACGTCAAAATACACAAAATGTTCAGTCTATATCACAAAAGTAAAGAGAGCAGCAGATCCTCCCAATTGAAAAGCTAAAAAAACAAAGTAATGTTATGATACGCTGTAGAATACTTAAACCAGAAAGATAATTTATGTTTTTACTCGACATTAATATGTAAAAGTCTGTTTTTCATTCCTAGAAATGCTTATTTCACTCGTGGCTTCTTCCACATCTTGAAGGCTGTAGCCAGTTTAGTTCAGGCTGAACTCTGAAGTCACATCCCACAGCCAGAGCTCTAGGATTCACCTACAATCGGTTTCTTGACTCCCGTTTCCTCAGGCAACATTATGGCAGGGCTTTATTTTGCCTTCTGCGTGGTGGTCGACGGGGTCGAGTACAAGACCGGCATGGGGATCACGAAGAAGGCGGCTCGCCTCAAAGCGGCGCAGCTCGCTCTGCCCGACCTCCTGCCCTCCTTGGGGAGCCTGAAGTCTTCTCTCCCCGAAGCGCCAGGTTAGCATCTCTCGCTCGTCCATCACGATCATTCTTCGTTCCTCCCTCCCACAATGCTTGTGTGTGTGATCGTGGACACGCCTCCATCGCAGCTGTGGACTAGTGATGATGTACCATATTAAAGCACTTTGTCACTTAATGAGGATGTCTTGAGAAAGGTCTCTGGGACCGACACGGCAAATCGTTTCTTTCATAAATCAATGCGCAGGTGATGTATTGGTGTGTATTTACTTATTTTTGGGGGGATTTGTTTCCCTGCGTGTTGCCTAGATATCATTTCTGACACAAAAGTTCAGAAACATTTCGTGACACGGAGGTTTCGTGCAACGTTTAAGACTTTGTTGACCGTAAAATCATGAAAGGAAAGGAAATAAGAGGATTTATGAAAGGAATACTCCTTTAATCATACAGCAGTGATTGGCTGATCATGCAGACTCTTGTGCAACAACACCCTGTTAACGGCTATGAGAAATAATATATAGATACACAGAGCTCACAGAATACGGCATAAAAAACATGATATAGGCTGGATTTAAGCTTTTTCAAACGGGGAGAGGAAGAATATAAAAAATAGTCAATGACTAACAACAATCAAGGTTTTTTATTTGACATTGGTGCCAAGACCTATGGATGGCTTAAAATATCTTAAGTATAAATAAATGCATGAATAAATACAATAATAAATAAATGCTTAAATAATTACAGAATCAATAAATGTATACATAAATACATTTATTTATTCCTATATTTATTCATGCATTTATTTATACTTGAGACATTTTAAGTCCTCCATAGAGACCAACAGTTCTGACACATCGGAATTGTTTTGCAGGGCTCTCCGAGTCAACAGAGGTACAGACACACTATAATAACAAGAACAAATATAAAGACACAATGTACATAAGGTGGTAGGATATACAGTATTAGGTACAGTTTAAAAAAAAGGTTATCAACATAAAAAAAGGAGAGTGCAGAGGGGATGAGACCAGTTATATGGGGATATTTCACATGTTGAGAGGTGGGGGAAAGTTATGTGGGGATTTTGCACTGATTGGAATATTGCACATTTAACTATAATAACACAGACCTGCAAACTTGTCACCTTTCGGTGAAATTCACCGTTTTGAAATCAAAATGGGTCGTCCACGTGAATCGTGTAGATCCGAAGAGTTTTTGTTTTGGAGTGGGGGGGTGGGGTCACCTGGCCCGCTACTGTTGAGATTGCAGTGAAACGCGGAGAAAATGTGGAGTGTTGCTCTTCGTAATAAAACATCTTTGATGGGACGTGTCGAGTCTCGGCCAATCAGCGTTTAGATGTCTTCAGCGTTTGGTGGTTTAGGTTAGCTTGAATGTTAGCCCGCTACAGCTGCTGCTGTCACGCTGCACGGCGTAGCGATGCTAACAAAGGACCCGTATTAAGAGCGATGTGATTTAGCATATTGTTAGAATCGATACTTCATTAAAAGAGCGCGTGATCAGCGTGCACGCGCTGCTCCGCTCCGTGTCACGCTGTCTGCACGCGCTGCGCAGCGCCGCTCACAGCGAGGGGCGGAACGTGGCGGATCATTTGAGACCGTCATCGGCTCAAAAAAAAGAACATGCCAGAAGTGAAATGTTTCAATACTTTGTCTCCAATGCAGACGGTCTGTAAAGTTGTGTAACTCTACAGCTGCTCATCCTGATGAACTGTGTATCATCCGGTCAGATACAGACTAACGGCCTCATAGTGTATAATCAATGTATGACGGCTCCATGTAGTTTCATTCATATCTTGCTGTAGGCTAAAACTAATATTACTGACGTGTTAAGTGTTGGAACAAGTTGGTAAGAAGTGAACCATACAGATATTGTATTCATTACTATTATAGATACATATACCAGTCTCTTATTCATGGTATCATATTGTTGTTATAGTATTGTATCTGGTATCCTGATATTTATGGCAGGTATGGTATAGAAGTTATAATGTTAGTATCTTGACAACCAGTTAGAGGCAGAATAGAGTTGGTTTATGAATGACTTTAACCATATTATATATAATGACAATGTATATTTATTACTACTATCATTATACGGCTTAGTCAGAGCGGAGGACCTTTTGCTCTTAAACTGTTTATTGTCATTATTTAGACTTTTTCTTAAAAGTCACCTGCACCCCCCCCCCGTCACCTTTTTCACCCCTCATGAGTTTGCAGGTATGATAACAATAGCTATAACAGTAAAGTGTGGCGTTGTATAAAGTGGCTCATCTTACTGTTGTTCCCATGTTTTTCTCCCCTTAGATGTCCCTCCACCCCTACCAGTAAAGAAGCCCGTCGTCTCCGATCTGCATCCCTCTAGAGCCATTCACGGTAAATCTGAATATGTTTGACTCTTTAACTCACCAGACGGCAAGTATCGGGACAGTGTCTCATCTTTTTGTTCTCTCGGTACCCTATCTCTCTAAAAATGAAACAATGATGTTAAAAAGTGGACATTCAGGTAATTTTAAGGGTTCGACGTCCATCTTGATGTCAGGTGACTGACTTGTTTGGCCTCAATTGCTCATCGGTCACATCTCCACAGCCACCCCTCATCGTGGTGTTTACACAGCGAGACCCGTTGAAGACCCTTTTCTCGCTTTTCAGAAAGGACGAGTTCCACCTGCCTCCAGATCCCCAACGCCGTCCGGGACCAGCTCACCAAACTGATGAACAGCCACCCCGAGCTCTCGTCCTGCGCCGGCTCCACGGCGGCGTTCGTCATCCAGACCTGTGAGCTCTCCGCCGGCCGGAGGACGCTTTTGTTTTTTTATCGTACACCGCTGCAACTGATCGCCGTCCACGGTGTACACAAAGCAAAACAATCTAACATATTTTAGCCTTTAAATATTTGACAGGTTCTAATGATGTTGGCTTTTCAGTTCAACTCTAATCAATACGGATTTATTTGATTCTACCCTGGAGAGCAGCGGTTCTCTGGGGGTACATGAGAACGTTAAAATGTGCCTCCATTTAAAAAAAAAAAAAAAAAAAAAAAAGCCTTTGGAAATATTTATTTAATAAATATTCAATAACATAAGTATTGGTTCATAAACTGAATTGTATATATTTTATAGTATATGCAAAATGCTGCATATTATATATATTTTTTAAAACCCTAAATGCGCAGCTGTAGCTCAGTGGGGTAAGGGGGTCGTCCTGCAACCCCAAGTTCGTGGGTTCGATCCCCGCTCTCCCCATTAGTTGCAAGTCGAGGTGTCCTTGAGCAAGGCACTGAACCCCCAGCTGCTCCCCGGGCGCATCACTGCAGCCCACTGCTCCTTAATAACTAAGGATGGGTTAAATGCAGAGAACACATTTCATATATGTATATGTAATATGACAAATAAAGTATATTATTTATTATTTATTATTTGCACTGGTCAGAAGAGACTCGGCTGAAATTTTTTTCACAGGGGTACATGACTCAAAATAGGTTGAGAACCATTCCCTTCTCCCTCTCCCTCTCTCCTTCCCTCCTCTCCCCTCCCCAGCCGGCAAGTGTGAGGTGGTCGCTCTGGGCACGGGGAACTTCAACGCCAAGCAGAGCACCTCGTCGAACGGCCGCGTCGTGCACGACTCTCACGCCGTGGTGAATGCGAGGAGATCCCTCATGAGGCAAGTCGTTTCCATCCGCTCTCACGGACGACGCGATGGGTTAAAACGATGCACAGGATTATTAAAAGCCCATATTTCTGAAGGAGGCTGAGATGAAGTTGTGGTAATACTAACATTTACCAAGCAGTAGACTTATATCGTATATTCAGAATATATTTAGTGCTCGTTCTTATGGCTGTGCTTATGGCGGCCAATTTGATTCTTAAAAAGCCTCCTTGTTCTTTACAAATTATCTTTTGTTTCATTCCTTTTCTCCCGTCTCCATGACGATTTGGCGGATATTTATTGCCCGTTTTCGAGCTCCTTGGACTGAGAAGTCGACTATTCTTGATTCCCTTTAAGTTGGGTTATTACCTCGGCTTTAAAAGGAAGTTACAGTATGGCTTAGTTTATATTTCACTTTTAGAATGTATCAATTGTTGCCCCTTTGAAGACGGTTCACGTACCTTTTTAGCTATATTATAAATAGTTCTCGGAGAAGACGCCACGAGCCAATTTTTTTTAATACCCGTCTGGGTCGTCGCCTCTCGACACCGTCACCACGGGCAACCCTCCCGCTGCGCCCACAGGTTTCTGTACCGCCACCTGCTGATGTTCTTCAACGACACGGACGACCTGAAGGAGAAGTCCGTGTTCCAGCAGAGCGGCGGCAGCGGCGGCCTCCTCAGCCTGAAGAGCGGCGCCGCCCTCCACCTCTACGTGAACCAGCTGCCCAAGGGCGCCGCGCAGATCCCCGCCAAGATGTGAGTGGCCCGTTTCTTTTCCCCATCCTTGCCGTGAGTCCGAACGCCTTTCCTCAGCTCTGCGCTCTGCTTTTTTTTGCTTTTAGGCGCCTGAACCCGCAAACCATCGCGCCGTGGCAGGTCAACAACGAGTTTAGCCTGCACCTGGCGGTGGAGGGAAAGGTGTGGCGCTGTTACTCTCTCTCACCTCTCGAAGTCGTATCTTGCATCATGGAGTTTGAATACTTTGCACCGCCGCTGCGTAACTCCATCTCGATCGCCTCTCTCGCCCCAGGTGTTCTCGGTGTTCTCGTCGGCCTTCGATAGCTCCGCCTCCAAGGTGGTCAGCATGTCCGCCACGGACAAGCTCACTCAGTGGCAGGTGCTCGGCTACCAGGGCGCCCTGCTCAGCCACTTCATCGAGCCCGTCTACGTGGAAAGCATCCTCGTGGGTGAGTCGGCGAGTCGCGCGGAGGGACGTCCTCCGAACCCCGAGCCTTCGCCGCGTCGACGGCGTGTGCAAATGCAACGGAAGAATCGCTGCAGGTCAAACGGTGACATTAGAACGACGGATTCGTGCCGGTAACCGGATTCTGGTTCCAGTTTCAACGCGTTTCCTAGTTAATTGAAGACTTTCACGTTGGCGGTTGCTTGGTCCAAACCGCTTATTGTTACCTTCGCATTGAAAATGCGGAAGGTTATGTTTTGATCACTGTGTATTTATTTATTTGTGTGCGTGTTACTCGCATAACTAAAAAAGTATTAAACCGAATCGTATGAAATTTGGTGGGATGATTGGTAATTATCAGGGGACCATTCGATCGGGTCAAGTCATGAAAAGGTCAACATCTTTTTACCATAGCGCGGTCAATTTTTATCCAATTGGCATGCAACTAATGCCAGAATGTTCATAATTCAATGCCCAATCTTGTGATAAGCGAAGGTATGCTCTCTACCGAGTGCCCCTTCTAGTTGTTAGTTTGTTTCAAGTCGTGTGGTGCATGTGATCTCTCTCAATCGGCTCATTGCCTGCTCGCTTCTCGCAGTCAGAACACAATGTTAACAGTTTTTAGTTGATTTTAAAATGGGGTTGCGTCGCATTGCTGTTCGTAATGTTGTCAGACAGTCAAATCTAAAAATAGCCCCTGAGACTGCGTACAACCTGTGGGTTCAGGAGTCTGAGCTGCTGGCTCATGCACTGGTGACGCAACAACAACACAACCCCCCGACATCAACATCCTCTGGAAGAAAAAAGAAAAATCACCCGTCTCAAACGGTGATGGATATTATTTTCCTCTTTTAAAATCATAATGACTCCGTGACCCACATATTCTATACGAGAGGGGAATTCCGCGGTCGGTTGTACACCGACCCGATCGATCGCATGAATTGCGACTACGGCCGAGAGCGCTGCGAGGTGACGCCGCTCGGTCGGTTTCAGACGCGCACGATATGAAAGACACACGATTGGAAACCGAACAATCGCCGTGTCTTCGAACAATTGAAACCTCGCATCTCGTTTCCTGCCTTCGCCAACATCCCCCCGACCCGCGGGGGCCCCGTCTTCATTTCCACAGCCGCCATGGGCCCCCGGCACCAAAATGGTACCCGCCTTTTTTTATTAAAGTCGTTTGATGCAAGAAAAGAAACGAGCGAGTTCTGCATTTAGCTCAGACGCCGGCACGCGATTGGTCCGACGCAACTGCACTGAGACCGTGGTTAGACTTCTTTTTTTAAAACCGAGATCACACGTAGACGGCGCCCGGCAGGTGTGAACGCTCGGTCGTCGCAGTGGTCTGAGACGCCGCTGACTTCACGTCTCCTGTGATTTACACACCGAAGAGTCCTGCTCGGTTTTAAAAAAGCAACATGTTTGCTCTTTGCATCGTGAACGCAGAGACATTAAAGAGACATTCATGTCAGGCGTGAAGAAGGTTTTTATAAACATGACACCACTCAAATCATCACTTAATTCATCATAATTCATTTTATTTAGTTATTTTTTTCCCTTGCCTGGAAACCATTTAAATTCCATGTGCCTGCATACTCTCATATACACATCCGCCATCATCCATGCATGTTGTTTCTTTAAATGAAAAGTAAAATAATAAAAACAAAAAAAAACCTCACATGCACACATGCATTTTTCTTTCTTTCTTTTCTTTTTTTTAATAATACTCTGGCTTCATGACGTGTGTCAACTGTTTTGTCGTCCTCTAGGTTTTATGTCTATGTATTGTCTTTTGTCTTAAAATTTTAAAAAAGACACCAAAGAAAAGGTGTGAAGAAGGTCCCACGGGTCAACATTCCACAATCCCGACGTTGTAGAACGAGAATCTCGCGATGGAGTTTATCCCACGTTGGTATTTGATAAAAGACGTTATTATTATTATTATTATTATTTACATCTCCACAGGTGACGTTGGCTGCAGTGACGTTCACGGCATGAACTACACTGTGAGCCAGCGCGTGGAGGGCATCACCGCCCAGCTGCCCACGTTCTACTGCATGGCGAGGCCCCGCATCAGCCTGGTGCCCGCCGTGGCCGCCAACGGCGCCGGCGACAGCCGTCCGTCCTACGCCGTCAACTGGAGCGAGGGCGACTGCTCCCTGGAGGTGGTGGACGGCCTGGAGGGCAAGACCGTGGAGGAGTAAGCACGTGGACAGCGTTTGGCACTTTAAATATTCAGTTATATTTGGTTTTACCTGCAACATTTAAACGGGTGGGTTGGGAGAGGGGAGGAGTTGAGCTGCAGTCCAGAATCTCCCCAGTCTGACGGGTTCTGCTGTATTTAGGTACCGCTTCTCCTTAACGCCGCTCTCTCTCCTCGTAGATCGCCCTTCAAGAGCTGCCCGGCTCTCGCCAGCCGCCTGTGCAAAGCGGCGATGCTGCACCGCTTCAAGCTGGTGGCCAAAGACGCCCAGAGGGACGATCTGCTGGCCGCCAGCTCCTACAGGGAGGCCAAGGTAACCACGGCGACGCCACACGCACACTTACCTGTGGTCCGATTCAGGGGACGGCATTTACATCTATTCTTTTTCCATTGACTGAAATCCAGGGGACATTTAAAAAGGAATTAGTGACACTTTTTTAAACTTATGAAATAATATATATATATATATATATATATATATATATATATATATATATATATATATATATATATATATATATATATATATATTATTTTAGGCTTGCAGTATACAAGCAATTGGCATAAAAATTTCAATAATAAGACTAATAGGGAGTAGTCAACAGATTCAAAGTGTTTTCTTAGATTCTTTTTAACAACAAAAAACGGAAAAAAACATAAATCAAACAATCGGATTAAATGTTATTCTTATTTCTTTTTGGTTAGTTATTGTGATTACATTTTTTTTTTTACAATTGGAACATATATATATATATATATATATATATATTTTTTTAACAATTAGAACTTATATTTTTTTATAATTCAACATTCTATTTATTGAATTGTTTGTGTACCTAAATAAAACTGTTAAATTATCATAATTATTAGAGGGAGTTATGGGGGAATTTTTTGCCCCTCCTGGTGATATCGGGGGCAAAATAATATTTCTTAGGGGCGGTTTTGCCCTTTTGCCCTTTGTGCATTTCCGACACTTTACACGTCTCCAGGCGTCTTAACTCCACTTCTTCATTTGATATTTTACTTATTTGAACACATTTCTGTGACTCGTTGCTCGTTCATCTGCTGGACTCGTGGTGACTGGCGTTCACTTTGTGCCACCGAAGCGCATGGCGAAGCCGTACCAGGAGGCCAAGAGCGTGCTGCGGGCGTACCTGCTGGAGCAGGGCTTCGGGCCCTGGCTCGTCAAGCTCTCCGTTCGGGAGAACTTCAACATGTGAATAAAAGAAAATACAAAGATCACCGGAGACGAGAAGAAGAGAGAAAAGTTAACATTCCAGAAGTTATATTTGTATTTAGAACTTGTTGATGTGAGATTTATTACACTGGAAACATGTTTATGTTGTGCTTTCTAAAGTTAAAGTAAATGCCTGTCGGGGGGGGGGGTTATGTCGATGGCCTTTGACCTTCAGTATAAATACTAAACATTTGTTTAACTTATCTGGGTAATACTTCTACTTTGTGCAGTTTATCTATGGACCTGCTGATGCACTGTTAATATTTAGTGTTCTACTGTTTAACATGGTATCCCACGTCTTTGTGTCTGAGGGGAAATGGCCGTGTACTATTTTAGGAACACGTCTCCTTTTTGCTCCTGGTGGGACGAGTCGGTTCTCCGTTGGTTTGTTTTCATCGCTCGCATTAAAAGAAATCCTGTTATCCGTTCATATTCAGTGATTTGATCCTGAACAGTGTGATGTTGAGCCTTATTTATACATAATGCTCTAATATAAATCAATAAAATAACTCTAAGCTCAAATGATGATCAGTACATTATTTTCCAGAAATTTGTATGATGCATCTGGGAAGGTTACCTGTTTTCTTTATTCATATTCACAGGTACGGTGTATTTTTTTATGATTTTATATACTTTTTGGGGGGTAGTGTGATGAACTTCCTCCCATGTTGATGCACGTTGTAGAGTCGTCTGACTTGATCCACACTCAGGAAATGCTTTTGGTTTCCTGCGTTCACGACGCAGTGCATCGTTCACTCTTGTAAGCGTTGAGCGCTCTTGTCGCTAGTGGTGCGTTTACTTCCTCCTGGTTTGGGCAACGGACGGAGCTACCGGTGCTGCGTTCAGGGAACTCGTGTCCGAGGAGCGAGGCGTTCGGTCGTGTGCACGGCTCCAGGTTTCGTACTTTTTATTGGACCGCTTGTAACTTTTGAGTGTTTCTGCTGACGTGGACGTCTGCAGCGGGACGCCTGCATGGCAGCACACGGAGCGAGTCGTGTGTACGTGTCGTATGAGGCGTGGACACGGCCGCCTTCCTGCTGCAGCCACGACTAAGTTCTAGTTCCTTAGGCTGGTTTTCATTCAAAAAGGGAAATTGGTTTTCTTGAGTGAAGTCTTTCAAAAGTCCACCTTGCCAACTGTCCATTGTGTGTGTGTGTGTGTGTGTGTGTGTGTGTGTGTGTGTGTGTGTGTGTGTGTGTGTGTGTGTGTGTGTGTGTGTGTGTGTGTGTGTGTGTGTGTGTGTGTGTGTGTGTGTGTGTGTGTGTGTGTGTGTGTGTGTGTGTGTGTGTGTGTGTGTGTGTGTGTGTGTGTGTGTGTGTGGTCGACCTGTGTTTGAAATTGTGCACACTTTTAGTATTGTGATCTTTGTCTGAATCTAATTCTTCCTTCTCTGTGTTGGACTTTGAGGCTCGTAGATTGTTTCCTGTTGTCACTAAACCTCTAATGTTAACGGTTAACGCTGCCGTTAGTATTGTTCACGCAGCGGGTTCTAGCGGAGCCTGTCCCTGTGTTGTCTAATGTCACGAGGGAATATGAACATCATGAAAATCCCTGATTCAGTCCCCCAAGCAGATGCAGAGTGTGTAGATCCCTCAGTCAATGAGGTGACACCCGTCGCTTTAGAGATAAACAGGATGTGCATCTCTACTGATGTGGTCCACAGAGTGAAAACGGATGCTGTGCACCTATAGGTGCTACACAGAAGGCTGAGTCATGTATGGCGCGGCTGGATTAAGAAGTTGTCGCTTTTGATTTGTTTGTTTTTTGAGAAATATGTTAAATATTACAATAAAAGATTAAACCAAATTAAGACTTTTTTTTTTTTTTACAGTACAGTTATTTGTGCTCAAAACTCGTCGACCTGCAGAAACCAGGCAATGACGAGTCCTGCTCTGTGCTTGAGGCAGTCTCGGGCCACCTCTCAGGCGGAGTCGGTCACCGCCTGGGGGGGGGGGGGCCAGTTGGTTCAGTCCACAAAAGAGTATCGTTTTTAGATGGGGCAACGCGGCGTTTGTGTGTGTGTGTGTGTGTGTGTGTGGAAATACTTACGTGGCCTTTTTCCGACTGTTCTTTGATCAGAAGATCCAGGTAGTCGACGGCGTCCTCCACATGTTTTCGAGGGTCTTCGTATTCCTCGTGGACCGCTCTGCTGAGTTCTCTCCGGACGCAGTGCAGCGCCGCCGTGATGCACCGTATCTGCGAGAGCGAGACGTGTTTTAACTTTATTGTTTTACTGCTGCGACTTGTGGCTGCAGGGGAGAGAAGGACGAGCAACACCTGCCGAGCTCACTTCCTGTTCTAGAGAACCTGTTACATGTGGTTCACACGAGTTCATCTCAACCCTGACACTTCAGCTTCTTTGATGCTGCGGAGTACCCACAATTACTTTTGTTTGTTCTTGAATCAATCCATCATTATCAGATTTGGTAAAAGATATATTACAATATATTGTATGTATGTGTATAATATACATATATATATATACACACACACACACACACACATACAGGACTGTCTCAGAAAATTTGAATATTGTGATAAAGTTCTTTATTTTCTCTAATACAATTTATAAAATAAAAAGATGTCATTCATTCTGGATTCATTACAAATCAACTGAAATATTGCAAGCCTTTTATTCTTTTAATATTGCTGATAATGGCTTACAGCTTAAGAAAACTCAAATATCCTATCTCTAAATATTAGAATATTTCCTCAGACCAAGTAAAAAAAAAAAAGATTTATAACAGCAAAACAAAATCAAACATTTGAAAATGTCCATTAATGCACTCAGTACTTGGTTGGGAATCCTTTTGCACGGATTGCTGCATCAATGCGGCGTGGCATGGAGGCAATCAGCCTGTGGCATTGCTGAGGTGTTATGGATGCCGTGTGTGTGTGTGTGTGTGTCGGGGTGGAAAGGATGGGCTGAAGTCGTTGACGCAGGGCGTTGTTTTCTTCCTCTTTAGATGACTCGGGTTGCCGATTATAGCTCGGCGCTAGTGAAAGTAGGCCGGCCGCGGCTCGCGGTGCGGAGGGTTTGTTTTTAGTCATAATCCAACACGTCAGACTTTTTGTTGTTGTAAATATTAAAATATAGCTCACACAGGCTGTGTTAAAAAAAAACTCAAGCTAAGGTTGGATAATCTGTGTGTTGGTCTAAATGTGTATTTGTTCGTATTTTCGTGTGCGTGCGCATTTATGTCTGAGTGTGTGTATGTATTGAGTGTATTTTTGCGTTTATATGTATGTGTTTTTCAGTGTGTGTGTTTGAGTGTCTATTTGTGCATGTCATTTTAAAGTTTCCAGCTACTTTGAAAACAAGTGTGTGTGTGTTTACGCGTGTAGGTCTGAGTGTGTATATCTGTGAGTGTGTGAAGGGTCCAGCTAGTTAAGCTAGTTAAGAAGAAGACCAACGTTTACCAAGGTCACCGACGACCTTCAGAGTTCGCCTAGTAGTGTTGCACCATCTTTTCTTTTGTATCTCCGCCCTCAGAGCGACTCCTCACACAGTCGATCGCACTAAGTGTGAAAGGACGCATCCTTGTGGCCTGTTCACTAACTCCTAGCTCCAATAAGTTTGTCTTATGGAAGACGTCGACGCAAACGCAGAGACAAGAAGACCCAAATCAAGACTCGCAGTTAAGATGTCTCACATTTTATTTGCACATTTTCACACACGCACGCACGCACACACACACACACACATACATGAGGCGCGTCAGCAGTTGCATAATAAATTAATAAATAAATAAACTTGAGAACCTTTTTTCTTTTGCAGTGTTTCTTAAACCATTACCAGACGGTTAATCAAATGTTAGTGCAGTAAATAATATTAAATAATGTTGAATAATGTTAATAAATAAACATCGGTCGGGTCACTTTGCGGCTTCGGAGTTAAGGAGTTGAACAAAACTCTCGAGGTCTTCCACCAAGTCCTTGAACTCTGATTCCTTGGCTCCCATCATGCACTGCGTCGAGTTTGTCTTCGTCTGAGGACGAGGAGGCGGGGTTTAGTTTTAAGATCGCTCACTTTTGAGTGCGCCGGCTTCGACTTCAAAGGCAATACTCACGGAGGGAAAGGCGTCGGTCAGCGCGTCCAGAGTGTCGTGGATTCGCTCGTCGACGTCGAGGCATCGCGCGGCGGCGAGTTCCAGCTCGGCCTTGAAGCGCTGCAGGACTTCGTTGCGGCACTTCTCCTGAAAACACACACTCGGGTGAGTAAAATAGAAGTTCAATGAATCAAACATGCTCCTATTTATAAAGCATTTGTAATTCTTTGAATTTTACTTGTGATTTTTGTACGTATTTTATTCTGGTTCAATGTTTTGAACCATCTAGCCCTCGAGTCTGAAATAAAAGTTTGGATGATGTTGGTTTTCAGGTCGCATTTACTGTCGGCCTCTTGTCGTTTACCAGAGCTAATTCCAGTAACTAGGACGTTTTCTGTGTCTGCAAACTGAATATTTTATTTATCGCTAATGTGTGGCAACATAAACACTTCAGCACCAGAACCGGCGTTCTCCTCTTACCTCGTAAATGTCTTCGGGGTAAGTGAACGTCACGTTTTCCTGTAACAAATTGGAGAAAAAAAGAAACTTTCACCTTGAGCATTTCCTGAAATGGAACAGCTGATCATGGTTTGTTTACAACATATATATATATGTATATATATATGTATGTAAATATAATGTATGTAAATAAAAAGTGTTCATCAAATAAATAACTTACACATCTGACGTCTCGCCGTAGATAGCAGAATCCCATGTCGCCCTGTTCCGAGCAGACGGGTCTCGCTTGAAGATGGCCGATGAGAGAAAACACCCAGAGGGCGATGGTGAAACACTGCTCCATGGCGGCGGCTCGATGGCGGTATCCTGTGGAGACGTAGACGGGTCTGTTCGCCGGTTGCTTGTGGCGTCCCCTCTGGTGCGGTGCGCTAATTTATAGGGGACGGCGGTCACCACAAATGTGAGTAGGCCGGTTAAAGGTACGTTTTTTTTTCTTCTTCTTCTTCCTATTAAACATGTCACACTTTTCCCTCATCGACTGCATGGTGAAACCCCGAAAAAGACAGGTGGGCCCTCTGCGGTGGTGGCTGCTGACACATTTCAAGAAAAAAACCCAAAGTATATTGACCCCTCCCCCCCTCCCCCCCCCTCCCCTCCCCACCCATCACAAACAGAAATCAGGGCTTTGTGCATTGTCCATTTGTGTAAATGATATCTTTCGTATAATATTTGTCGTCTTTCTGTCCGTGACAGCGTTGAGCAGGCTGACGGATGTACGAGGTTTGGTTTCCTTTCTTCACAGAATCGTGTTGCTATTTCTTTTTGTTGAACGCGAGGAGCAGCTTGCACAACTGCACACTTTGTGTGACACGTGGTTCTTCTTTTTTTTTACTTTTGGGGTTATGTCTTGAGGTGGGGCAGCTGATTTCTAACGGTTTAACGTTGATACATTTTTTTATACTTTGCACTGTGCATTATATAATTGATGAATGCAAGCTGAGGAGCTATCCTCCAGTGAGTAGACTTTCTCTAGGAAATAAATAAACGGCTCAATCAATCCAACTTTTATTTCACGCTCACGGTCCAGATAGTACAAATCATTCAAATAGAATAACATACACAGTGCTCATCAGTAATACATGTTACAGGAATTCACATTCATTTAGTTTTGTACAGTAGAAATGGAGCAGCGGGTAAAAATAGACACGACTGAGTGACGTCACGCGGCCATCCGAAGGGTTTCTCTTACGCCTACGAGCCCGAGGGGATTCCCCTCAACAATCCCTGGGCTCGGCTCACCGTGTGAAATAAGTCGGACATCTTGTTCTTGTTCTTCTGCTTCTTCTTCTGCTCGGGTTTTAGTCCTGATGGTTTCCTCAGGAGTCGTCGACGCCAATGAAAGTTCCACGCGCTCGACGTCCAACGTGCGTTTCAATTCTCGTTTTCTCCGGTTAATGAAAATCCTCATGAACCAGACTCAAATTCCCTCATTTTGAACCAGTTTTTTACTTCCGTGTACCGATCAAATGCCGCGGGCGGCCAGCTGCGGACTTAGGGACACGCATTTAACCGGAGACTTTTTAAGGTGGAATGTTACTCGATGCACGAGTTGACTTTGAACTTTGACCTTTACATCTCAAATGGCACCGAGGTTTCTTACGGTCATCTCTGCAGTGCAGTTTGATGTATAAAAAGTATAACTACAGTGAACAGTATACACTGGAACATCCTTTAGGTTTTTTTGTGTGTGGTATTAGAGGCCTAAGATGAACGACTAAGTTAGTCCCGTCTCTGTTATCTGAGGGTCTGACAATCTGCTCGTCACAGATTAGAAGTATGCTGAATTGGGGTTAATTCGCTCCATAAAAGTGATTTGGTTGTTTCCCTTCCTGTGACGCTCTGTGTGTGTGTGTGTGGGTGAGATGTCTCTTAATTACACAGAGACCAGAATATGTTCTAACAAACGAGTGAAAATGGTTGGTTTCCGTGATGGTGGTGACGTGAGGGAGCCGGTGGAGGTCTGGTGACCACAGCAGAGGCTTTCCTGTTGAGTCACTTCTGGATCATCACAAATCTTAGTTTATTTTTTAAATATCGATTAAAAAATGTTGTTTACTGCATGGTAGCCACAAGCAGGTGTCATGTAAAGGGGGGGGGCTCTTTGTTTTAGTCAAAGGGAATTTTTTTGGACGGTCTTCATTGAGCATTTTCCATCATGTACATTTTGGGTTTTAAAATTTTCCATCTCACTTCAGCAGCAGTTTGGTCACAGAGCACAATATTTGTTATATATATTTTATATATATATATATATAATTTAATATATTTCATATATCTATTTTTTTATTTATATTTCATATCTAAAATACTATGTTCTACTGCGCCATATTTCAGAGGGACAGTTTTACTTCACCACATTAATTGGTGATGACTACATGAAATGTCTCTCTCCTTATGGATGAATCTTCATCTCTCCATCACACATGACTAACTCTGCTTCTCCCCGGAGTCCTTCTGACTTCACGTCTCATGGGGTCATCGGACCCTATGAGACGTCATAGATCCTATCTGCCTGATGGATCATCGAGGTCTGGGTCGTGGAATATGCCTACTACCAAATATGCCATGGCCCTGCTGAGACTCCACCCACTGTTGAGACTCCGCCCACTTCTCCTCTCTACCACCATCTGCCTGATGGATCACGGAGGTCTGGATCGTGGTCCATGCCCACTACCAACTATTTATACACTCTGTCATATTCATTGAATGTATTTTAACTCTAAATGTGTCCTTCTGGTCACATGACATATGTTGCATCTGTCCATCCTGGAGAGAGATCCTCCTCTGTTGCTCTCCTGAAGGGTTCTTCACTTTTTTCCCCTGAAGAGTTATTTGGGAGTTTTTCCTGGTCCGATGTGAGGTTTTGGGGCAGGGATGTCTATGTGTACAGATTGTAAAGCACTCGGAGACAAATTTGTAATTTGTGAAAATGGGCTATACAAATTAACTGAATTCAATTGAAAAATCCGATGTTTCACAGTGAATTAAACCACTCGACTGTTTTGAAAAAATGTCTAAACATTTTAAATGAGTAACTGCATCATAAATAATATCATTTTAATTGACTGAAGAGCACATTTTCGATGCATAGTAAGCTTTTTCTTGAGTTATATTTACTTAAAATGTGTGTTACTTTTTAAGTAAAAGATCAACAAAGCCAGGAGAAGCTGCGATCACGGCGTAAAGTGGCGCCCAGTCTGCGGCCGCCGAGATGTTACTCCTCTCTCTGAACTCAGAAATAGTCGTTTCATTAACGTTCATCGTTTGCAGCTCTTTTATTCAACGTCTCAGTTTTACCATCGGCGGCGTCTTGAGTCTGGACTATGGAGGACTGAAAGTGACTTAAGTATAAATAAATTAATTAATAGATTAATAAATATAGGAATAAATAAATAAATGCTTAAATAAATGTATAAATGCTTAAATAAATGTATAAATAAATACAGGAATTAATTAATATAAGTTATAAATCAACAGGACATCATTAAATAAATATATTTCTACATTTCTGTATTTCTTCATTTATTTATGTGTCCACACGTATTTCTTCATTTATTTGTGTGACATTTACGTGTCCGTATATTCAAATGAGCTGGGCGGTCCGAACCTCTGTCTAAAGCCTGATTGGTCAAGTCGGGGAGCAAGACAGAAACAATCGATCCCTAGCACTTGGATCTGTAGACGAACATAACATAACACACCAGGTGCATCACACTCCTGTGACCAATCAGGCTTTAGACAGAGGTTCGGACCGCCCATCTCATTTGAATATACAGACACGTAAATGTCACACATAAATAATTGAAGAAATACGTGTGGACACATAAATAGAGAAATAAATAAATGAAGAAATACAGAAATGTAGAAATATATTTATTTAATGATGTCCTGTTGATTTATAACTTATATTCATTCATTCCTATATTTATTTATTTATACATCTAATTTATTTATACATTTATTTAAGCATTTATAAATTTATTTATACATTTATTTAAGGATTTATTTATTTATTCCTATATTTATTCATTTATTTATTTATTTATTTATACTTATGTCATTTTTAGTCCTCCATATTTTCAGTCCTCCATACTGGACCTCTCGTTGGCTCTCCTCATTTTGCCTTTTACATTAATCTGATTTTTTGGAACATGGTTAAATAGATTGTTTCGTGAAGTTGACCGTTTCCACGTAATCGTAGCCGTAATCGTGCATGTAATCATTCACGTAATCGTACACGTAATCGTGCATGTAATCGTACACGTAATCGTACACGTACACGTAATCGTTCATGTAATCGTACACGTAATGGTTCATGTAATCATAATCGTACACCTAGTCGTACACGTACGGGCTATAATTGGCCTGAAAGCGCTGCACATTGTTAAAGCAAGGCTCCGGCACGTGATGCAACCAGAGAGCAGGAGAGTGACCTCCAGGCGGAGTGGTTCTGCACGAATGCGTTCCATTCCCTCTGTTGTTCCTCAGTAAAAATGCTCCGTGGAGCTGAAGTTTACGAGTCTCCCACAGTCTGAATTCTTCACATCAAGTGGAGATCACACGAGGTGAATCGTGTTACCGCCGGTAGGGATCGAAACTGTTTGTGGCGACACGCAAACGGGTGGAAGATCCCCACAAGTGGACTCCTGAAGCCTCAGATGAACTCGAGGAGGTGTTTACTTGTGCTGTGAAATCGCTTTAGGGACAGATTTATTTTTCCCGATGTGTGGAGGTGGTTGGCCACTGGATGGCGGCGATAAATCCTCCGAAACTGTACGAAAGATACGAACCAATAAAACAGATTAAATGTGTTAGCGGAGTTCAGCACTACTGGAGGCACATGGCTGTCTTGTGTTGGCAGAACTGTTTTTAAAAAAAAAATCAGTTTACACACATTACTCACTTTGTTGTGGACACTGGAAAACCCCTGAGTGAGCCCCACTGAAAACACACACACACACACACACACACACACACACACACAGACAGGATTGAAACACAAAGACACACAGCTGTACCTGTCACACACCTGTGCAACCCAGCTGCCTGATGTTGTCAGTGTGGTTTCAGCTGTGAAGGAGATTTCACACTAAAGAGCAACATTGTGCACTTTTTTTCTTCCTCCTGGACAAAATAAAAAAATCTAATAAAAAGCAAAGACTGTACTGGATCCAGTCCACTTGAGAGATTAACTCGACATAGATATTAACACAGATGTGCAGTTTCCCGTTTTAGATCCTGGAAATATTGAGAAGTCCGAAGTCTTCTCGATAGTATGTACAACTGAGGTTTTACGAAAGGTTACATGCAATGAGTATTTGATACACAGATGGTAATGTTCCGTGTGAAGTATTCGTTAATTAACCAGGTGCACAGGACATCTGCTGTAATGCAGAGGGAGATTTTATTTTATCCGGTCTATCTAGTGGGCAAGAAATCTTTGCTCACAGGTGTGAAATGCCTCTTGTGAAGAGTTTGAGTGTTTGCTTTGCTAAAATCCCCCCATTGTCATCTGGGAAGTCCGCCGTCGGGGTGTTTGTTGTGAGCGCACCTGCTCGCATGTGTGCGCCCCGTCGTAGTGAGAGTTGAGAGGTCTTCGTGGTCACCTTCTCAACCACAGACTTTCTCCGGTCTGCAGGCAATTGCGCATCCACCTGCTTCTGAAGGTCAATACAGGTGGAGAAATGCTCTGTTGCTTTGGTGACACGTGCTTGATTACATGTTGTTGCCTTAGATATGTACCAAGACCCAACATACAGTACCTACAAAGGAACGTGTTGGTTTAAAGTCCTGGAAGTCCATTGGTCAACTTGTGCATGAACCCTGACTATGATTCATTATCCTGAGCATAAATGTAAACATGCTGCCACCTGCTGCTGGAAATGGAGAAGAGTGCATCTGATGCAATTTAACGGCAATAATTATTATTCTCACTAATGACTCTTTGGCATTTCCTTCTTTCCCCACTGCGTTTCAGAGTTTAAGGACTTTTAAGATGCGACAAATAAACCAGACTACCAAAAAAAGTATAATGTATTTATTCATGCATTTATTTATTTATTCCTGTATTATTGGTACACTGTTAACCCATAAAATAAAATAATAATGATGAAAATATGAATAATAATACGATAATATTTTTTTTTAATTTTTTCCTTTCAAATACAAAAGAATAACAACTACGGTGGATGTAAAAAGTAGGAGCAGACGGATGTGAGGGAAATATATTTATTTTTCTTGCATTGTAGAAAAAAAAAGTGCAAAAATACACCGTGGGATAAAACATGTTTTCTTGAATCTGTCTGGGGAAAATAAAATCCAGGAGAAAAACTGTGGCTCAAACCGATCCGATGGGAGTCGAAGGATGGACCTTAGAGATCCGGGTCCAGACCGGCTCAGTAGAGATTGGTCTTCCTCATTATCCTCAAGAACTCCTGCTCGTTGACCTCCCCGTCGCCATTCCGGTCCGCCTCGTCGATCATTTCCTTAAAAATAAAGCATGATTATGAATATTCTTCATTTTAACAAATGAAAGGTATCTCGAGACATGAATGTGGTGCTGAAGGCGTTCTCACAAAGTCAGCTAAATGATATGAAATATGCAGAGTTCAACATTCATACTTTTCTTTTTTTCCATGTTTAAATCTACGAGCCCGGTTGCTGGTTTATTAGCCCACATTGACATTAAATATATGCAGTGCAAAGGTGCAAGAATTAACACTCTTTTTACAGTGAGAAAAAAAGCCTGCATCAAAAATAGCAAAACTGAAACTAAATAGATTTTATTGTAAAGATGAACTTTCTTGTTTTCTAAAAAATAATAAATAAAAATAATTCAAAGTCAGCAATGAAATAAAAAGCTAATTAATTATACATGAATGCACTAGTGGACCCAGGTCACTGCCTTGTGTATATGTTTTGTTTCCTCTGTATATTTAGTATGGTTATTGTGTTTTATTGTTATCTTTATTAATGCTCTAACGTGCACCTGCTGCTGTGATCCTAAAATGTCCCCACTGTGGGACTAATAAAGGAATATCTTATCTTAGTGAATCTACCAATGCAAAACCTTTATAAACTACAAAACAGCCTTTTGGGTTCTTTGTTCATGGACCGGCAATAACAAATATGTGGCACGTCTGTAGAAGAACATCTCCTCGTACCTTCAACTCTTCGTCGGTGAGGTTCTCCCCGAGCTCCTTGGCGACTCGCTTCAGATTCTTGAAGGAGATCGTTCCCGTGCCGTCGTCGTCGAACAGCCGGAACGCCTTCATTATCTCTTCTTTGGCGTCTTTTTCAGTCTGTCGACAAACAAAATACTAACGTCACGCGCCTCAATTGACACTTTTGAAAGTTACATTTTGCAAGTAAAATAAAAAAAAACAGTTCAGAAGGTCTGTGGCATTCCAAGAAGTGTCCAGGTTGTTGTTGTTTTTATGTCAAACACCTGTATGACACACTCACCATTTTTGAAGACATCATCCCGAGAAAGTCACTGAAGTCGATTGTTCCGGAGCTTTCTTTATCGATGTCTGCAATCATCTTCTTGATATCTTCTTTCTTGGGTTCAAACCCGAGCGCCCTCATGGCCACCTGTTGCACAGGTAGAAGAGGAGGAGGGGTGAGGCTGCGGGTACCAGGGTGTCGGTTTCATCATCAGGTACACACACTTGTTGCTCACTGAACCAGAGACTAACCTTCAGCTCCTTCACGTCTATTGTTCCAATTCCATCCGTGTCAAAGAGGTCGAAAGCCTCTTTAATTTCTTGCTTCTGCTCCTCGGTCAGCTCGCTTTTGGGAGCAGGTTTTTTCTTCTGGACCACAGTAGAAGCTGGTTTTCGGTAACCGGAAGTAGCCTGCAACACAAACACAACGACGTTAGCACGTCGCTCCTGTCTGTCACGCAAGCTAACTTTAGCTGCTATGCTGCTCCACGAGACCGACATAAACACGTTTTAAACTATTTCAGCGAACCAACTGTCGGCTTTTCGCGGTTAATCTCGAAATGTCCCCAACAAATTAACACGGCGTGAGATTCACTCGACATTTATATGTAATTATACCATTTAAATGAGCAATTCAGCCCCGGGAAAGCTGCAACTGTCCTCTCGGATCCGGTGTCAACAAAACGAGCAGCAACGGTTGTATTTTTTTTTTCTTTCCGTTGGAGTGACGTGGCAGACAGCCAATAGAAACCACGAATATGCCGTGACGCACACAGTCAGCCAATCACAAAAAAAATAGGCAGGTCTTAACCGTGTGCCCCAATGGTTGAGATCGTTTCTTGTCGCCACAGCAACCAGAAAACAGCGCATGCGCAGTGTTTAATCGCTCGAGCAGAGGCATACAGCCAATCACAAAAAAATAAGTAGGCGGGTCATAACCGTTTGCGCCAATGGTTGAGATCGTTTATTGTCGCCACAGCAACGGGAAACTGCGCTTGCGCAGTGTGTAATCTCTCGAGCAGACGTAGCTTGGCAGTGGGCACCGATATCTGCGATATAAAACATTATTACATAAGGTAACGTTATACCCTTTATGCATAAAGAAGGTTGGTTTAGTAGAAGCATCTTTTGGAGACGCTCCTGTGTTTTTGTGTCGTTTTGGACTGTCTTTATTAAGACATTAGCCTGTTAGCATAGCTTGTCTGGCAGCTATAAGTCATTTAGTTAGCTCCGTTATATGTCGTTTTGAGTGTTGTACACTATCCATGTAATAACTCTTGTAGCTGCAGTTGTGTCTATGTTGTTGGTGGAATAAGTATTATCTTTTCCCCACAGATATTTAGGGTAACTTGTAAATTAATAGACTTGAACAGTAATGATGCAAAGTTTAACTTGCTGTACTTATTTACTACGAGTTATCATCCACTGCGTGTTGATGTGGCTCATGTTACCGTAGCAGGTGTAATTACCTACCTGTACTCAGGGCTCCTACGCTCATGGAAAACCTGGAAAAGTTACATTTTAAAATGTTTATTTCCAGGCCTGGAAAAGTCCTTGAGAAAAGGTTAAATCCAATTAGTTTTTGGAAAAGTCATTAACACGTTTTATATTAACACGCTCATTTACGCTGAGTTTAAAATTATAAATATGTTTTTAAAAGAAAGACGCTTTAAAAAAAATATACACAGGCAGGAAACAAGCTCTCATACTCGCTTATTTTTAAGTCATATAAATGTTTATTATTTTCATCAAACTATTGTCTCTCATTTATTTGAGTCATTTAAGGTTACATACTGTATGCTTTGGAATTCTCTTTGTTAGTTAAATAGATTTTCTCACTTTTTCACACATGCACTGAGATTTCAGAAAATGTTTGGTCATGGAAATTGGGTTTTAAGTCCTGGACACTCATTGGTCAACGTGTGTATGAACCCTGTTTATGTATTACCTTCGCATTCTGCAGAAGGTTATGTTTTGATTTCCGTGTATTTATTTATTTGTATTTGTATGCGTGTTACTCGCATAACTCAAAAAGTATTAAACAGAATTGCATGAAATTTGGTGGGATGATTGTTTATTATCCGGGGACCATTTGATTAGATTTTCGGATCGATCAGGTTAAAGGCCAAGGTCATGAAAAGGTCAACATCTTCTTTTTACCATAGCGCGGTCAATTTTTATCCAATTGGCATGCAACTAATGCCAAAATGTTCACATGACATCAAGCCCCCCACACTCAAGCAGAGTACCACAAAAAGTGGCTGCTGCGCAAGTATGCGCTCTACCGAGTGCCCCTTCTAGTTACCTTCACATTGAAAATGCGGAAGGTAATGTTTTAATCACTGTGTATTTGTATGCGTGCGTTATTCACATAAGTCAAAAACTATTAAACCGAATCACATGGAATTTGGTAAGATGATTGGTTATTATCCGGGGACCATTTGATTTGATTTTGGGATTGATCGGGTCAAAGGTCATGGAAAGGTCATCATCTTCTTTTTACCATAGCGCGGTCAATTTCTATCCAACTTGCATGCAACTAATGCCAAAATGTTCATAATGCAATGCCCAATCTTGTGATATGCAAAGGTATGCACTCTACCGAGTGCCCGTTGTAGTTAAACAAATGTTTCTTGTCCCTCTTTATTTTCCAGGCGCCTCTCGTAATGCTGGCGAGTACCGTGATAAACCACCAGCGGCATGTTGGACTGCAGAAGCTCTCGGCGCTGGCAGGAATCACACAATCGTCTCTGGGCCCCAACAAAATGTTCAAGTTCATCCGAGACGAGGCGAGCGGGGAGTCGGCGCTGGCGTGCTCGTGCGTCCGCGTCCTGGAGAACCTGGAGCCGACCTGCGGCGTCGGCCGGCTGGTCCACGAGACGGTGCGAGCCCACCACGAGGTGTACGGCACGGGGGCGGGGAGCCTGCTGTTCCTCGCCGGCGCCTGGAGCCGCGCCGCCCTGGAGTGCCTCCGGAGGGGAGTCTCGGTGGCGCGCGTCGTCTCGGCGATGTCCGGAGGGATGGAGGCGTGCCTGGACGTTTGCGCGGAGTGCGGCGTGTCGACCGAGAGCCTCGGCGCGGCGCCTCCGGGACTTCGCCCGTCGGAGAAACCCGCGAGAGAAGCCGGCGGCGAGACCCTAAATGCCACCGGGCGACGGAAAGTGAAGCTCAGCAGACATTTCTACGACACCGTCGCCGTGGCTCCGCCTCCTCGGCCCCAGCGCCCCGACGTCGCACGCCTCGCCGCCGGGCTGAGTCACGGTTGCGTCGACGCCATGAATTTAGTCGTGGAGGCCGCGCGGATCCAGTCGGAGAACGATCCGCGCGGCGCCGGCCGTTCCGCGTTTGACGTCGCCAACGTGGCGACGTGCGCGCTGCCCGGTTTGCCGGAGGACCGCGCGTGCGTCCTGCCGGGCTTCGTCGTCCTAGTCTCTGACGACCGGGCTTCGGTCGCACGCCACTTACAGGGCCGCCGCCTGAAGGTGGTCCTGATCAGCGGAGATCTATCGCACGCCTACCGCCACCTCGGCTTCAAGCGGCCGAGCGGCGCGCGGCGCGTGCGCAACGACCCGCGCTCCGCGGCCGCCGCGAGCGAAGAGGAGGCGTGGCTGCAGGAGACGGAAACGCGCCTGCTGGAGCTGGAGGTGGACCTGGTGGTCGTGAGCGGGCTCGCCGACGAGCACGCCGTCCGCCGCTGTTGCCGCCGTCGCATCCTCGTGGTGGACGGAGCGAAGGCCGGCGTCTCGAAGGCCCTGGCGAGCGCGACGGGCGCCGTCCCGGTGGCCTACGCCGCGCAGCTGAGTCGGCGCTGCGTCGGCGTCGGCGCCGAGGCGGAGGTGTGGCGGGAGGGGAAGGCGTGGACCGCCTTGAACATTTCCGCGGGCGCGTTGGTCACCGCCGTCCTCACGAGCCACGTGGACGCCAAGCTGCAGGCGCTGGAGGACCGCTTCTGGGCGTGCGCCTATCGCCTGCACCACGCGCTCGACGGCAAAGTCCTCCTGCCCGGCGCCGGAGTCACGGAGATGCTCTGCGTCCGGCGGCTTGAAAAGGAGGCGGAGCTTCACAACGAGAGCGCGGCGGGGTCGGCGTCCGACCCGTACCGGGGTTTGGTGCTGCGCCTCATGGCGGACGGGTTCGTTGATTACGTCGCCACCGTGTTGGTCAACGCGGGAACGTGTTCAAAGGCCGGCGCCCGGACCGCGCTGAGCCAACGACTTCCGGCGTGTGCAGGAAGTCCGGGCGCCACCGCCGCCACGCTGTTCTCGGAGGATGGGGAAGCTCGGGTCTACGACGGTCTGACCGTGAAGCGGGAGGCGTGGCGGCGGGCCCTGGACCTGGTACTCCTGGTCCTGCAGACGGACGCCGAGGTCATCACGGGCGTCGACCCCGAGGCCGGCGGCGCCGAGGGAAACCTGATGCTGTTGTGACCTCCGCGCCACATCTGGAACGTTTTGACCGTACGCAAGTTTCCCAAAAAGTTCGTTCAGACTGCACACGCATCCAAGATACGTGGCACCAAGTTAAAGGAGAATAAAGTGTTTATATTGTTGTTGTTTTCCTTTCATCAATAAACAGCCACGGTGAAGCAGCGCTACTGTGTGCCGCCACTAGGGGGAGACAAACGATCAGCCTCCGACTGCATGGAGGTAAATCTAAAGAATCGCCTTATAGGTTCTGAATGGTGAGACTCATAATTATTTACAATATTTCAAAATTGTCCATTTCATGGAATTAAGATCCAGAGATTAAATTTATGTTTACATTCTTTCCCGTAACGTTTTCTCTCCTGAGCTCCAGGTATGTGGAAAGACATCCTAAATATAATAATACATGAAGTATGCCCAGTAGATTCACATATTTTCATTTACTTGGAAGTAAAAATTATTATAATTAATATTTTACCTCTCTTAAAAGTGCTGACTACAGGAAATACCATCACATTCTGCTTATTAGTATTATTAACCAAGCGAGACGATACCTGTACATACATTGTACTCTAAAGACAAAATATATATATATATATACCTTATTAATCCCCAAGGGATTTGGGGATTCATTTGTCAAAATGTGCATGTAAAAAAGAAAATTCACAAAAAGGGAACTAATAGTAATTATTATTATTAGTAGTTATTTGAGTTGTCGAAAAAATACATAACATTTCCCTTTCTCTATGATCGTTGAAAGGTCACAGGGCTTTGACCCCTGCCCTCTTTAACACAAGGTCATCCAGGAATTCAGGATTTTTTCTAATACAATACTTTTGTACTAAGTTTAAATGTATAAACGCACATCGTTCGTTATTCCCAGGGAAAATAGACCTTTTCCTTCTGTACTTCAAGGTGCCGGTTGAAGACTTTCCGTTTTAACTCAGAGGCCAGAAAATAGCTCGGGTGAAAAATGAAGTAAAGAAACGTGACGGAGGGCGGGGGGGCGGGGGGGGTGACATAACATACCATGTGTGACATAAGAGAAGGCGCCGACGCGTGCGAGGGTTCAGGCCGAGGCCACGCTTCGCGGCCCGCCCCGTAAACTTCACACCTCCCTTGTGTTGCTAGGGGACGGCGAAGGATGCTCACTAGACTTTAACATCTAATTCACTATTTAGTTTGGTATTCGTTTTGTTTATGAAAGAAGAAAAAAAATGATTTATACAACCTCAAACGCACGTGGAGGTTCAGCCGCAGCAGAACTCAGAGGTTTGGGAGCAGGTGTCACACCGAGGCCCGCCGCAGGAATCTATTCACGGAGACGGGCTGCCGGCCAATCATACGTCTTGTTTTACGTTCCTACATCCGACACGCTGAAGACCACGTGTACGTTTGTAACGTCCCCTCCCCGCTCTTATGTTGGAGGAGATCGGATAGCGATGACATCACAGATAGTCGTGCGTATGCTCGTGTTGACTAATATTATATATCGAGTTGTCCTTTGTCTCTTTATTTGTATTATTTAAAAAAGGGAATTCATGGCTTCTTAAGTAGCTTGTCAACAAAATAAAAAAAAATCTAATTTTAATTGCAGGGATTTGTATTAATTTGTGATGAGATAAAGGGACAAACAGTAAAGTCTAAATATCGGATAAACTTTCCTGTCTTTGTGTCCCAGGAAATGCATCCCTGAGACCTCCAACGGCCACCCGCACCTCCTGTTGGACCACAGCTGTGCAAGACTCTGGACTGAGGCACTCATTCGGCCTGGACAGTTTCACTGGAGGGGTGTGTGTTTGTGTTTGTGTGTGTGTGTGTGTGTGTGTTTCACCATCGTGACGTCAACCCCAGAGCACAGCTGACTCTCCATGTCTCAGATGTGGTACGTTTTACCCCAGAAGTGTTTCCTTTTTTTTCTCCTTTTTTTTCTGCTAAAAATACCCCAAAAAGACTCAAATCCTGCAGGAACGAGTCCCACGACACCGAGTCCTCCACCCCGCCGCTCCTGAGGGAGTCGAGAGCAGAGATGACGACCAGTCCTCACGCCTTCTTTATTTTATTGATTTATTGATTTAACTTATTTTGCTTTTAACATCTTCATTTTTATGAGTGTAAACGCTCTGCAGGGTCTCACTGGGTCCACGTCCCCCTCCCTGCACCTCCTCGCCTCCTGCCCGGGTTGGCTGGCTAACCCACTGAGCATTAGTGGGCGTGTGTGTGTGTGTGTGTGTGTGTGTGTGTGTGCGTTCGAACTGAGGCCCAAAGGGGAAAGCCGTGCACATAGATCTAAGCCAGCTGCCCGGATTCAAACACTTGAAGGAGGCGCAAGGGACTCCTTGACTCCTCGACTCCTCGTGCTCACAGGACGACGGAAAAAACCCACGAAGGAGCAACCGGGAGGAGAGAGAGACGTCTAGCAGTCTGCCTCCGACCTCCAGGAGTCAAAGGGCACTTGTTGGGGGGGGTTCAAGCAAACTGACCTCTAAGAGCCGGGCTGAGGAGGAGGAGGAGGAGGAGGAGGAGGAGGCAGCAGTCGGTGGGAGGCGGGAGGCCACGGCGGGGCTCCTGCACCACTCGAGGAGGAGAAGGGGAAGAGAGGAGAGGATATGGCCACGGGAGAGATCACCACGCTTCCCTCCACGCCGGAAGATGGCGGGGGTGGCGGCGGCGGCGGCTGCTTCGCTCCCGGTGCGTTCAAGGACCCCAAGAGGCTGTACTGTAAGAACGGGGGCTTCTTCCTCAGGATCCGCTCCGACGGCGGCGTCGACGGGATCCGGGAGAAGAGCGACCCCCACAGTAAGTGCTTCCAGCCACCGCACGCACACACACACACACACACACACACACACACAAAGCTTCTTTATGCTCTTTTTTTCTTAAAGCCGTGAGTCTCCAGCTCACTGAGCTTCAGCGTCACGTTCTGTAAACACTGAAGACTTCTGGAGAGGGATCATCAACTGTGTGTGTAAGTGTGAGTGTGAGTGTGTGTTTGTGTTTGTTTGTGTGTGTGCGTGTGTTTGTGGGTTTGTGTATGTGAGTAAGTGAGTGTGTGTGTGTGTTTGTGTCTGTGTGTGTGAGAGTAGGAGTGAGTGTGTGTGTGTTTGTGTGTGGGAGTGAGTTTGTGTGAGTGTGTTTGTGTGTGAGTGTATGTGTGTGTGTGTGTGAGTGTGAGTGAGTGAGTGTGTGTGTTTGTTTGTTTGTTTGTTTGTGAGTGTGAGCGAGTGTACGTGTGTGTTTGTGTCTCTCTGTGTGTGTGTGTGTGTGTGTGTGTGTGTGTGAGTGGGAGTGAGTGTGTGTTTGTGTGTGTATGTGTGTGTGTTTGTGTCTGAGAGTGAGTTTGTGTGTGAGTGTGTAAGTGTCTGTAAGTAAATGAGTGAGTGTGTGAGTTTGTTTGTGTGTGAGTGAGTGTGTGTGTGTGAGCGAGTGTGAGATTGTGAGTGTGTGTGTCCGTGTGTGTGTGTGTCCATGTGTGTGTGTGTGTGAGTGATGCTTCATAAACACACTTGTTTGTCCTTTAACTGGGATACCCCCTCGTTGCCCCTGATTGCTTTGGAGTGTGTGTCTGCAGTTGCATCAGTAAGGGGGAGGGGCATGAGGAAGAGGAGGAGGGGGAGGAGGGGGGGGTGAAAATACATGTGGGGGTTTCAGAGGAAGAACCCGGGTCCTGTGACATTTGGAGCAGGTGTGTCCAACCTGGTGCCTGAAGCACGAGATATTTATAGGATCAAAAACCGTTAGCGGGACTGTTAGCGTAGCGCTGAGCTAACGGGACTCTCCTCCATCATGTGGACTCTCTCTCCTCCATCATGTGGACTCTCTCTCCTCCATCATGTGGACTCTCTCTCCTCCGTCATGTGGACTCTCTCTCCTCCGTCATGTGGACTCTCTCTCCTCCATCATGTGGACTCTCTCTCCTCCGTCATGTGGACTCTCTCTCCTCCATCATGTGGACTCTCTCTCCTCCATCATGTGGACTCTCTCTCCTCCGTCATGTGGACTCTCTCTCCTCCGTCATGTGGACTCTCTCTCCTCCATCATGTGGACTCTCTCTCCTCCATCATGTGGACTCTCTCTCCTCCGTCATGTGGACTCTCTCTCCTCCGTCATGTGGACTCTCTCTCCTCCATCATGTGGACTCTCTCTCCTCCGTCATGTGGACTCTCTCTCCTCCATCATGTGACATCCCATGCCAGAACCTTGAGAAGGACCATGCTGCACTTGTGGGACACATTAAACCAGATTAAGACCAGACTAAAACCAGATCAAGACCAGATTAAAACCAGATTAAGACCAGACTAAAACCAGATCAAGACCATATTAAAACCAGATTAAAACCAGATTAAAACCAGATTAAAACCAGATCAAGACCAGATTAAAAACAGATTAAGACCAGACTAAAACCAGATCAAGACTAGATTAAAACTAGATTCAAACCAGATTAAGACCACATTAAAACCAGATTAAAACCAGTTAGACCTCAACGCACAGTTCAGATCTATTATATATATAAAAATGTCTCAGAACGCCTCTTCACCCAGACGGCGGTCTGAACCGGAGACAGACCCTCGTCTGAATGTGGACTCATTCGGTACAGACCCCCTAATTTACCTTTCAGAGGGGGGGGGGGGGGGGGGGGGGGCTGCTTCCTTTTGTGGTTTGGTGCAGGCTGCTCCGCCAGCACCGCCTCCTCCTCCAGAAAGAATGTGGAGACCTAACAGATACTAACATATCACATTCTTCATTTCCTCTCCCCAGTTAAGCTCCAGCTGCAGGCCACCTCGGTGGGGGAGGTGGTCATCAAAGGACCGTCCGCTAACCGCTACCTCGCCATGAACCGGGACGGACGGCTGTTCGGAGCGGTGAGTGAAGCCGGACCTCGAACGCGAGCCGCATTGGAACCCAAAATATATTTAAAAACTCTTGTCATAGTCAGCGCTGAGAATGAGAACATAAAAAAAATATATTACAAGAGGTCAAGCTGTAGGTGTTTGAGATTCAGACACAATAAAAAAAAAATAATAACAATACACAGTAAGAGGAGCGTAGGATCTGATGGGCCTGCCACACATGACACACTCCCCTCAGAGTCTTTACGGTCTGTACACATACCTGTTTCATCCCTGACCTTTGACCTCGCATCGGATCAGGAACTACAGGAACGACAAAAGTGAAGAAACCTTCAGGAGAACAGACGTCATGTGACCAGTGACATCAGCAGAAACAGTGACTTCTTTTAAATCACCTCTTAAAACTCATTTGTATACCACAGCCTGTGAGTGACGTCGTCCTCTAGTGACGTTTCTTTGCCTCCTGAAGTCGTCAGGAGGCCGTTCCTCTAAGGAAAGAGGAAACGAGTCGTTATGTTGAGATGAAGATGATAAATGTCGGCCGCCAAAGGAATAACATGTTCCCGTCTAATTGAGTTTGATTGTTTATGTTTTATGTCTGATGATTTAATCTGCCACTCGGACAGAAGTTGATAAGATTTCTTAAAAAAAATATTTATTTCAAAAATAACGTTCCTGATGTAAAAGTCAGGCACTTCCTAATTTTTTTTACTTACTTACTTACTCAGTAATTGGATCTTTTTATATATGTTTATACGTGTTTATATGTGTTAATATACACTTAGGTTTTTATATACGTTTATATGTGTTAATATACATTTAGATGTTTTTTATATGCGTTTTTTAATATACATATGTTTGTATACATTTATATTTTTTATATACGTTTATGTTTTAACATATATTTATGAATGTTTATATGTTTTAATATATGTTTATACATGTTTATATAATGTATGTATTTATAATTTATACATTTCTATGTGTTTATATGTTTCTATGTGTTTATAATCCATTCATACATGTTTATATATGTTTATACACGTTGGTATTTATTTATATGTGTTTATATACGTTTATACTATACGTTTATACATGTTTATATTTATGTGTTTATATACTTTTATACATCTTTATATTTATTTAGATGTGTTTATATACGTTTATACACGTTGATATTTATTTATGTGTTTATATACGTTTATACACGTTGATATTTATGTATGTGTTTATATACGTTTATACACGTTAATATTTATTTATGTGTTTATATACGTTTATACATGTTTATATTTATCTATGTGTTTTGATACATTTATACATGTTTATATTTATTTACATGTGTTTATAGACGTTTATACTTGTTTATATTTATTTATGTGTTTATATACATGTTTATATTTATTTATGTTTTTATACGTTTATACATGTTTTATATTTATTTGTATGTTTATATACATTTATAAATGTTTATATTTATTTGTGTTTTTTACATTTATACATGTTTATATTTATTTGTATGTGTTTTTATACATTTATACATCTTTATATTTATTTGTTTTTATACATTTATACATGTTTATATTTATTTGTATGTGTTTATATACATATATATGTATATATACACGTTGATAAACGTCCTCCCGATGTTCAGGCTCCTGATCGATGCCTCAGGGCCCTGAAGGTGAAGACAGGAAGTAAAACAAAAGCTCCTCAAATACTAAAAATGGCGACGCCAGAAGAGAGAGACTTTCTGTCTGGTGCCTTTTATTTATGAACCCTGTGGCACAACTGCCTTTAATAATAAATACTAAAGTCTTTACGGCATGAGACCGACTCCTTCAAGAGAAAACAAACAGACAGGCGGCATCGAGCTCCGGGGCTTTTCTTCTTAATACTTTAATGTCATAAATTGTGCTGCATTACACATTTTTTTCTTCCTTTCCAAAAACATATAATCCACACATTAAATCAAATGTCACAAACACGAGAGGAGACTCGCGAGCCGCTTGGAACCAAAACACGGCGCGAGAAATCCTGCTGGCTTTCCATCGGTCGAGGTATTCAGAGAGAGTTTAAGTTTCGTGACTAACCGACGCTCGTCTCCTCGTCTTCCTCTCCAGAGACGAGCGACGGACGAATGCCACTTCCTGGAGCGTCTGGAGAGCAACAACTACAACACCTACCGCTCCAGGAAGTACCCCAGCATGTACGTGGCGCTCAAGAGGACCGGCCAGTACAAGTCCGGCAGCAAGACCGGGCCGGGCCAGAAGGCCATCCTGTTCCTGCCCATGTCCGCCAAGTGCTAGAGGTAGAAGATGAAGATGAAGATGAAGAAGAAGTGACGGCAGCGAAGAAGATGATGATTTGACGGTAACAAAGATGAAGCTGATTTGATGGCAAGAAAGAAGATGTGACGTTAACGAAGATGATGATGATTTGACGGCAACAAAGAAGATGAAGATGTGACACCAACAAAGAAGATGATGATGATGATTTGATGGCATCAAAGAAGAAGATGAGACGTTAATGAAGAAGACGAAGACGAAGATGTGACACCAACGAAGAAAATGAAGATGTGACGTTAACAAAGAAAACGAAGATGTGACACCAACGAAGATGTGACGTGAACGAAGAAGATGAAGATGTGACGTTAACGAAGATGTGACTCAACGAAGAAGATGTGACGTTAACGAAGAAGATGAAGATGTGACGTTAACGAAGAAGATGTGACTCGACGAAGAAGATGTGACGTTAACGAAGAAGATGAAGATGTGACGTTAACGAAGAAGACGAAGATGTGACACCAACGAAGAAGATGTGACGTGAACGAAAAAGAAGATGAAGATGTGACTTAAGATGAAGAAGAGTTGGGTCCCCGCTGCCCCCCACCCTGAGCCAGGTGCCTTGCTCAAGGGCAGCGGTCCCCCTCTGGCCGGCAGGGTTTACAACCGCGACCTTCAGACGAGGAGGATTATCTCCATGACGACGGCTACGTACCTGAAGGACTTTTATCTAGAGATTAAACTTTTAGTTTGACAAAGAACTCAAAAACAAAAACATCCAGAAACCTGAGCTGCCGTCAGCTAGCGGGTCATTTTAGATCTGAGCACCGGAGCATAACCTTTACATTCATTAATAACTTCTACATTTATTAATACGAGATAAAAGGTCATAAAAGGCAGTTAACCTTTTTTTAAAAGAAGAAAAAAAATATGATTTTTATCTCTGACTAGTGATTTTAATATGAATATTGCAACGACACTCGCCAGTACACAATATATATGTATACATATAATTTATATATATATATATATATATATATATATATACATATATATTTATATATACACATATATTTATATATATACATATATTTTTTCTATATATATATATATAGCAGAATGAAAAAACATTCCTTTAAATAAATTAAAAAGTAATCTGCAGCCAACACTGTCCAACAGATTTAGTTTTCCAACATGGCCGCCAAAAAAGCTTAAATGACCCGTATCAAACTCTGTCGGAGGCAGATGCTTCAAGCGTTTTCTTGTAGTTTTGCTACATTTAAACTTCCTCTCTTGCCATAAATAAACTTTAAATACGAGCGGCGCGTTAGCGTAGCCGCTAGCCCGCTAGCCGTCCAGCTGCCGGCAGTACAGCTGGTAGAGCGTCCCCGAGTGGACGGCGTGGATGTCCTCCCCCGGGAGGTCGATCTCCCCGAAGCCGCGCTCCAGGCCGCGCAGCAGCAGCCGCGCCAGCCGCGCGGTGATGGGCGTGGTGCGCTCCGTCTGCGCCAGCTCGGCGAGCTGCAGCCACTCGCAGCGCTCGCACTCCTGCGTGCAGAAGTCGATGCGGTAGCTGAGCGGCGCCAGGCGGCACACGATGTACATGTCCGACGCCCCGAAGGCGCCGGGGTGGTCGTGCTGCTGCCGCAGGCCGAGCAGCGCCCGGAACTCGGAGCGCACGCCGGTCTCCTCCAAGACCTCGCGGACCGCCGTGGCGCCTGGGAGAGAGTCGAGAAAATATACACGCTCAAGATCCTTCTGGGTGGGCGGTGATGGGTTCGGTGTGTGTGCGTTTCGGGGGGGAGAAATTCAAAATACATACACTACCGGTCAAAAGTTTTAGAACACGCCCATTCTTACAGTTTTTATTGAAATGTACAGTTCAAGCCGTTCACGTGAAGAACCCGAAATGCTACAGAGGTCAGCGGCAGACTGCCAGAGGTCAAACTAAAAAGTTTAGTTTACAAAAACTGGAAAATAGGGTAATTTTCAGAGTTATATAAAAAGTGTTTTTTAAGTGATTGACAACTTGCAGCTGGAAAAGCTTTTTTGTTCTATGCGTTAATTTCAGAATATATTGAGAAATTAAACTGTATAGTAGGAAAATTGAGATGTTCTAAAACGTTTGACCGGTAGTGTGTGTATGTGTGTATATATATATATATATATATATATATATATTAATACACAAATAAATATATATATATAATATATATTAATACACAAATATATATATATATTAATACACAAATATATATATATATATATATATATATATATATTTGTTTTGGGGGGGGGGGGCGGTGGGGTCACGTGTATATAAAATTAAAACTGCTTTTAAAATGTAAAAAAAGAGAAAAGAGGTTCCTTTCTCAGCCTCTATAGATATTTTGTGTCTTTATTTGTGTACAGTTTCTATGAGTGTGTCCTCTTACAGGTTCAGATTTTACTGTATTTCTTTGAGCTCACCAATATTTTCCCCTGGATCGGACAAGCCACCGGGGAACTTCCAAGCGTTCTTTGTCTGAAAGACACAGAAGGATAAAGTTAAACATGTTAACATGTCAAATGTAAAATGTATCTTAAGACTTTTATACTTCAAAAAATGTTTTTAGGCTTTAACTTTTTGTTTATTATTATTTGTAGCCCAATCCCTGTAGTTATTTTTAAGGATATTTTTAACTATATTTATTTTGATTTTACAAATGATCAACACAGTCTTTAAGCATTTGAGGCCGTTCAGTTTTAAAGTCACTTTTTCTTTTTGTGCGTTTGTTTTTCTTTTTGAAGAAAATCCCAGCGAGTGATAGACGATGCGTTCAAAGACTCGCCGTATTAACTAATTATATGAACTATTACATGTTCAACGTGTCCCCCCCACTAGTATTTAATAACAGTCTGCTGCTGGTTAAGTTATGATGTCAGTGTTGTGTACATATTGTTGTCGTTAAAGAACTTTGTATGCCATGCTTTGTCTTTCTTAAACACTATTTCATCCTCGACATATAAAGATAAATATATATTTTTGGATGCTGTTTGTAAAATGTGCTCGTAGAAAAATAAATAAAAGGGATTTAGTTCAACTCTAATCTCTGAGTGTTTTCTTTCGGAGTAGAAACGTCGAAAATAATAAACACACAGAAACACCCGGGGCCAGAAACATGTCGCTGCTTCATCCAACAGGAAATGAGCTGGAGCCCGTCGGCCCGGAGCGATAACGACGCGGTTCCCCGGTTCCTTTCCCAGAAGGCAGAGACCTCCAGGAGCTCTGAGCTCTGAGCCAGGAGCGCAAACTCACTTCCAGGAAACGGCTCCATGGTCACAGAATCATGAAGGAGACACCTAGAACCCTCTTCAGAATTCTGGTTCCTCAAAGAACCTTTCACACCAGGGTTCTTTAAAGAACCATGTCCTTAAGTAGTTCTTCAAAGAACCTATAAAGGAGTCTCAAAAAACCTTCAAAACATGGTTCTTTAAGGAACCATTTCTGGTTCCAAAAAGAACCTTTCAAACCAGGGTTCTTTAAAGAACCATTTCCTTAAAGAGTTCTTTGAAGAACCTATAAAAGTGTCCCAAAGAAGCTTAAACATTGTTTTTTAAGTGACCATTTTTGGTTCCTCAATGAACCTTTCCAACCAGGGTTCTTTAAACAACCAATTCCTTAAGTAGTTCTTCAAAGAACCTATAAAAGGTGTCTCAAATAACATTAAAAAAATATTCTTTAAGGAACCATTTCTGGTTCCAAAAAGAACCTTTCAAACCAGGGTTCTTTAAAGAACCATTTCCTTAAAGAGTTCTTTGAAGAACCTATAAAAGTGTCCCAAAGAAGCTTAAACATTGTTTTTAAAGTGACCATTTTTGGTTCCTCAATGAACCTTTCCAACCAGGGTTCTCTAAAGAACCATTTCCTTAAAGAGTTCTATGAAGAACCTATAAAGGTATGTCAAAGGAAGAAGATGGTTCTTCGTAGAACCACAAAGCCTTTAAAGGAACCATTTAACCATTATTTTCCTGTGTGTGGGGAGGAGGAGGAGGAGGAGATAAAGACTCTTCCCTCACTAACTGTTTCCCTCTGTTGCCGGGCAGAACGCCACTGAGACACATCATTATCCGCTCAGCAGACTCCCGACCGGCGCACATGTTCGGGTCTTGGTGTTGTCGGTCGTACGGCGGCGCGCGGTTCTCCCTCCAGACTCGCCCTGGACTCTAATCCAGACTTTGATTTGCCATTAGTGCGTAAAGAGCAGCAGCGCCGACACACGAGAGATCTAGAGCCGGGCTCTCAGTCAACACGTCAGAAACAACACGATAATAGAGCAATTACTAAATATAAAAGAAAACACTAAACGGAAGGTGGTAAAATGTACAAGAGAAAGAAATATGAACAGTTTTGGATACAGTTCTAAATTACAGATTGTAATAATATGTCACATATTGCACATAAGTGTAAATAAATGGAGGTTGTGTTGGGTTATTGTGTTGGGTTACACATATATGTGTGCATATATATATATATATATATATATATATATATATATATATATATATATGTGTGTGCAAATATATTTATTTATATTTTAATATATGTGTGCACACATATATTTTAATATGTGTGCATGTATATCAATAATTATATAATATATGTGTGCATTTATGTATATATATTTTAATATGTGTCCATATAAATATTCTAATATATGTGTCCATAAATATATAATATATGTGTGGATTTGAATATATATATATTTTAATATGTGTGCATATATATATATATATATATACACAATTAATGTAGTGGTCGTTGGTTTACATTACAGCTTACAACATGCACTCTGTGCTCTCGGACTTCATATCTCAAAAGGTTAAATAGTTTTTCTAACTTTGTGTTGTTTATTTATTTAAAGCGCCTCGCGGCCCCGCTCTGTGAGGGCGGACCGACGCTCACTGTGGAAACCGACGCCGGCCACGACTAACAACATGTTTATTCTGGGGGACTGACATGCTCCCTCCACACGGCCGTGATGAATGTCACGGTGACGCTCACCTTGTTCCGGTCCTGGACCACCAGAACTTTCCCGTTCGACTCGTCGACGACGGCGCCTGCGGAAAGCGAACAATCAATCACATTTAGGGCTTTGATTTCACATATTTTGCATATCCTGGACGCCAGCTGGTCCACATGTTGCACCAACGTGAACCCGTGGAGTTCAAAGGGAACGCAACACAGAACCAGCACCTCGGGGGGGAGGGGCTAATCTTAGATTTCCGCTTATTCCACTTCTCAAAACTGACGCGCCGAAGAGAAACCCAACGGAGCGCCTCCGCGTTAACCCGAAGGCGTCGGACTCTGCGGCCGCTCTGATTGGCTCTCGGGCCGCGTGGACAGGGAGTCACATTCACAGTTACTCAGCTGAACTCGGGAAACATTTGGACTTCCCACTTCCCCTGTAACATGACTAAGAGAGGCAGCTATGTGCCGCTGACAGGAGGAAGAGGAGGAGGAGGAAAAACGGGCCACTTTCTTTTCCCGGTTGGCTCCTTCTTTTTTGACGGGCCTCCTCGAATGAATGTCACCGATGTGTAAAAGAGGGACGGGTCCGACTTGGACCTCCAAGTGGAAAGTGATGTCATCCCCGAGCCGCCGAGGCCCGCCCGCCGCTGACGGAGGCTTTCATGACGGAGGCTTTCATGACGGAGGCTTTCATGACGGAGGCTTCGGCGTGGGGGAACAGCGCGCTCACACGGGAGAGGACAAACTCGTTCATTATGGAGACTAAACTGACCAGAAGCATCGCAGGGGGACTGTAGCTTCTGGAGTAAAACAACAACAACAACAACAACAACAGCAGCAGCAGCAGCCTACTTAAAGAGCAGCTGCACTCTACGGCACGTTTTGTTGTAGTCCGACTCAAAGATGGTTGTATAGAAGTCTATGCTTCATGTGTTAAAGCTGCATCATCTCTACTGACCACCAGGGGGCGACTCCTCTGGTTGTATAGAAGTCTATGCTTCATGTGTTAAAAGCTGCATTCTCTTTCCGGACCACCAGGGGGTGACTCCTCTGGTTGTATAGAAGTATATTTGTCATGATTTAAAGCTGCATTCCCTCTACTGATAACCAGCGGGCGACTCCTCTGGTTGTATAGAAGTCTACGCTTCATGTGTTAAAGCTGCATCATCTCTACTGACCACCAGGGGGATGACTCCTCTGGTTGTATAGAAGTCTACGCTTCATGTGTTCCAGCTCCCACTCGCAACTGTGGTCACACGAAAAAAACACGATGGCGCCCGGTGGTAAATGTTCCTCTGCTTCCCACAGTTCGGGTTTGAACATGCCAGAATTCCCAAATGTATGACCTCATCACCTGCGTGACTTCTGTTTCCATCGATCCGGCGTCACGCCTCCAGTGACCGCCGTTCCCCCGCGTAACGAACGAGCTGCAAACGAGGATCAGATCCTCCGAGCGGCGGATTCCTAACCTCAGTGTCATCGTTGTGAGAGAGAAAAAAATCCAATGAAAAAGAAAAACTTCCCAACTCCAGGAAGCTGTGGACATGTTCCGACATGCTCAAGTGCAGCTACTGTGAAAAAGGTTTCAAAGAAAACAACGATATGCTGCCCTCTGCTGGACGATCAGAGACATTGCACTCTGCAAGGTCTGCAACCACTCCTCCTCCTCCTCCTCCTCCTCCTCCTCCTCCTCCTCCTCCTCCTCCTCCTCCTCCTCCTCCACCCACACTAAAGAAAGTTGGGAAAATTGGTCGCCGGCTTAATATATATAATATTATTTTAATCATGTATAGGAGAATAAATAAATACATATATCTATATATAAAACACACATATCTATATATATATATTTGAAAAATCTAGATTTATATATTTATATACAGAAAAAATCTCTCTGTATATATAAATGTATATATGAAGAAAATATATCCACAAAAAAATCTCTCTCTATATATATGTATATATAAATCTATATATAAAAATCTATATTTATGTATAAAAAAATATATCCACAAAAATATCTCTATATATTTTTTTGAACTATATATATAGCTCTCTCTCTATATATTTTTTTAAATATATAGATTTGTTTTACTTCTCTTCATGAGATTCACGACCAACACCATCTGCAGTAGACTATTTGTTTTTCATATTATTTTAATATACTTACATACTACAGGTCAATGACCTCTCAGGCTGAATTCATTGAAATGTCTCTACCTGCCACTCCTATCTGGTGCGTCGCGTACCCCGGCAGCCGGCTGTCCCCCTCCCCCAGCCAGAGGGCCAGCACGGCGTGGTGGCGTTGGGCGTGGTGGAAGGCGAAGCCGTGGGCGTGGGCGGCGGCGGCACAGCGGCTCAGGGAGATGGGCACCCGGAGCCACACGGCCACCCGGCCCTCGGCTCTCCACAGGGCCAGAGAATCTAGGGAGTACACGGAGGTTCAAATGAAAATATATATATGATTAATGAGGCTTTATTAAATAACAACCACTGCAGAAACAGAACGGAAATATAAGATTGTGGGGTTTTATTTTGAATGCTTAACCTGATTTGGGGAGGCACATGGAACATGTAAAGAAGAGGAGGAAGAGAAAGATGACAAGCAGAGACAATGAGTTGCCGAAGGGCGAGGCAGCAGAGCTTTAGAGTGGAGGGAAAGGTTGTCGGATCGAATCCCAGACGGACTGGAAGAATGCAGATTCATACATCCTCTATGAATAAAACATAGTCTGCTGATGTATTTTGCTGATTCCAGCTACTATTATATATAATTACCTTTATAATAACGTTTATTGAATGTCTTTAAGGTTTTTGAGTTTTAATCAATTCAAAATGAAATAAATAGCAGTTTAAAGGTTACGTTGTCATGAGAGGTTTCACTTTTTTTGACAGGTAATTATTGAACAATAAACCATTAGTAAAAAAAATTCAATCGAGTAAGATTACTCAATATAAAAAATAAGAAGGTTAGTAGCTAATATAATAATAATAATAATTATTGTAATTATTATTATTGCTCTCTTCTTTCCCTATATATATTATATATAAATATATTTATATAAAAAATCTCTCTCTCTCTCTCTATATATATATATATATATATTAATCTATATTTATATAAAAATAAAATATATCCACAACAAATCTCTCTCTCTCTCTCTCTCTCTCTCTCTCTCTCTCTCTCTCTATAAAGAAAATATATCCACAAAAGAAATCTCTCTATATATAAAAATCTAGTCACTAATATACTAATAATACGAATTATTATTATTATTATTAATAATAATAATAATGCTCTCTGCTTCGCTTATTGAATGGGGTAATGAATTAAAGGCTCAAATCTATAATGCACTGAATTAATAAAAAGAAAATAATTAAACTAAACTAACTCCTCCCCCTTATCACCGACAACTAAAAGAGAGCACAATGAAACCTGCCTAAGTTATATATTTAGGGACACCTTTGCCCTGCAGGCATCCAGGCACCTGCATCTTCTCCAACGCACGTGCGGCAGCTGACCGCTGTCCCTCGCGCGCGCGCACACACGTGTTCCGGCCGGTGCATTAAACTCATATCACACTCACCGTGGAGCAATCTGCTGAACGCGGCCTCGCTGATGTCCGCCGGTAAACGGACGTCCGCCAGGTTCACGGTCACTCCACCGAATCGGTCCACTCTGCCCGGCAAAGCGCCGCCGGTGCCCGGCACTTGAGAACGAGCCGCCGCGCCGCACGAGAACGCACGCGCGGCTGAGCGCGCGGGACACGACGCCCCGCTGCTCCAAAGAAACCTTCCGACTAGTCTCGCCATGGGCACGCGCGTCAGGGCGGAGGCGCACGCGGCCATTGTCACTGCGCGAGCATATGTCACTGTGGAGGAAAGAAAGTTTAGCTCGAGGTTCAATTGTCAACCCCGGCAATGTGAGCACGGGACAGTTACGTAAACATCCGCCCTGCACGTTGCGTAAATACCGTACAGCTACGCAAAGTGGCGCGAGGAGGCTCCTGCGCAAAAACAAAGTCAGATTTATTTTTGGACTATAAGCTCCATATCAATGTGTAAACTGTTGTATTGCCAGTTTATTGCCATATATATATATATATATATATATATATATATATATATATATATATAGTATGGTACAATAATATGAAAAACAAAAGTAAAGAAAAAATAATATGTATATATATATATTTTTGAGATAATATATATATATATATATATTTATATATATATAATGTTTGTCTATGGATATACATATATTTATATATATATATAATATACATATGTTTATATATATAACATGTTAGGTTTATATATAAATATATATATATATATATATATATATATATATATATATATATATATATATATATATATATATATACATTATATATACATATTGTAATATATATCTATAAAAAATATATTGTAATGTCATATAATGTAATATAAAAAAATAATATGTATATATATATATATATATATATATACATATTATTTTTTCTTTACTTTTGTTTTTCATATTATTGTACTATACTTATATACTAAAAGCCAAGAATGACATTGCAGGCTGAATTAATTTTTAAAATCTTTTCAGGAGGAAGTATATTTGTTATCAATAAAGTCAGATTACTCAATATTAAAAATAAAGTAAAGAAAGGCAACTAATAAAAAATAATACCCCCGTCGTAAAATACGCGAGGCTTTACGGTAAAAGGGGGCGGGGCTAAACTCTAACCAGGAAGTGACCGACGCAGCTCCATGTTTACACATGTGTCGAGCTTTCACGTGGAGGAGATTTCTCACTTAATACAATGTCATCAAAAAAAAACAAAAGCAAAGCTAACAGAGGTAGTGAAGGAGACAGTTCGCTGCTGTCGAAGGAGACCTCTAGCGACTCCTCCAACCTGCAGACACCTGGGCGCGAGGGAGGAAGGCGCGCGAGTCTCCACAGCAACTCCTTCACTGTCATCGATTTCATTGATAAAGGTACCTGACGCATAAACAGTGATGCTCACCGGGCTTTAACACAGCTGCAAGGTAGTGGGCTGTGGTAACTAACGGTTCCTAACGGTTCCTAACGGTTACTAACGTTAACTAACGTTAACTAAAGTTATCTCTTCACGTTTCAGTTTCATATTTACTTCTCTGCTGAAGTAGGTTGGCTTTAAAATGAGGATTTATGTCGGTGTTTATCCGCATTTATTGACACGCAATATATGTGGATATCTTCTTTCTGTTGAGTTTGGAAACCACCCCTCTATGATACATTATATATAAATATATATTTATATCTTCTTTTCTTTTTTTAATATATATTTGTTATTTATATGTTATATTTATATGTATACGTTTTTATTTATATTTATATTTATTTATTTATATATATATATATATATATATATATGTGTATATATATGTATATATATGTATATATAAATGTTTTATCTGTATTTCATACCTGCAAACTTGTCACCTTTCGGCAAAATTCGCCATTTTGAAATAAAAATAGGTGATCCACGTGAATAGTGTAGATCCGAAGAGTTTGGGTTTTGGGTAGGAGGGGGGGGACAACTGGCCGGCGTTTATGAGATTGGAGTGAGACACGGAGAATATGCGATTTGGTGATCTTTGCAATAAAACATCTTTGATGGGACACGTCGAACGAACAGACTCATGGAACAGAATCATGGAACAGACTCAAAGCTTAGCAGAGCACACAAGTAAAGAAAAAAGGAAGTTGGTTCATGAATGACTTTAACCATATTATATATAATGATCATGTAAAGTTGTTATTACTATTATTAGGGCCCGATCACTGAATTATTCAGAGGACCTTTTTTTCTTAAAATGTTTGTTGTCACCTTTTTCACCCCTTATGAGTTTGCAGGTATGGTATTTAATTGTACAATTATGTACAATTAAATACCATAATTGGTTATATATAATATATATATATATATATATAATATATATATATATATATTTATATATATAAGTATATTAACTTGTTATACATATATATATATATATATGTTTTAATACATACTTTTATATATATATATATATATATATATATATATACATTTATTTATTTACGTATTTATATGTATGTATGTATTTTTAAATATATATAGTTTTAAATTCTATTTTATATTTAGATATATATTATATATTATCAGCTGCATTTTCCCATTTTTTCATGGGAAATTGATCTCATCAGTTTTGGCTGATGTAGAATGAATACATCAGGAAATAAAATGCATTTCCCACTGAGACAAACTACAACTTTAAAAGTATTCTTTACATTTTCACACGCCACATTTTGTAAATTTCCCCCACAGCCGACGACAAAACGCCCAAAAGTTGCAGATCGACTTTAGTCCAGCTGAGCCTCAACTCGATGAAGTCCGCCGGCGTCTGCATCGGGAGGCCGGTCCTGCTCACGAGTCTCACGGGCCGACAAGAGGTGTCCTCTCTCCTCCTCTCCTCGGCAGTTATCTTAAAATCTGCATCTTTTATTTTCCTGATAACCTACCTTCCTTCCAGGTGTGCTTGGGTTGGCCCGCCGCCTCCTTTCCTGCAGGAAAAGTGGGTCTTCAGAAATGTGCCCAGAACAACCTGAGAGCGAGGTCCGGGGAGGAGGTGACGCTGCACCCCCTGACGGGTCCCGTGCTCCGGGCCCAGGAGGTGGTTCTCTCAAACAGGTGACGTCAAACATGTTTAAAGTATCATACTCACACTCTACTTATTGTCGTGTTAAATTATACTTCCTTGTTTACGAGGTAAACATGATGAAAATGAATATGATCGTGACGTATGAAGGTGTGTGACTTTTGATGGATTTAACTTTTTTTTCAGAGGCTGTAGTTTGCGCTGCTTTTTTATTTTCTTCCCTCCTTTTTACTGTAAAGACTGGTATTTTATTCGTGACATTTTTTATTTTAAACATTTCCTTTTTCATTATAGTTGCTTCTTTATTTTTAATATTGAGTAATCTGACTTTATTGATTAAAAGAAAAGTTTTATAGTTGAATAATACACTGTCAACCAAGTGAAACCACTCGTTACAAGGTGACCTTTAAACTTCTATTTATTTAATATATATAAAGAAAATATATTATATATAAATGTGTGTATATATATATATATATATATATATATATATATATATATATATATTTGTTATCTATCAAAAGGGGGGGGATTTCCTCCTAAAAATATTTAAAAAAATGAATATATATATATATATATATATATATATATATATATATATATATATATATATATATGTATATATGTAAAAACATCGGAAACAAAATATTGAAGAAAAAACCCCAGTTGTAATAGGGTTTGTTTTAATTGTGAGAATTAACTATAAGACATTGGGGGAAAATAAAGTGAGATAATCTTTTTTTCGATAAACACATAATGAGTAGAACCACAAGAAATAATTGGTATATTTTTCAGCTGAATTTAAAATCATTCATCAGTTATCTTTCTAATATTCCCCCCCCCCCCTGTTTTCATCCATCTTTTAAATTGTATTAATAAAAATCTGCAGCCGAACATTTAAATCTCATAAACATATAATACATGTTAACTAACATCAAAACATCCAAGATCAGTGTCAGTTATCATGAACTGCCTCTAGATTGCCTTCAACACCTTTTATGTTGTGTGATGCTGCCCCCTGGTGGTCGCAGCTCACAACTGCACTTTCACCAAATTATCACTGGTACCGTCTACATTGTTATTCATCCACTGACTTAATCTATTTGTAAATGAGTCAATCAGTTTGCATGTTGTGACGTTATTTAGATTTTTTAAGACTTTATCTTATATTATCAATGTGTCTTATAGTTACAATGTCTTCTTCTTCTTCTTCTTCTTCTTCTTCTTCTTCTTCTTCTTCTTCTTCTTCTTCTTCTTCTTCTTCTTCTTCTTCTTCTTCTTCTTCTTCTAGGACTAAAGATGAAACGCTGGAGACGGACGAGTTCAAGAGCTTCTTCCTGCGCTCTCTGGGTCAGTGGGTCACTTCTTCACTCGGTCCTGATGCTCGGCATTAAGATCTGATTCAGATCCAGTGATATGACTGGAGGGAACCAATAGAGGGAGGGATGGCCTCCTCCAATGAGGCGTGTGTAGTTGGAAGCTTAGAGGTCACGGTGGAGGTCAACAGGAAAATGCAAAGAAAGAATTTGATTAATTTTTAACAGTGTGTGTTTGTTTTGGCTCGGAGAGACTTCTTTTTATTTATTTATTACAATTATAATAATTTGCTCAACATATACAGCAGTTAGAGATTGATGTCCATTTCATGGAATGATGGATGGATGTATGGATCTTTCTTTTTTCCTTCCTCCCTTTCTTCCTTCCTTCCATTCTTTCTCCCTTCCTTTCTTTCTTTCTTTATTTCTTCCTTCCTTTCTTTCTCTCTTTATTTCTTTCTTCCTTCCTTTTTTATTATTTCTTCCTTCTTTTCTTTCTTTCTCAATTTTTCTTTCTTCCTTCCATTCTTTCTTCCTTTTCTTTCTTTCTTCCATTCTTTCTCCCTTCCTTCCTTTTTTCTTTCTTTCTTCCTTTCTTTATTTCTTCCTTCCATTCTTTCTTCCTTCCTTCCTTCCTTTCTTCCTTCCATTCTTTATCCCTTCCTTCCATTCTTCCATCCTTCCTTTCTTCCTTCCTTCCTTCCTTCCCTCCTTCCCTTTTGGTTTGAATAACTTGAATTGTTCTTTTCCTGTGCCAGATGGGAACGTCGTTCTCCCAGGAAACGTCGTCTCGCTGTCGTACTTCGGCCGCTCGTGCACTCTGCGCGTCGAGACCATAACGGGCGAGGACGGCGTCACCGTCCACCGACCGCCACCAGAACCGGAACCGGAACTGGAACCGGAACCGGAGGACTCCTCCCCCTCCGCCGCGACCTCCGTGCTGCTGGACTCCCCCTCGGCCGACCTCTCCCTGCAGCTCAGCCTGCTCGCCGTGGACGACGGCGCCGCCGCCGCCGCTGGTCGCTCGCCGGAGCGGGCCGCGGCCAGCACCGCCGACGCCGCCCGCCCTCGCTCTCGCCCCTCGCCTTCCGCTCCTCGCCTCGCTCCACGCCGCCGGAGTCCTCCCGCCGAGGACGCCGTCAGTCCGGAGCGGGCGGAGAACAAACCCCCCGCGGCGCCCCCTGGTGGCGCTCTGAGCACTGACACCTTCTACCGCCTGTCCTGCTCCACCAAAGTCCGAGTGGGACGCGGGGCGGGGGGGGAGGATCCGGCGGACGCGCAGGACTCGAGGTCAAAGGTCGATTTCAGCATGATCGGGGGGCTCAGCAGCCAGCTGGAGGCCATCAGAGAAACCATCGAGCTGCCGCTGAAGCACCCCGAGCTGTTCTCCACCTACGGTACGCCGCGCCTCATCCAGCCTTTAAAAAGATGAATAAAAACAACATCTAACCGGGAGCTGGTTTTGAGCTGGTTTTGAGCTGGTTTTGTTTTCCAGGGATCCCGCCGCCCCGCGGGGTGCTCCTGTACGGGCCCCCCGGCACCGGGAAGACCATGATTGGTCGAGCCATAGCCAACGAGGTCGGCGCTCACATGACGGTGATCAACGGGCCGGAGATCATGAGCAAGTGCGTTCGGCCTCTCCGCCGCCCGGTGGGATGCACGGCGAGGGTTTTAATCTGTATATTATGTTTTGATTGCCGCATATTTTTATGCGTGTTATTCGCATAAGTCAAAAAGTATTAAACCGAATAGCATGACATTTGGTGGGATGATTGTTTATTATTCGGGGACCATTTGATTAGATTTTGGGATCGATCGGTTCAAAGGTCACGGTCAAGGTCATGAACAGGTCAGAATCTTCTTTTTACCATAGCGCGGTCAATTTTTATCCAATTGGCAACGAATGCCAACATGTTCATAATTCAATGCTCAATCTTGTGATATGTGAAGGTATGCGCTCTACCGAGTGCCCCTTCTAGTTCTGTGTGTTTTTTGCAGATTCTACGGTGAAACGGAGGCGAGGCTGAGGCAGATATTCGCTGAGGCGTCTCAGAGGTGAGCGGCACATCACACATTATTTTGTGTATTTTTTCCCATGAGTGCAATGTGTTTCACATAATATTTGCTCCTCCTATCTCATTTCATCACATTTTAACGTGCTGTTTTATTCCGAATTTAAACCTTTTTCCGCTGGCGAACATATCTCCTTTTTTTCTTGAACACAAACACATTTTCTCCGTGTCATCGGCAGACGGCCGGCGATAATCTTCATCGACGAGCTGGACGCTCTGTGCCCGAAGCGAGACGGGGCGCAGAACGAGGTGGAGAAGCGCGTCGTCGCTTCCCTCCTGACTCTGATGGACGGCATCGGCTCGGTGAGCCTCCTCTTCGCCCGCCATGTCCAGATTAATCGGGTGTAAAATAACAGCAGAGGAGATGTTCCTCCATTTAGTTTTGCTATTCTAATTTGCAAATTTACACTTTTGAGTGAAATTATTTGTGAATTAAGTTTTTTAAATCGTCCTATAACCGTCATGCTTGCTGGACGCCCCGGGGCGATGTTTGTCCTCGAACGCACCGTCGGTGCCTCCGTGATGAGAAAAAAGATGATCCCCTCTATATACACACACACACACACACACACAGTGTGGGAGCCTGGGAAACAAATCACCAAAAGGTTGCCATGACCTGCCCGTTTGGCATCGCTTTATCATCAAAGTCCATCTCCACGAGCCTTCGTTCGGATTGGTGACATTACACAGATGCACCTATGCCCCGCCCCCTCTGGCTCCGGCCTGCGTCTTCTTTTTTTTCCAGGCCCGATCCAAGGTCATCAGTCCTGATTGGATGTGTGTGTGTGTGTGTGTGTGTGTGTGTGTGTGTGTGTGTGTGTGTGTGGATTAAAGCGCTTCCTGCTCCTTGGCGTTCCCGCTCGCCCGATGATTTTTACATTTGTTTCATCCCAGCGGTGGAAACGATTCTCATCTGGTGGGAACGTTGATTTAAAGAAAAAAGAAGAGGAAAAAAACCTTCCTGTTATATTTGCTCGGTCACTAAATGCTGACAGTAGTACACGCGGTTAATTCTGTTAAAAGCATTTGCGAGATTCCACCGGGAAAATGGGACCAATCGGAGGCGAGGACCAACGCGGCTGTCAATCAAGCTGCTCGTGGGAAGAAGAAAAACTCGGAAAACTTCGACAAATGAGAAAGTTTGAAGTTATTTCGGTTCACGTTTCAATCAGTGATGCCAAGTTTGCCCGGAGTTCACGAGCGGTGATGGACAGCGGCTGAATCGGAGGTTCCTCGGCTCTGATTGGTTGTTTTTCCCTTTTGAGCTTGTGGAATCCGGCCGTTTCTTTTCTTTTCTTACGTATTATCCATCTCACCTTCAGGATAAAGTGACAGTGTAATTAAATATAAGTGACCAGTAGAAGCTTTAACACACAGACCTAATGTCACTCACTGTCTGTACGATAGTTTATAATAATATATGTGTGTGCGTTCCTCCAGGAGGGCCACTCGGGTCAGCTGCTGGTCCTGGGGGCCACGAACCGGCCCCACGCCCTCGACCCCGCCCTGCGGCGCCCGGGCCGCTTCGACAAGGAGCTGGAGGTGAGATCCACCGTGGTCTGGAGGAGGAGGAGGAGGAGGAGGAGGAGGAGGAGGAGGAGGAGGAGGAGGAGGAGGAGGAGGAGGAGGAGGAGGAGGAGAATTGTAGTAGTAATAGTATTATAGTTGTAGTAGTATTATTGTAGTGTTCTAGTAGTTTTATTAGTAGTAGTAATTATTTTAGTTGTAGTATTATTGTAGTCATAGTATTGTAGTAGTATTAGTATTGTAGTAGTTTAAGTAGTAGTAGTAGTAGTAGTAATGTAGTAGTAGTATTGTTGTATTTGTAGTAGTAGTAGTACTATTGTAGTCGTAGTAGTATTGTAGTAGTAGTATTATAGTAATAATAGTATTGTAGTAGTAGTAGTAGTATTATAGTAGTGGTTGTAGTATTATTGCTAACAATGCTGGAAATGTCTTCCTGAAAGTGCTCTGTCCGTTTTGGGGTTCCTCAGGGTTCCTTCTCGGGGTTTCTTCTTTTTTGTTTCCTCAATTAGTGGAGAAAGAAACGTCACCGTCCTCCCGTTCTCCCGTTCTCAGGTCGGAGTTCCGAGCGCCGCGGAGCGCGCCGACATCCTGAGGAAGCAGCTGAGCTCCGTGCCGTGCGGCGCCGCCGCCGAGGAGGTGACGCAGCTGGCCGCCGCCGCTCACGGCTACGTGGGAGCCGACCTCGCCGCCGTGTGCAAAGAGGCAGGCGAGTAACCGTCCACCGCTCCTCGGACCGGCTGCTTTTCCTCCTTCCCGGAAAAACCAACACAACTTGGGAGAAAACCCAAAACAAAGGCGCGCGTGCCAGCTGGGCCGTGAACGCGAGCCGACTTCGCCTGGCGGACGGACCGCGGCGTGTTATTGCACATTTCCACTCCCCCCCCCCTCAGCTCGTAGCACTTTGCCCCAAAACCACAATCCCTGGTGACTTATTTCCTCCCAAATTAGTTTTTAACAATTCTTCCGAGATGTTTCCTGACATCTCTGAACACAGCCGGGTCAACCGCCCCCTCCTTTGATATCTGCCAAAGAGGAAGTCGTGAGTTACTGTGGTCTCCAGATCCCAGTGAGAGAAAACCACCGAAACCACTACTGGTTGTGAAATTCCTCTGCACCCCCCCCCCCCCCCCTCTCTCTCTCTCTGTCCCTCCCCCTCTTTCCTCTTCTCCCCCCCCCCCGACGCCGCAAACCGATCCACCTCCCATCCCGAGGACCGGCGCGTTGGCCTACATACTGTGTGTGTGTGTGTGTGTGTGTGTGTGTGTGTGTGTGCACATTTGTTTTCTTTGACCCCGGGGCCTCCTGGGTGGTCCCCAGCGCCCGGTGGTACGTGGCGTATTGCATTTCCAGCTGAGGAGGCAGCCAGGGGGCCGCTGTGCGGAAGCACTCTGGCGTGGAGCGTGATTTACCGTCCGCAATGGGAGAGGGGAGGGGGGGGGGGGGTGGTCTTTTTCCCCCCTGACCTCCCCAGACCCCTGTTCTGACTCTCCAAAACATCCAATATCGCGAAACAAATTCAGGGTGCGTTTAAACGCTTCGTTTTGTTTCAAAGGCGAAATGGCGAAATGGTCATTCGTAAGGGGGCGTGGCCCTTCCACCGACTCTCAGTGTGAATTAAACTGATTCACAAACGGGATTTTAAACGTGAACACGGTAAAGAAAGGCATCGAAAAACACCGACCGGCGAATTCATGATAAGAGGCTGTGAATGGAGGTTTAAGTTTGTGTGTGTGTGTGTGTGTGTGTGTGTGTGTTTGACTATTGAGAATCTGCCAAACACACAAACACACACACACACACACACACACACACAAGCCCGATATCTGTTTTTTCCTTCTTTGCTCATGAAAACACATCAAGTAGGAACTGCAGTTGTTTCCTTCTGCCGCTCAGGTAACAATGAGCCGCCGCGCCGCTTCCTGAACAATATATAAGAGGGAGGGGGGGGCGGGGGGGAGGTAGAGGAAGGGGGGACGGTGTGGCGACGGCTGCGACACGTTCGAGACCCCACCACCACCACCACCACCACCACCTTGCACAGCTGCAGAGAAGCGTGTTTCGAGATGCTCACACACACACACACACACACACACACACACACACACACACACACACACACACACACACACACACACAAAGTTTGTTGTTGTTGTGGTGTGTGTGTGTGTGTGTGTGTGTGTGTGTGTGTGTGTGTGGGGGGGCACATCCTGCCTTCTGCACAATGCCAACCTGCTTATAGATCCGAGTGAGACTAAATCGATTCTTCATCTCTGGAAGGATGGATGGAAAAATCCGGGATGTTTTTCCCTTGTTTGTCCCAGTTGTCCCCCAGAAAACAACTTTATTGACGACAGATGCGTTATGTAACACACACACACACACACACACACACACACACACACTCGGACCAGATCCGGGCTGCGCTTTAAATCCCCCTTTAAGCCGCCGCTGAGCACGCAAATTATTAAGAAAGTCTGCGCTTTACGTGGTGTGCGCCGGCCGAGGGAATCCGGCTGGAACGCCGTGATCCTTTAATGAGAGGCGGGATTTAAAAAACCTGGAGAAGGGAAAACAAAAGAAAACAGGAATGCGTCTCATGTTCACGTCGACGACGCGCAAAGATACATTTGTGTGTGTTTGCTGTAAAACACATTTATGACCGAGGCCTGATTCAAGCATAATAAATAAAGTTGATTGTCTATTGATTGAACGTAATCGTCCCCTCAAAGGTAAACAAGCGGTCGCACAATGAGAGGAAACAACAACACAACGTGTTTATTTATCTGCTGTTGGTGGAGATTGTTGTCGGGGACTCCTTGAGGCGTTTACTCCCATTTAATCAGGTTATTATATATATATATATATATATATATATATATATATATATATATATATATATATATATATATATATATATATATATATATAGATGTGAGTCATTGCTACACATTTACATCCATAATACAATTAACTTTAAAATAACACAAAAAAATTAAATAAAACATTTCTATAAAAGATATTAAATATAAACAAATTTGGGAGTTTTCTTCCTAATAGATATGTATACATTATTAATATAAACGTAATCAAATATTACTGATAATAAAAAATAGGAATAATAATAATAATTTAAAAACAAGCCAACAACAACAACAAAATTCAGTTAAAGGGAGTTGTGTGTGTTTGACACGGATCCTGAAGAGGAGACTAAATGCTGCTGAACGTTGGCAGCCCAGGCCTTACAAAGCCCCCCCCCCCCCCCCCCCCTGTCCTTTTAAAGACTTCAGGAATTTCTGGGCCACATAAATATCGTTGGGATCAGCGTGTGTCGTTTATTTGAGGCCTCTGTTTATAAAACCCGGAAATGTGCTGCTTGTACTCCTTAACCCCGGCACTTACCTTTACCCAGTGACAGCTGTGTGTGTGTGTGTGTGTGTGTGTGTGTGTGTGTGTGTGTGTGTGTGTGTGTGTGTGTGTGGGGGCGGCATGTACTGTGTGTATGTATGAAACATGTGTGTGTATATATAGATATTTGTATGTGTTTACGTATGCCTGCACATGTCTTTATGCATATTTGAAGTGTGTGAGTACGTGTATTTGTCTTGGTGTGTGTGTGTGTGTGTGTGTGTGCGCACTTTAAGAGCACATATTATTGCGGTGCTTCAGCTCCGGGAACAGATGTCGGCCTTTTTTTGTAAATACAGGTGCAGAGAGACGCTCCGGAATCCTCGGCGAGGAATGAAAACGTTCCCCCGCTTTTTTTTTTTTTTTACGTAAATGGTGTAATGCCCCCGAAACTATTGCGCAATCTGTCAGACTTTTTGGGGGGGCTCCCGGCCCCCCCTCAACACACTGCTGAAACGTGGAATGCACCGTTGAAGGAGTCTTCTTCTGTAGCGTCCTGCTTCATCTCTTCTTCTTCTTCTTCTTCTTCTTCTTCTTCTTCTTCTTCTTCTTCAACTCTTCTTCTTTTCGTGGGTTCTCCGCCCCCAGAAGGTTCAGACGCTGCACTCCAAAGAATTTACATGAAACTACACAAAGAAAAAAACTAATCTAGTCTAGGCTTTGATTCTCGAGGAGAGGGGCCCCGTTGGGTGTGCGGGTCAGAGGCAGAAGACCCCCGAGGAGAAGGCCCTTCAGGGCTGTTCTGGACCCGCATAATGAAGACCATCCCCTCTTCTCCTCCGCCGGCTTCAACAGTCCCTCCATACCTAGTCCAGGTCCTGGTGTGGTGGTTTCTGTGCATTCTTCTACATTTTAAGGGGCCCCTTATTTTCTTCTCCTCTCGATTCCCTCTCTCTCTCTCTCTCTCTCTCTCCATCTCTGGTGGGTTTGAGTCCACATGAGGTTCAGATTAAATTGTGTTGTGTTGCCTTCTTCTTTTCTTTTTTTTTCTCCCTCTCTCCTTCCTTCCCATCGGATGTTTTCATAACTAAACCAAATGTGTGTTTGGAGTCAGCCAAGAGCCGCCAGAGGGACGGAGTCTGGAAGTCACATCCTCCAATCCAGTTTACGTTGGACCCCGGTCCCCCCTCTGGGGCGTCCAGACCGGCTTATGGACTCGGTTTCACCTATATATATATATATATATATATATATATATATATATATATATATATATATATATATATATATATGTATATGTATTTATGTATGTATAAATATATTTAAAAAATAATAATACAATATATATATATATATATATATATATATTGTATTATTTCTATATATATGTATATATATATTTACACATATATAAATATATACATGTGTAAATATAAATATATATACACGTATATATAAATATATGAGTGTGTATATATATATATATATATATATATATATATATATATATAAATACACACATATAAATATATAATATAATATAAACAATATATATTGTATTTTTATTTTGGGAGGGGGGGTTAGTGCACATGGCGTCTTGGCGTGGACCACATGTGTGTCTTTCTTTTCTTCTTTCTTTCTGTGAAGAGCTGGAGGGGGAGGGGGGGGGCTGGCGAACACATTGACCTCTCCTTGGACGAACCTGCTCGCCTTAACTCCGTCCCTCCTCTTCTTCTTCTTCCTCTTCTTCTTCTTTTCATCTTTCGGGCCCCCCCCCCCCTTCTCGTACGCACCCCCGAGCTCTGGACCTCGTCCGGTCCTCCGCTCCCCTCCTGGTCGCCGTTAGCTCACAGGAGGAAGCCAGACGTGTCCACGGACGCTCGGTTTTTGGGCGTTTAGCGTGTGATTCACCCGCAGGAGCAGAGGAAAGCTCCTCCATCAGCCCCCGTTCCCTCTCTTCACGACGCAGGTGGTTGTTGGCGTGCCACCCGCGAGGTCATTGGTTCCAACGAGTGGAGGAGGACAAGGGAAGCGCTTCCCCCTTTCTGAGCAAGGCACTGTTCCATGCTGGTACATCCAGTTTGCTGAGGGATGTCAGAGGAGCTTTTAAGGAGGAGATGTTTATGTTTGGATAATGGCCGTCATCCATTTCATTCAAATTCTCTTCTTTTGTTGTTTCAACTTTCTCACATTGGCTTTGAATATAAAAAAACAAAAAATGGCCTCTGAGCCTCATCCCGAGTTCCCACAATTTCCCACCCACGACCCCGAGTAGGGATGGGTATCATAATTATTATTATTTTTTACAATACCGGTACTTTTAAAACGATACCGGTGCCTCAACCGATACTTAAAAAAAGAAGCACATAACGACTGTTGACAATGACGACGTAAAAAAACCTCTTCGGTCGTATTCCCTGTAAAAGTCGTTCTCATGGAGCTCTGACAACCAACGGACTGTAGCGCTCTTAGCTTGCACTAGCTACGAGTTAGCGCGAGCTCCGAGCTATCTTAAACATGGTTATAATTGCTAATTTATTATTTGTTGACCGTTTTTTATGAATGCAATCGACGTTACGGGACAAATCTGAGTCACGGCTCTTATCATCATCGGTTTCCACGTTGTCAGGGGGACCGTCTCTCCATTGGCACCAGCTTTTCGGTCCCCAACCCGACCCACGAGTGTCACTTCACTTCTCACCTATTTTATTTTTCGTGCCAAAGCAGTTCTGAGACCAGCCGGACCTGTCGGGTTCCCATTGTGCCGCCCCCCCCCCCCCCACACACACACACACACACACACACACACACATCCACCCCCACTCATATAGTGTGAGTACCACAACGACTTCACCAACAGAAACGAGATATTCAACATTTACCCAGAATCCAACATCTTTTTAAGCTTCGCAACTTGACTTTTTTTTCAAACCGGCTATTTTCTTTAAATCCACGAATTCCGACACAGGCCGTTTTGTAGTCACGGTTAAATCGGGAGAGTTTGGCATCCATCAAAGTTTTAGAAATGGAAGAGAGCGTGGTTTGTATTTTTTTTTTTAACGGCCTCTTCGCGTGAACACAAAGCTGAACTCCCCGTTAACCGCCGCTTTGGACCTCGGCGTTGCGTGTCGGCTCTCACTCGTCCGCCGTGCGACCGGAATCTTTCATCCCCCGCGGCAACCGTCTGCGTCCTCCGGTGAAACAAAAGGCTCCTTCTCCGTATTGACGCATCGCCGTTTTTTTTTGTTTTGTTCCCGACGCCGAAGGTATTCAGAGCCTCCCGGCGCTTCCCTTCCCTTCCGCCGCGCTCCCTCTCTCTCTTCTTCTTCTCCCACAATAAAGCGGGGAGCAATTATTTCCTTTTTTTTTCTCTCTTTCTCCGCGGTCTAAAGAGGAATTAGTGTTCATTTTGAGATTTGCATTATGCCGGGCGTGTATCATCATCATCCTCATCGGCGGCGGCGGCGTGTACGAGCCTGAAGGCTTCCGGAGTGGAGACCGTTGGACTGGTTCCTCGTGGGTTTGGAACGGGGGAAAAACAACAACAACCTAAAGCCACGACACCACGAGCGTCTGCTCCTCGAGGAAAACAACTCGCATGCTCTTAAACACGGAAATGCCCCCCCCCCCCCCCCCGCTGCCGTCGACCGGAATCAACGTGAAGAAAAACAACTGAAACGTCTTATTTTAGAAAGACTACTTTAGCATCATCGTCTTGTTGAGGAGTCGATCTGAACCTCTCTCTCTCTCTCTCTCTCTCTTTCTCACAGGTCTGCGTGCCCTGAAGCGAGCGCTGGCCGCCTCCTCCCCGCCGCCGTCGGACGACCAGCTGACCGGCACGGTGACCGTCACCCTGCAGGACCTCCAGTGGGCCATGATGGCGGTGAAGCCGAGCGCCATGAGGGAGGTCGCCATCGACGTGCCCAAGGTACGGCTGGCCCCTTGAAATGGTCCCTGGTCCCTAGGAAAGGATCCTGAACTGGTCCCTAGTCCCTAGGAAAGGATCCTGAACTGGTCCCTAGTCCCTAGGAAAGGATCCTGAACTGGTCCCTAGTCCCTAGGAAAGGATCCTGAACTGGTCCCTAGTCCCTAGGAAAGGATCCTGAAATGGTCCCTGGTCCCTAGGAAAGGATCTTGAAATGGTCCCTGGTCCCTAGGAAAGGATCCTGAAATGGTCCCTGGTCCCTAGGAAAGGATCTTGAACTGGTCCCTAGGAAAGGATCCTGAACTGGTCCCTAGTCCCTAGGAAAGGATCCTGAAATGGTCCCTGGTCCCTAGGAAAGGATCTTGAAATGGTCCCTGGTCCCTAGGAAAGGATCCTGAAATGGTCCCTGGTCCCTAGGAAAGGATCTTGAACTGGTCCCTAGGAAAGGATCCTGAACTGGTCCCTGGTCCCTAGGAAAGGATCTTGAACTGGTCCCTAGGAAAGGATCCTGAACTGGTCCCTAGTCCCTAGGAAAGGATCCTGAAATGGTCCCTGGTCCCTAGGAAAGGATCTTGAAATGGTCCCTGGTCCCTAGGAAAGGATCCTGAAATGGTCCCTGGTCCCTAGGAAAGGATCTTGAACTGGTCCCTAGGAAAGGATCCTGAACTGGTCCCTAGTCCCTAGGAATGATCCTGAACTGGTCCCTAGGAAAGGATCCTGAACTGGTCCCTAGTCCCTAGGAAAGGATCCTGAACTGGTCCCTAGTCCCTAGGAAAGGATCCTGAAATGGTCCCTGGTCCCTAGGAAAGGATCTTGAAATGGTCCCTGGTCCCTAGGAAAGGATCCTGAAATGGTCCCTGGTCCCTAGGAAAGGATCTTGAACTGGTCCCTAGGAAAGGATCCTGAACTGGTCCCTAGTCCCTAGGAATGATCCTGAACTGGTCCCTAGGAAAGGATCCTGAACTGGTCCCTAGTCCCTAGGAAAGGATCCTGAACTGGTCCCTAGTCCCTAGAAAAGGATCATGAACTGGTCCCTAGTCCCTAGGAAAGGATCCTGAACTGGTCCCTAGTCCCTAGGAAAGGATCCTGAAATGGTCCCTGGTCCCTAGGAAAGGATCTTGAAATGGTCCCTAGGAAAGGATCCTGAACTGGTCCCTAGGAAAGGATCTTGAAATGGTCCCTGGTCCCTAGGAAAGGATCTTGAACTGGTCCCTAGGAAAGGATCCTGAACTGGTCCCTAGTCCCTAGGAAAGGATCCTGAACTGGTCCCTAGGAAAGGGTCCTGAACTGGTCCCTGGTCCCTAGAAGAAGACCTGAAGACCTGCAGCCGGTCAGAAGAAGTGATGAAGGTTGATTAGATGTTGTGACCGTGAGCATCGAGGACAAATACAATGAGAACTACAGACCCAATAAAGGAGAACTACAGACCCAATAAAGGAGAACTACAGACACAATAAAGGAGAACTACAGACACAATGAAAGAAAAAAAATACAGACATAATAAAGGATAACTACAGACGCAATGAAATAAAAAACTATAGACACAATACATGATAACTACATACACCATGAAAGAGACCTACATACACAATACATGAGAACTACAGACATAATGAAAGAAAAAACTACAGACACAATAAAGGGAAATTACAGACGCAATGAAAGAAAAAACTACAGACATAATAAAGGAGAACTACAGACACCATGAAATAGACCTACATACACAATACAGGAGAACTCCAGACATAATGAAATAACAACTACAGACACAATAAAGGGAAATTACAGACACAATTAAAGAAAATGCTGCAGACACAATAAAGGAGAATTACAGACACCATGAAAGAGACATACAGACACAATACAGGAGAACAACAGACATAATGAAAAAACAACTACAGACATAAAAAAGGAGAACTACAGACACCATTAAATAGAATTACAGACACCATGAAAGAGAACTACAGACGCAATAAAGGATAACTACAGACACAATACAGGAACACTACAGACACAATACAGGAGAACTACAGACACCATGTGAAGTACACATGATAAACTGACTGTGGCTCTGACACAGATCTGCTTCATGGCGTCTGCAGCCGACTTTAATAAAGTAACATCTGTGTTGCATAAGACACCGGAGCACGATCTGGTCTGCAAGGCAAGTGGATGGGGAGTTAAGAGAAGAAGAGGGGGAACAGGCGTCTCCATCAGAGGTAGAGAAAGACCCCCCTCCCCCCTCCTCCTCCCCCCTGAATGACCAGCGCTCAAAGACTGGGGTCAGGCCGCGTGGCCATCTTACCCTCCGCTGCAATGAAGATGAATCGCTTTGCTCGCAGGAGAGAGAGAGAGAGATGGGAGGGGCGGGCGGGGGGGGGGGGGGGGATGAGAGGACGGTGGTGGGACTGCAGGATGTTTTGGAGTTTGCATGTGCAAGACATAACAGACAGGAAGAGGGCTAACATCATCCTCCACCGGTAATTGATAGCAGATCGGGTCGCTGACAGTTTCTGCCAGCGACCCCCCAAAAAAAAAAAAAAGAGGAGGAGGAGGAGGAGAAACGTCCTTCCTCTCCCTTCACTCGCCTTCCCCCTCTGCTGCACTGAGCTCAGTCAGAGACGTTCAGTCCTTGAGGTTCCTGGAAACTAGAGCTTCTTCTTCTTCTTCTTCTTCTTCTTCTTCTTCTTCTTCTTCTTCTTCTTCTTCTTCTTCTTCTTCGCCTCCTCCTCCTCCTCCTCCTCCGCCTCCTCCTCCTCCTCCTCCTCCTCCTCCTCCTCCTCCTCCTCCTCCTGTCTCCCCGTGGTGCAGCTGAGAGGCCACAAAGAGCCTCTGACTTGATTACAGCCGCATGATGAGGCAAACATTTGTTTCCAATCCACTTTTTATATAAGAAACTTCCAGCGATGCCGGCAGACTCCTCTTTCCCAGAGGCTTCTACTCTACATATATACACACATATATATATATATATAAACATATATATGTGTGTGTGTATATATATAAATATATACATGTATATATATATATAAATATATCTTTATTTATATATATATATATGAATGTGTATATATATATATATATATATATAAATGTGTATATATATAAAAATATATACATGTATTTTTAAATATATATGTATTTTTATATATAAATGTGTGTATATATATATATATAAATATAAAAATGTGTATATATATGTATATACATGTATATACATATATATGTATATATGTATTTATATATATATTTATAAATATAATCATCCTTCACTGTGCAGTCTGGCTTTAATGTTGTCATTTGGCAGCTGTATAACAAGCCCATTTATTCCTCTTTAAATCCCCCCCCCCCCTCTCTCTCTCTCTCCTTCCAGCCCATCAAAGGGGCCGGAGCCCGAGAGGCCCCCTTGTAAAGTTCAGAAAACAACAGTAAAAAAGATAATAACTGGGTCTCGTACCAAAAAGGGATGGAGGGAAGAGGAGGAGAAGGAGGAGGAGGAGGAGGAGGGGGGGGGATGAATGCACGGCGAGGTGTGAGTCAAGACGCCGCCACCGGCTTCTAATTCTACGCGTGTTTCATTCGTGACACACACGGAGAGCACCGCGCAATTAATCTTGTAGTGTTGAAAGTAGAGGGGGGGTTCTTATTGAATCTGCATTTGACTTTGACTCAAATCCGAAAGTGGCATGTGACCCCCCCCCCCCCCCCCCCACAACACTCTGCATTGAGATAAATGTGACTGGAAGTACGAGGTCGCTCTTAGAGGACTCTCTCTCTCTCTCTCTCTCTCTCTCTCTTCTTTCTTGCATCTGTCCTTTCCTCTCTCTCTCTCCCTCTCTATCTCTCTCTTTTCCTCCCCTTGTATATGTCCTCTCTCTCCCTTCCTCCCCTTCTTGCATCTGTCCTTTCCTCCCTCTCTCTCTCTCCTTTCCTCCCCTTCTTGTATCTGTCCCCTCCCTCTCTCTCTCTCTCTCCCTTCCTCCCCTTCTTGCATCTGTCCTTTCCTTCCTCTGTCTCTCCCGGCCTCCCCTCTCTCTCTCTCTCTGTTTGCCTGTTTCATTTCATTCCTCTCTTTAAATACATTAAAAAAAAAGAAGAGAGTTCTGGTTCGCTCGCCTGTTTCCGGCCTATATCTCCTTATCGCCACAACACTCCTCTCTCTCTCTCTCTCTCTCCCCCTCCACTCTCCCTTCCTCCCCTTCTTGGATCTGTCCTTTCCTCTCTCTCTTTTTCTCACTCCCTTCTTCCCCTTCTTGCATATATTTTCTTTCCTCTCTCTCTCTCCCTTCCTCCTCTCCTTGCATCTGACCTTTCCTCTCTCTCTCTCTCCCTCTCTCTCCCTCTCTCCCCCTCCCCCTCTCTCTCCCTCTCTGTCCATAAATTGGTTGGTATTTACAGTATGTGGCCAGGCGCCAGGTTTCCATTAGGTGCTTTTGTTCCCCAGAGACGGCGCCGGTGGCCTGGGATGTGTTGCCTCTGGAGAGAGAGAGGGAGGGAGGGAGGGAGAGAGAGAGAGAGAGAGAGCAGTATTTAAAGGGAGAGAGCAAGAGATGGCGAGATAGCCAGGGTCAAGTGAGAGAAGAAAGAAAGAAAGATGAGACGGATAAGAAAGGGATGGGGAGAGGAGCGGAGGAGAGACACTGCTGTTATCCGGTCACAATACGGACTGTTTGATTATTGATTATTGATCATGTTGTCCTCAAACGATGAGTCAGCTCTGGGCCTTACATTACCCACAATGCACCTCAATACCACGTCTCCTCTGAACCCTCTATCTGATCCCCGAGCTGGAGGACTTCCTGTAAACGGGTTCCTCCAGAGGAAGTGAGATAAGAGCAGCGTAGAGATAGAAAGAGAGAGAGGAGGGCATGAAGGTAGATAAAGAAAAGAAACATAGAGAGAGAGACGGGGGAGGAGGGAGGGAATAATGGATTGTTAATGAAGAAGGAGAGATGGGAAGGAGGAGATAGGAGGTCTGAGAGGGTTTGGATGAGGGCTTCTCCTCTTATCTGCTTTATCTCCTCCGGTTGTTCACCTCCCTCCCTCCCTCCCTCCCTCCCTCCCTCTATCTAGCTCTCTCGTCCTCCCTTGCTCCTTTCCTCCTTGCCTCCCTCCCTTCCCCCTTCCCTCCTTTTTCCTTCCTCCCACCATCCCTCCCTTGCTTTTTTCCTTCCTTCCTTCCTTCCTGCCCCTCTCCCTTCCTCCTTTCCGTCTTCCTTATTTCCTCCATCCCTTCCTCCCTTCCTCTTTTCCTCCTTCCTTTTTTCCTCCATCCCTTCCTCATTTCCTTCCTTCCTGCCTCCCTCCCTTCTTCCTTTTCTCCCTCCTTTCCTCCTTTTCTCCCTCCCTCCCTTCCTCCCAGGTTCAATCCCTTGGTTTCTCCTCCCTCCCTCCCTCCCTCCCTCCCTCCCTCCCTCCCAGGTTCAACTCGATCCCTCAGTTCCTCCACCTTCCCTCTCCTCCTCCTCCCCTCCCTCTCTCTCTCTCTTCCCGTGGCGGTCAGCCGGTTTTAAAGGTCGCCCGTGGGGGTCACGCCCCGGCGATGACATCATCAGTGCAATCACGCCGTGTTTGTTCCGCTGCGTTCACCGTTGGCGTTGGTTTGATCTCCAGAGGATCCTGAGGGGGCGGAGCTTCAGTCCGGTGGAGTCACGGATCAGAACTCGCTCCACGTCCGGTTCGATCCGGTTTGATCCGGTTTGACTTCACGTTACCGCGTCATTAAAACCTCTGAACCGCAAGATGGACCCACGATGGAGCTGCTGTGTTGTTGTTGTCGTTGTAGTTGTTGTTGTTGTTTCTGTTCTTTTTCTTGTTGTTGTTGATTTTCTTGTTCCTTTTCTTGTTCCTGTTTTTCTTGTTCTTCTTGTTGTTCTTCTTCCTTTTCTTGTTTCTGTTTTTCATCAGGATTAAACCTTCTTTCTCATCTCTCGTTCATCCCTCGTTCATCTCGTCTCTCGTTCCGCAACACAAATGGAGACCGGCTAAATCAAAGTGTCGTCCCCCCCCCCCTCCAGGTCCGCTGGTCGGACGTCGGCGGGATGGAGGAGGTGAAGCTGAAGCTGAGGCAGGCCGTGGAGTGGCCCCTGAGGCACCCCGAGGCCTTCACCCGCATGGGCATCCAGCCCCCCAAAGGGGTCCTGCTGTACGGGCCCCCCGGCTGCTCCAAGACCATGATCGCCAAGGCCCTGGCCAACGAGAGCGGCCTCAACTTCCTGGCCGTCAAGGTGAGTTTTTAAAAACGTCAGAATTCTGTTATCTCGTCTTCGTCGAAATTTAAAGCGATTCGCGATGAAATGCACGTCTCCCGAAAAATGGCTCACTCAAAAATGTTCTGTTGTTACGCCTGAAATACAGTTTCCCTTCATTTCGCCCTTAAATAATTCTACGTTATGGCGGCAAAATGACAGTTTTCTCTCGACAGATTTAATATATATTTATTTTATTCCAGACTCAAGAGTCCAAAAAGCAAAAACACAAATATAACAATAATATATACAATAAAATAGGAGGACGCGGGTCCAATCGCTGCAGTTTAAAAGTCACTTGTGGTTAAATAAAACATAGAAATCAAGGGGATTCTACCCCTCCGCTAGTCTTCTAAGGCAATAACACAATGTACCACTAGAACACTGGACTACACACCTCTGTAGAGACTTCATTAAACACCAGAGAATTGTCATTTACACATTAACAATGTAGAGAGTGTATTTCTGATTCATTTAATGTCATTTTCATTGGAAAAAACAGTGCTTTTTTTTTTTTTTTCTAAGTGACCCCAAACTTTTGAATGGCGTTATATATATATATATATATATATATATATATATATATATATATATATGTATATATATACATATATGTTTCATTTTACATACATATATGCTTCATTTATTTTAGATTTTACTTGTATACTCTATATCTTTCATCCATGTTTTTTATATTTAATTTTATATTTTATTTTGTGTGTTTAGTTTATTGGTGCTACTGTGACGACAAATTTCCCCTTGGGGATTAATAAAGTATCTATCTATCTATCTATCTATCTATCTATCTATCTATCTATCTATCTATCTATCTATCTATCTATCTATCTATCTATCTATCTATCTATCTATCTAAATTTAGATATACAATTCCTCCTCCGATAATACAAAAATAACTAGACAAAAATACCAGGGTCCTTAACCTCAAACTCTTTTAAGTAGCTTTAAGTTTAGGAAAAAAGAATGATATATATATATATATATTTTTTTTTACGTTTATGAGGAGTGGGTTATGTGACAGGTGATTTATTGGGACATGCTTATCACATTTTAAGTTGAGATGTTTCCCCGACGGCCCAGAGGCGTGGGGTCCGACTTCCTCTGCACACGGCTTCCCCGTCTTGACCTCTGACCCCGTGTTTGTCTCCCCCCCCCCCCTCTCATTCATCACCCCATCTTCCCGGGTGACAGAGATTGATTGATCAGCGCGTTGAGATCTTTTTGAGGGGATCGGTAAACACTCCCAGGGCTTGTTGCCGGGCGAGGCGAGGAAGCTTTCGACGGGATCTCTCAACCAGGGGTCACTCGGGCCGCAGCGATTGGTCCTGAGAGGTCGCGGTTTACTCGCCTTTTTTGTCTCGTTAAAAGCATCGTTGTCTTTTCCGTCTTCGTCCCCCAATTACATCTCCACTTTACCCCTTCAGGGTTCGTGCGGTCACGGAAAACCTGGAAGAATCCTGACATTTTAAAATGTGTTTTTTTTCTAGGCCTGGAAAAAAATCCCAAAAGTTTTGGAAAAGTCCTGAAAATATATTCATATAATATATACAGTACATATTCATGAATATGTTTTTCAAAGAATGAAGCTCAAAATATAAGCCGCCATGCGCTCTCTTTTATACTCGCACATTTTTCCCGCTGCAAGTGAACGCACTTTAACTGAAGAGACCTAAATGTTTATTCTTTTAATCTAAACTATTGTCTCTCATTCATTTGAGTCAATCTAAAGTTACAACTGACCCCATGAAGGTTTATTGTTTTGCATTTACCTTCTTGATTTTGATGTATGCCTTTTAATCCACTTCCTCTCTGAAGGGACAAAATCAGACTTTAATTTTGAAAGGTTAAAATGAGTCGCACATTTGTTTTATGTTTGAATGTGAGCTTAAAGGTACGGCTAGATGCATATTTTATACAAAGTTCATGTTTTAAGAGACCCGTATGAAGCTAAGGCTCCTAACGGTGGTGAAAGTTTACTAGTTTTAATGAATGTATTTTCATCTAAAAAATAAAATAAAAGTGTAATTTCACCAGCACTAAGTTTCCACGCCGGTCCGTACACGGGGATCCACCACAAAGCTTATATACTGCGTGCTTTGTAATTCTCATTGTTAGTTTAAATCCAACATTTTCTCACTTTTTTACCGAAATTTCCCAACAAATTTTGCTCGTGGAAATTCGGTTTACGGTTGTGAAAAAAAAGTGTAAACGTGGTCGACGTGTGTGTGAACCCAGACCGACGTCAGAGGGATCTTACCTTTCGGTTATTGCCCGACGCCACAGCACAACAAACTAATTGTTGAGGTGCGTTTAACTTTATTTGTGTTTCACGCGGCAGTTATTCCACTTTCTTATTTTTTTCTCCGGTCTGTAAAGGTTATAAAAACATCCCGTGTGCCTGCGCCGCAGTAACAGTATCAGGTTCTTCCAGCGCGGCGCTTCTCTTTGACATCAATACGTTATCCTGATTTAAATGCGGATACTTTAAGGCTCAGCCTGTTTCCTCTGTGTGAAAAAGCCCTATTATCATCTTGTCAATTCCAGTTTCCTCCCACTGTGCAGCCACACACACACACACACACACACACACACACACACTCGCTACACTGTCGATGGTGTCCGGCCGTCGGCGCTGCTCTCGGGATAGAGAGGAGCTCTGGGGGGGGATTAATGAGTCGAGCTGCACACTCGCCGCGGGAGACAAAAGGGAGCGCCGTCTCCTCCGGCGGCCCGGAGGTGTTGAAAAGGGCGGATAGCCGGAGAGGAAGTTCCTCTGAAGGGGCCGAGTGGAGGTGGTGAGAAGAGAGACGGGCGAGAATGACAGGGCCGGAGAAGGGTGCAGCAGGTGGAGTTCAGATGATTATTTTGGGAGGGATTCGTAGTTAGTTGGCGGTTATGAAGCGTGAAGCTGCGGTGACGTCACCGGGAACAACGACCCGGTGGACCCGGCGGTTATTATTATGTGACCACCGCACGACCACACGTGACCGCGAGGACGACCCGACCCTCGTCGGCATATTCCTCCTTTGAGGTTTTTTACTCATATATATTTATGATTTTTTAGTTAGGAGGGAATGAACCAACATCCCCTTAACACACACAAACCAATGCACACACATACACACACACACACACTTACTGTATATGCACACACACACACGCACTCATATACACACGCACACACACTCATATGCATATGCACACACACACACTCATATGCACATACACACATGCACTCATATGCATACACACATGCACTTATATGCACAAACATGCACTTATATGCACACACATGCACTTATATGCACATACACACATGCACTCATATGCACATACACACATGCACTCATATGCACATACACACATGCACCTATATGCACACACACACATGCACTTATATGCACATACACACATGCACTCATATGCACATACACACATGCACTCATATGCGCACACACACATGCACTCATATGCACTTACACACATGCACTCATATGCACATACACACATGCACTCATATGCACACACACATGCACTCATATGCACATACACACATGCACCTATATGCACACACACACACACATGCACTCATATGCACTTACACACATGCACTCATATGCACACACACATGCACTCATATGCACTTACACACATGCACTCATATGCACTTACACACATGCACTCATATGCACTTACACACATGCACTCATATGCACTTACACACATGCACCTATATGCACACACACACATGCACTCATATGCACTTACACACATGCACTCATATGCACTTACACATGCACTCATATGCACATACACACATGCACTCATATGCACATGCACTCATATGCACATACATGCATTCATATGTGCACACACACACACACACACACACACATTGCCACACAATCACGTTGTATTGTTATTATATATGAAATCTTGTTAAGATAGTTTGTCATTAAATATTACATCTTTAGTTTATGTTTTTGGGGAATTTTTTTGAATATTATTTAGTTGAAAGGTCAAAATAAGCACAGTACGCTCTCTGCCTCACTGACATTATCATGTTTGTGTATTCTTTTTGAACTAAAACTAAACTGCCGTCCTTTCGTTCAGCCTGAAACCAAATAAAAACCAGCACTAATTGTGTGTATTCCTATATTCCGTGCACCGGGTACTCATACACCATCTCTTTCTTCTTCTTCTCTTTTTCAGGGTCCAGAGTTGCTGAGCAAGTACGTGGGCGAGTCGGAGCGAGCCGTGAGAGAGGTGCGTTCACGTGGCGTCCCATCGCGTCGCTTCCTCCACTGTTTTCAGCCCCGAGATGTAAAGCGTGGCTTCCTGTGTCCATGACTCACCCCTCCCCCCCGTCGTCTCGCAGGTGTTTCGGAAGGCGAGGGCCGTCGCTCCCTCCATCGTCTTCTTCGACGAGATCGACGCCCTCGCTGGCGAAAGAGGAAGGTACGCGCGCACTGTCCCTTTAAGGACCCTAACCCCTCCCCCTCTTTTTATTATTATTATTATATATTGTTTAACTATTTTCAGCTCCGTGGTCTCTCGATGACAAACCGCGGATTCATCGACGCCGTCACGCTCGTCTCACAGAGATTCACTTGTTGAATGTCCCAAATATAAAAAAATAAAAAATAAAAAGCCGTCCGCGTGACCGCGGCGTCGAAGCTGACCGCCCCGTTACCGTGGCGACGCGCAGACTCGCGTTATTGTTATTCGTTGTTTGTTGTCACGCCCCCGCCGGCGAACACAGAGCAGTCGTGTCCGGAAAGGCACCGGGAACATCTGTGGCCTAAAAGAAAGAGGACGAGGAGGGAGGAGGGGGCATAGGACACAGGACACAGGACACAGGACACAGGACACACAGACCGGAGGCGCACAAACGCTTCATTGTGCGCTCCACGGCAGATGGGGAACGCCAAATATGCGGCGAGCTTCCTGGTGAACACAGAGGAGGACGTTCCTCTCTTTACAGCGGACGCCATCTTTTCTATCTGAAGCCGCTCGCTGAAAAAAAAACACAACGAGGCGAGACGAGCGGCGGGCAACGTTTTAAGCTCCGCCTCCTTTAAAGAATAAAGAAATAGAATAAAATGACACGATACAGAATCGTTACTTATCGGTCTTCACGTCACCAACGGGTTCAATCAATGAAGTGTGTGTGTGTGTGTCTGTGTGTCTGTTTGTGCATATGTGTGTGTGTGCATGTGTGTTTGTGTCTGTGTGTGCGTAGGCGTGTGTGTGTGTGCATGTGTCTGTTTGTGCATATGTGTGTGTGTGCATGTGTGTTTGTGTCTGTGTGTGCGTAGGCGTGTGTGGGTGTGCATGTGTCTGTTTGTGCATATGTTTGTGTGTGCACGTGTGTATGCTTGTGTTTTGTGTGTGTGTGTGTCTGTGTGTGTGTGTGTGTGCATGCATGTGTGTATGTTTGTGCGTGTGTGTGTGTGTCTGTGTGTGTGTATGCATGCATGTGTGTCTGTGTGTGTGTATGCATGCATGTGTGTATGTTTGTGCGTGTGTGTGTGTGTGTCTGTGTGTGTGTATGCATGCATGTGTGTATGTTAGTGCATATGTGTGTGTGCATGTGTGTCTGTTTGTGCATATGTGTGTGTGTGTGCACGTGTGTATGCTTGTGTTTTGTGTGTGTCTGTGTGTGTGTATGCATGCATGTGTGTATGCGTGTCTGTTTGTGTGTGTGTGTGTGTGTGTGTGTGTGTGTGTGCGTGCGTGTGTGTGGATGAGAAGCACCTGTAAATCTGTCAGCCGACCTGCCACGAGTCTAAACCGGTGGAATGAAATGAAGAAGACAGGAGGAAGACAGGAAGAGAGGCTAACGAGGAGGGAGGGAGGGGGGATGAAGGGGGGATGACGGGGGGGGGGGGGGGAGAAACAGAGACAGAGACTGACGGATGAAAAAGAAAAAAGACCCAAACATTCAGGGGTTGAAAATAAACGGACTGCATTCCTGAACGCAAACCAAGAAAAGATTAAGAAGATAGTCGTGAGAGGAGAGGGATCGTGGAAACTCTCTCTCTCCTTCTCTCCTCCCCCCTTCGCAGCGCCTCTCTTCCTCACATCCTCTGTCCTTCTTGTCTCTCCCTCTATTGCTCACTCTCTGTTATTCTTTCCTCCTCTCCCACCTCACATTCTCTCCTCCCTGACCTCCGTCTCTCGCTCTCCGAATCCATCGCTCTCCGTCCTCCTTTCCCCTAACCCTCCGTCCTCGTCTCCCCTCACCCAAACTCTCTCTCTCTCTCCTCTCTCTCCCCCCACACACCCTCTGCCTCTCCCTTCATATCTCGTTGACAAGAGCTCCTTTGTGTTTCCTTTTCGGCCGGCCCTCGTCTCCGCTAATGACGTCTGGCACTTCCGCCGAGACCCCCGTCCACAGAGCCCCCCCCGCCTCGTAAAACCCAAAGAGAGAGAGATCCTTCTTTTTATCCGTGCCCGATAGACGTCGTTCCTCGTGCGCTCCGTCTAAAAAAAAAAAATCAGATCAATGTTTTCCTGATTATGATTTGTGACCTTGAACTCACCGTCCTACCGCCCCGAATACTCATCCGCCGCTGAAAATAGTCCCCCTCAAATTTACTCCACATGACTGCGTAACACTGTGAATGTCACTGTAACAATGTCTTTATACTCACTTTGATATGTTTAGTACATATATTTGTATATTCTAACTCTTCTGAGTCTTTATTTGAGTCATCAGGAATTCCACTAACTTTTTTTATTTTTATGAACCATAAGTGCTGGATAATTTCTACCGCGTCATTTCTCTCAGAGGTGTGACTTTTAAATCTCGTGCCTGCAAATCTCTGGGATGAATGATTTAAAGTGTATTTTTGTATTTATTTTTTGGTTGAACTGCCCCTTTTTAAAGCCGCGGTGCCTTCAGAACTTGTCATTTTCTCACTTTCCTTTAACAACCTTCTGAAAAAGCAAAAACGTCCTCACTACACGCGCCTCCACGAGCCACCCCGGATCACCCATGTTCACGGATGAAAATAGCATTACAACTAGTTCTTGGTACTCGGCATGAGAGTGTGGGAACTTGATGTCACGTGAACATGTTGGCATTAGTCGCCAATTGGATCAAAATTGACGTGCTATGGTAAAAATACGATTTTGACCTTTTTTTGACCCGATCGATCCCAAAATCTAATCAAATGGTCCCCGAATAATTACCAATCATTACCAATTCATGCGATTCGGTTTAATACTTTTTGACTTATGCGAATAACACGCATACAAATAAATAAATAAATACACAGCGATAAAAACAAAACCATCTGCAGAATACAAAGGTAAAAAAATAAATGCCCGCTCCGAGAGAGAGAGAGACGGGTACGAACCCCGGCGTCTCCAGCTGCAGCTCTCTCTCCCTCTCTCTCTCTCTCTCTCTCTCTCTCTCCCCCCGTTTTCGTACAAGTCCAAACAAGGTGACATACTTGTGAACTTGTGTCTAAAGGAGGGCCGCTCCGCTCGGGAGGGGATGACGTGGTTTTCATCCGCCGCTCCGGCGGGACGTCGTTGGCAGCGAGGCTCGCTGTCGCTGCCAGGCGCCCCCCCCCCCCCCCCTTTTTTCTTTTTCTTTTTCGAAAATGGATGAAAGAAGCTGTCGGGGGAGTGGGGGTGGGGGAGCATTCGCTTGTTTCCCGACGAGTCGTCAAAAAACGGGCGATTTATTTTTCGGCAAATATTCGCGAGGAGTGAGATCGGACTCGTTCCCTCACTTCCTCCCTCCTTCATTCCTCCGCAGTGCGCTCCCCTCCCTCTGGTCCGTAAATTCATCAATGACGTCCCGAGTTTCCTCGCCGCTCTGCCTAACTTCCACTTCCCTCTCCTCCAGCGTCGTCCATCCTCACCGTCTTGTTTCCCCCAGCTCCTCGGGCTCCGCCGGCGGCGTCGGCGACCGCGTCCTGGCTCAGCTCCTGACGGAGATGGACGGCATCGAGCAGCTGCGGGACGTCACGGTGCTGGCCGCCACCAACCGGCCCGACATGATCGATAAGGTGAACGGACGCCATTTTTGTCTGTCTGTCCCCCCCTTTACTCCTCCCCCTTCGGTCCCCTGATCAATCAGGTCGAGGAGGTGTTTGTCTCCCTTGTCTCCTCCGCTCCTCTGTTCGACGTGATCGATGAGGTCAGAGGTCGCCTGCTCCGCCGTGTCGGCCTCCACTCTCTCTCTCTCTCTCTCTCTCTCTCTCTCTGTCACCGCGTTGGGTTTTCGGCGCGGTCGAGTTTGATGCCGGAGCTTATGTTCATTCTTAGTTTGTTTGGGGTGAAGTGGAGCCAAATGGCGCTGTGTCCTCTTGCGGGAGACCAAATGTTGTTTCGTGGAGGCCGAGAAGGAAACGGAGACGTGTCTGTTTCCATTTGAGGGTTCTGAAACCATCCCGACGACTTTCTGACTGCAGCCGCGGTGTTGACGTCTGTGTCTTCTCAAATGATGTGTAAATGATGCAGAAGTCCCTTTAAAGCTGCATTCTCTCTCCTGACCACCAGGGGGTGACTCCTCTGGTTGTATAGAAGTCTATGCTTCATGTGTTGAAGCTGCCTTCTCGCTCCTGGCCACCAGGGGGGGGGAACTCCTCTGGTTGTATAGAAGGCTATGCTTCATGTGTTAAAGCTGCATTCTCTCTACTGACCACCAGGGGGTGACTCCTCTGGTTGTATAGAAGTATGTGCTTCATGTGTTGAAGTTGCATTCTCTCTCCTGGCCACCAGGGGGGGGGGCGACTCCTCTGGTTGTATAGAAGTATGTGCTTCATGTGTTGAAGCTGCCTTCTCTCTCCTGGCCACCAGGGGGGGGGAGCGACTCCTCTGGTTGTATAGAAGTCTATATAAATGACAAATGCCTTTGTGTTAGCTCAAAAACACCAAAGTCAAGGCTTCAAAATATTATAATTTTTACACATTTTAAATGCACAACAGGTGGAAGTAAAACATTTACCCCTTCTTTCTTTCTCCTCCCCTCCATGACCGCCCCTCCTCTACCCTTTTATCTCCTTCTCTTCCTCTTGCCATCCACAAAAGCTTTCCTTCGCTCTCTTATCCACCTCCATCTCCGTCCTAATGACATTTCCTGAGTGCTCATCAAAGGAAAGGAGCCTGTGCCTCGTCAAGAAGGACACAGGAAAGGAAAGGAGACTGTCGAGGGTGCTTCTTAAGCTGCTTCTGAGGCAGCTGTCTGCCTCTGTCCTTCTTCCTCCTCGACTCTCTAAATATACTTGTACACCCCCGATGCTGAAATACTAACGATGATCACGGATAAATAAATACACTTTTTATACATTTCTTTGCACCTAAATACAAATTTCTCTTCTTTTAGTTTTACAAAAAAGCGTTTTACGTGACGTTTACGGTGGAGGTGTTTTATTCTGAAACTGCGTATCCATCCTTAAAAGATAATGATAATGATAATAACGATTTTACTTAAAATAGAGATTCTGGGAATCCTATCGTGACGATTTACGTCCATCGTGATTATCGGACACGACTCACACGTCCGATAATAGAGTTAAGAAAATAAAAGTATCTTTTCCAGTCTTTTTTGGCATTTCAAAGTCAGTTTATTTGATGAATAAATACACTTTTAAAACTTTTTTTGTACTTAAATAGACATTTCTCTTCTTTTAGTTTTACCAAAACGCATTTCCCGTTTTACGTGACGTTTAAGGTTGAGGTCTTTTATTCTGAAACTGCGTATCCATCCTTAAAAGATAATAATAGTGATAATAACCGCTTCATTTTCTTAACAATTTCACTTAAAATAGAGATTCTGGGAATCCTATCGTGATGATTTACGTCCATCGTGATTATCGGACGCGACTCACACCTCTGATAATAAAGTTAAGAAAATAAAAGCATCTCTTCCAGTGTTTTGTGGCATTTCAAAGTCAGTTTATTTGACAAATAGATACACTTTTTATACTTTTGGGGGTGTTATTTTCCACCTAAAATGCAAGTTTGTCCTCTATTAATTCACAAAAACGCGCTTCGAGATGCAGGCGGGTCGGGTGCCGGTGACGAGAGGCCGGCCTGCTATTGGCCGATATCTAAAGCCCAGGTGTTGCTCTCCGTCCTGGGAATGGGAAATGTCATCCAGTGATGTCATCAACGCACTGATGAGCCACCATCTATACGTCTGAGTGGTCATCTAAAAATTTAAGTTTTTCACTCTAACATCATTAGTGTGTGTGTGTGTGTGTGTGTGTGTGTGTGTGTGTGTGTGTGTGTGTGTGTGTGTGTGTGTGTGTGAAGGGGGAAACAAATGCATAAAGAGGACAAGAGAAAGAGAGAGAGAGACTCTTTAACAGTAGGGAGGGGGTCAAGCCCCTGGGTTGACAGATGGGGAAACCCCAGGCATCCTTCCACAAGCCGCCCTCTCAGGAAGTGGTCTCCCGGGCAGCTGAGAAATCAGATTACCTCCCCATGCCCCACTGTGTGTGTGTGTGTGTGTGTGTGTGTGTGTGTGTGTGTGTGTGTGTGTGTGTGTGTGTGTGGTTAAGTAATTTGAATGAGGAACCTATATAATATACATTGGGGAACGGAAGCTGCCAAATGGAGCGATAGCCCCCCCCCTCCCCCCTTGAGGTCGGAGCATCCTCCCGGCCCCTCTGCTCTCCACCGTGAGGTTCACACAGTCGAGGAGGGGGCGGGGCCATTACCATACCAATGGCAGGATATGATGGGACAAATGAAGATTAATGGGGACGCCGAGGAGGGGGGAGGGGGGGTGGGGGGTGGGGGGGTGTCAATGAAGTCATTGTCGACTCCTCGGGGGGCCTCAGCTGTTTGACGGGACGGGGTGGGAGGGGCGGAGAAAGTTGACTTGAGGGGAGCAGGCCTGATGTCCATCTTTCAACCCCCCCCCCACACACACACACACACACACTCTGAAGTTGTATTGACACCCGTTGCCTCTCTCTCTCTCTCTCTCTCTCTCTCTCTCTCTCTCACCGAGACATCCTGTCCTCCGGCTTCTTCCGTCCGGCCTTTTGTGCGGCGGCGGCGGCCGTGAGTCACGTCCTCGCCCACGGGGAACAAAAGATGGCGGGGAAGCGGCTTCCTCCCCGTCTTTGTGTACAGCTTTTTATTTTTATTTTCGTGATAGTTCACCCACCTCTCCACATTGTGCAGACACAACCAGATTAATCACTTTTGCACACACATACAAACACACACACACACACACACACACACACACACACACACACGTTGAACCTCATTAACTCGTCTTTACTGCAGATCTTTTGGCATCACCAAAAAAAAGAAAGTCCCATTCCTCTACACATGATGGCGTGTCACCCCCCCCCCCCCCCTCTCCCTGCACCTTAAAAAAAGCGTCTTACACTTCCTCTTTCCTTTGTATTGCGCCAATCAGCCAAGCCCACCTTTGACCCCTCCCCCCCGTGAATGGGAGAGTGTGTGTGTGTGTGTGTGTGTGTGTGTGGGTGTGTGTGTGTGTGGGGGGGGGGGTTGTGGTGATTGATTAGCACCACTGGGGATATTTATCCAGCCTGTTCAGGAGGAAGCGCCCCCTGTCACTCTGTTTGTGGAGCAGCTGTCCGTCCAGCCCCCCCCCCCCCCCCCCACACCCCCCATCCTCCATTTGACGTTTGACCAAACCCACTTTCCTTTTACTCTTTTTTCTTTTTTCTGCTGGTGTTTATTTACCCAAATGTGCTTCATCCGTCCTATCAGGGGAGAAGATTACAAGCAGATGGGCTCCGTTTTTTGTTTGTTTGTTTGTTTGTTTGTTTGTTTGTTTGTTTGTTTGGGCTCTCATCAGATCATTTAGCCAAAAAAGCCAAACAGAGGCACGGGAGTTTAGGGTTGAAAAGGCAACATTGCCGCCATGAATAACCGTCTCTAAGAACGGTGGCTTCTTGACGTTGATTGTTTATTTTTGACCCAAATAGAGTGAGATAGATTTAGTACACAAAGACTAATTGACTACTAGCTAACACGCTAAACTAAAATGACGACTACTTAACATTATATCCGCTCAAAGGGTTTTAGATGTTACTTCAGATTCATGAGTCACAGGATCGAGGCGGCGGTGGACCAGCAACTCTCTATATATATATATATATATATATATATATATATATATATATATAAAAATATAATTTCTTTGCCCGTCTGTAATTCGTCTCCACTTGGTCTTAAATATGTAATTTTATTAAGAAAACAGGCAACCCCTCTGCCTCCCTTCATCGTGAAGGTTTCCTCGTCATCATTCCCCCGCTCCTCATCCTCCTGCTTCTCTCCCTCTGGGCTGCAGTTCGTCTTCTGACCAGCAGGTGGTGCCAAACCGCACCCGCCGGGCCGGCTCCTCTGCACAGCTCAACGCGGACGCTTCCTGCAGATTAAAAAAATAAACAAGCGTGAATAATAATGAATATGAAACCTGAGGTGTTCTATGAGCCTTCAAGAGTCTCGTAGAGGTTTTGTGTCGTTTTTTATTCTGTAACTCTGCAACATTTTGACTATCGCGGTGACTACCTCTTGATTCTGAGTTGTTTCGGTGGAGTCGGTCCTTCTCCTTCGGCGTAGCGACGCGTCTCTCCCGCCGTGACTTCTCGCTCGGCGCCTCGACCTCCTCGAGGGCCGAAGCCCCGATGGGCGGAGCCGCAGTACTCCGCCTGGCCTGTAGGCGGCGGCTGACCGGGCTCCCCGAGACGCCCCGATGTCGTCGGGCGGGTTTGGAGCGGCCTGCACATCTGCCAGTGGTTTTGTGCGTCCGGACCGTTTCCTCGCTAATTGTAATCACGACTGGATTCCAGCCGACTGATTAGTGAAGGAGAACCACGGAGAACACGGAGAACCAGAGAGTTACTCTGATGCAGTTAGAGCTCACAGCAGTGTGTGTGTGTGGGGGGTGTGTGTGAGTGTGTGCTTGTGTATATGGTTGCGCGTGTGTGTATGTGTGTGTTTGTGTATGTGTGCATGCATGTGTGTATGTCTGTGTGTGTGCTTGCATGTGTGTGTGTGTGTGTGTGTGTGTGTGTGTATGCTTGCATGTGTGTGTGTGTATGCTTGCATGTGTATGTGCTTGCGTGTGTATGTGTGTATATGTGGGCCTGTGTGTATGAGTATGTGTGTGTACATGCATGCGTGTGTGTGTGTAAGTGTATGCTTGTGTGTATGTGTGTCTGTGTGTGTGTGTGTGCATCTGTAACCCTGTGTTTATGTGTGTGTGTGTGTGTGTGTGTGTGTGTATCTGTGACCCTGTGTGTGTGTTTGTCTCATGAATACCTCTTCATTCTTACCCCATATACACTCAGGTGAAAGGGAGAGCCTCCTGTGAACTCTCAGAACATTTCCCTCTTTGTTATCCGGCCAATCAGACGAGCCTCGCTGCGTGGTGCCTTGTTGTTGTTGTTGTTGTTGTTATTGTTGTTTTTCCTCTGTTTTTCCTCCTCTGGCTGAAGGACGACAGCATGTTGTTCACTAAGCTGCAGAGTTCTCATTGCGTCAACCTTCTTCTTCTTCTTCTTCTTCTTCTTCTTCTTCTTCTTCTTCTTCTCCTCTCACCGTCTCTGTTCTCGAGAGCGTTTAAAAAGCATTTCCTGCCCCTGGTTGTGTTTCTATGGCAGTAATTAGAAGGCAGAGTGAGAGTTTGGGGGCTTTAAAAGCTACAGTGGCAAAAGAAAACAAAAAGTGTGTGTGTGTGTGTGTGTGTGTGTGTGTGTGTGTGTGTTTGTGTATCTTTTGCGAGCCAGTAATGGGATACCACCTGGGGATGGATGAGCTCTGGGAAGCTGTGTGCATGTGTGTTTGTGAGCATTGGGGGTAGGATCCCCAGGCAAGTATCAAACTTCAAGGGCTGTATTAGGATCAGCTTACACATGTGTGCATGCAAGAATACCGCCACAGGAAGAAGAAGAAGAAGAAGAAGAAGAAGAAGAAGAAGAAGAAGAAGAAGAAGAAGAAGAAGAAGAAGAAGAAGAAGAAGAAAAAACAAATCCTGCAAAGAGCCACAAAAAGGATGTAACTCTCAGGAGTCACTCCTCTCAGGAGTCGTTGTGCTGATGCTCTGAATAAAGGAGGAGAAATAAACCAGAACGTTCCGCCGGTGAGAAGCGACGCTCCCAGTTTTAATGGCCTCCTCTTCCTCGCGGCCCCAACACCAAGATTCAGAAAAAATATGAAAATCTGGCCTGGATGTATAATTTTGGGGGGGTAAACAAACCGAACCGAAAACAACTTTAACCCCACAAGGTCACATGAAGAAAGAGAAGGAGAAGAAAATGAAGAAATGGAAAGAAAATGATGAAGAAATCATTTTTACTGGGGGTTTTTAGCCACAGAATTCTCATCGCGTCGACTCTTGTTCTTGTTCTGGTTGTTGTTGTTGTTGTTGTTGTTGTTCTTCTTCTTCTTGTTCTTCTTGTTCTTCTTGTTCTTCTTCTTGAAAAAAAAGTCCCCCCATCAGGTTAAATAAAGAAAAAAATAAAAGGAAAAGAAAATGAAGACATGGAAAGAAAATGATGAAGATGTACTTTGTGTGTTGAAGAAGCAAAACTTGCTAGAGAGAGAGAGAGAAAATGACATGAGGGAGGTGTGTGTGTGTCTGTGTCTGTGTGTGTGTGTGTGTGTGTGTGTGTGGGGGGGGGGGGGGGGGAGGAAATGAGGGCTCTTTGTGCTCCGCTACCTGGCAGACATCTCCAGCATGTGTCGTCTTGCCTTCTTGGCAAGCCGAGACCACCGGCGCCCTTGGAATGCTCTCAGTTCAGGAAATCTCGTTTATTCCCCCCCCCCCCTCTTTACCTCCTCCCCCCCCCTTTCTCTACTGCCGCACAGACGCTATACATTTTTCTATTTTTTACGTCTTTAGTTGCTTTCCCTTTTATTACGTCGTTGCCGTTCCCTTGATACCTCGTGCGTCCCCCTCTCCTCTTCGTCCTCCTCTCCTCTTCGTCCTCTTCTGCTCTTCAGTTTTGACGGTTGTATACAACGACGGCCGTCTGATGGCACGTTACATATGTTTGGTTTTTATTAGCACAATGATCGGCCTCCCGTTACACATCGTGACCACCATCTACGCGGTGAGGTGAGAGGTCATTTAAAATAGAAATAAACTGCTAGCATCAGATATACAGACGCACTGAACTGATTTCTCCTTTTACTGATTGGGGAGAAAAGGTCTGAGAAGGCCCAGATCCCATGAACACAACTGGTTATTTAGGAAAGGAGGATGCCAGGACCCTTAAAGTGACACCGACACCGATGGAGTACTTTGTGTATACTTCAATGACCCTTCATTTAGCTGTGGTCCTTTCAGTCGATGCCTTAAAGCCCCGGTAGCGAGCCCTACTGGTAGCTGTAGGAGAACCAGTAGTCTGCTGGCCACTGGGGGCAGCATCTGTTACCATGTGACGTAATCTTCGGAATAACCAGATAAAACGTACAAACCGTACGAAGTCTTACGGATTAAGGGGATGGCAGAACCAAAAATACGATTTACCTACGAGTGCTGCGGGGGAACCGAACAACGCTCGCGGTCTGGTTCTAGATTTAAGTCGATTACGTAATGTTACAATTTTGTCGGATACCGACGAATTTGTAGCTATGAACGCGCGGGACGTTTTTTTTATGAAAAGGCTACCTTGGATCAAATAAAATATTTGCATATGAATATAATAAGATGACATATATATTTGTGTTGTGAAAGACGTATCAGTTGGTTCTTATTTTTTTACGATCACGGTAACCGGCGTCATTGCCACCGTGAGAAAACGTGCCGTAATGCTAACGTGCTAGCGGTATGCCGGTAGTTGAGAACCCGGCGGCGGTGGAAATGATTTGTTTGTTCTGCAGGAGTCGTCAGTCGCCACCATCAGTCAGACCCTCATGCAGGGGAGACGCTGGTAGGGGGGACATTGTGGGGGGGGGGGGGGGGGGCAACAGATAATACCCCCTTTGTATGGGCCACATATCCCCCGCAGGAGCCCGACTCCACGCTCCGGGGATCCCAACACCACATTAAGAGCTGCTTACAAGTGGACAAGGTGTACGTTTTTTTTTTTTTTTGGGGGGGGTTGGGGAAGGTAGTGTTACCAAAGGAGCTGCAGTGTGTCTCCTTTTCCTTTTCCTTCTCTGCTCTTTCTGCTCTTCGTTCTCTTCAACGAGGTCCAGAGTCGTGAGTCCTGGTGCTCAACAATTGGACTGTTGTTCCAGAGGCCATGGGGGGGGGGGGCGTATCCCAACGTACATCCTCGTCTTCATCGAGATTAAATCCAACCCACCGGGGGCTGGATGTGGACTCCACTGATGATTGGACCAATTCATTATTTAATTTATATTCAAAATAAAATAGAAATAGTCGTCACTTTAATTTTTCGATGTTCTGCATCGGTTATTTTTAACCCCCACACACACACACACACACACGGTGACTTGGCCAGGTGCATCGGAAAAAGAGGTTGACGGGGCCGTGTCACTCCGTTTCCTCTTTCGCTTGATGAACGACCGTGTGAAAGGCCGCTGGATAGGTGTGTGTGTGTGTGTGTGTGTGTGTGTGTGTGTGTGTGTGTGTGTGTGTTGCAGGGAACCGCCGCACTTTTTTTTAACTTTCTGCATGTCATCTTCTGAAGTCAGAGTAATTTATGGCTGTCAGGAAGTCCCCAGGAGCTCTCAGGCCTAAAAAAAGAAAAGAAAGAGATAACCCTGGGGGGGGGGGAGAGAGAGAGAGAAAGAGAGAGAGAGAGGCTGCCCCTCGTCCACTGTCCTCCAGGCCAGACCCCAGAACTAATCTCTTTCATCTCCTAAAGTCTTCCTCCTCCTCTTCCTCCTCTTCCTCCTCTGGGATCGTTCCCTCAGTCGAGCAGATCCCCTCGGGGAGACGTAGCTGAGCCCTCCCCTTCGATCGCCCGTCCCCTCTTTGCTGTTTAACCCCACTGATCCCTCCCTCCCTCCCTCCCTCCCTCCCTCCCTCCCTCCGGGCCTCCGAGCTGGACTGCCTTCCCTTTTGGCTTTCCCCTCTTCCTTCCTTCCTTCCTCTGCTCCTCCACTAATAGCTCCCCTGTTCCTGACTGGAGGGGGGAGGGGGGGGGGGGGGGGCTGCCAGTTGAGCGCTCACTGGTGGAAGATTAATTCGCAACGGCGTAATTGTAAACAGACAGAGAGAGAGAGAGAGAGAGAGAGGGAGAGAGCATTACACCATACTGGAACTCTCTCCACTCGTCTCTCTTCTACTTGGACTCCTTCTTCACATCCTCCTTCCTCCTTTCCCCCCCCCCCCCTCATGATTCAGGCAGCGCTTGAACCTGCTCGGTCTTTCTTGGGGCCTTCTTCACCTCCTCTGCGAGAGAATTGTGTGACCTCTATGCGGGAGGAAATGTCTTCACGTTGCCCCCGGTAACCAGGAAATGTGTTTGTTGGCTGCTGGAGGGAGAGGAGGACACCGTGTGTGTGTGTGTGTGTGTGTGTGTGTGTGTGTGTGTGTGTGTGTGTGTGTGTGTGTGTGTGTGTGTGTGTGTGTGTGTGTGTGTGTGTGTGTGTGTGTGTGTGTGTGTGTGTGTGTGTGTGTGTGTGGAATCCAGTAGTGCCGGGCAACCGGACCCGTCCCTGACCCCAGACGATTGGTCCTTTCAAGCCGCCAGCAGCCGGTCGGGCTCCTCTCTCTTTCTCTCTTTCTTTTTGTTTGTCGCGAGCAATAAACGTGACTCGGTAGTCGGGTCCAGGTAAACGTTCAGGTAACGCTCTTTCCACTCGCGCATTCTGGAGGAAGAAGAGAGACGGCCGGTCTTCACTTCAGTAGAGATCATTTACTTTAACCAGATTACATCCCTTCTTTATTCTATTTATTTCCCGTCTATGCGTCTGACCTTTGACCTCACGACACCGTAGTAGTGAGTAAGAAAAAAAGAGCAAGAGGGCTAGAGAGAGGGAGGGAGGGAGGACGAGAGAGAGAGGACTGAGAGGGAGGTAGGTAGAGAGGGAGGAAGAGAGAGGGAGGGGGGAGAAAGAGGGAGCGAGCGAGAGAAAGGGAGAGAGTTGGAGAGATAGAGAGAGGTAGGGAGAGAGAAGTAGAGAGGGAGGAAGATAGAGAGAGGGAGGGAGTGAGAGAAAAAGAAAGAGAGAGAGGTAGAGAGAGACCGATTATGAGACGGAAGCCACTCATTAAAGCTCCTCTAACAGATTGCATCGTTTTCTTTTCTTTGGCCTCGCTCGTAGTTTTCTTTCTTTCTAAGCGCCGCTCTACTCTCCTTGTTCTCCTCCTCTCCTCTCCTCCTCTCCTCTCCCTCTCCTTCTCCTCACCCTCTCCTATTCCTCTCCTCTCCTATCCTCTCCCACTCCTTCTCCTCTCCCTCTCTTCTCCCTCGCTGGTCAGTTTGGTACGAGGGGAGAAAAGTTGGAAAACTTTGAGAGCGTCTCCACGTCCTGTTGGGAATAGCCGGCGGAACTGTTCATTAGACGTGTGTGTGTGTGTGTGTGTGTGTGTTAGTCTCTGTGTGTGTGTGTGTGTGTGTGTGTGTGTGTGTGTGTCAAAAAGTCATGGCGTGACCCCGGAGCCTGTAAGACGAGGGGAACGTGAGGCATGTTCTGCCTCCTGCGGTCGCCGCGGACGGGCAACGCTCCCAGAAACAGGCGACAGAGCCAAAGAGTAGCAACACACACACACACACACACACACACACACACACACACACACACACACGTGACCTCTGGGCCACCAGATGCACAGAGGGCAGTCGGTCTTCTCGTCGCCGCTTCCGTCCTAGAAGTGGCCGCTGCGTTACTCCCCCCCGGGAATGATTTTTCGGGAATGATGGAGCGAAAAGAAGAAGAAGAAGAAAAGAGCGAGAGGAAGTAACTTAGACCTCTCTTCCCTTCCAGTCTGCCTAATGGTTTCTCCAGACCCCCTGAACACCGTAAAGACGTGACCCCCCCCTCTGTGCCCTACACCTTGACTTACAGGAAATGTACAAAACAGGTTTTACTTTTTTTGTTAGAGAGACAAAAAAAACACTAAAAGCCAAGGCTGCAGTGCCCCCCCCCCCACACACACCTCCACCCTCCCCTTCAGGAGTCCTGTCTGCTATGGTACTGAGTCTGAGTCCTCCTCGCTCCTCCTCCTCATCATCATCATCACTCTTCATCATGACCCAAAAATCCCCCAAATCACTGACTGCCCTGATTATGACGTTTAAACTGGAACCAGGGCGTGAATATAGAGAGTTATAGACACTAACCCCCCTCACTAACTCACGTCTCACTAACTCACGTCTCACTAACTCACCCCTTACTAACTCACCCCTCACTAACTCACTCCTCACTAACTCACCCCTCACTAACTCACCCCTCACTAACTCACCCCTTACTAACTCACCCCTCACTAACTCACCCCTCACTAACTCACCCCTCACTAACTCACCCCTCACTAACTCACCCCTTACTAACTCACCCCTCACTAACTCACTCCTCACTAACTCACCCCTCACTAACTCACCCCTCACTAACTCTGATTCCTATAGAACAAATCGTCCTGATATGGCACCTGCCGCTATTTTCAGCGACACCATAACCACGGTGACCGCCCCCCACACCCGCCCACTTCCTTACCATGTTTGCTTTCTCCAATATATATAAATATTTTTTTTTCTTTTTCTTTCCCTCTCCACAATCAAGGGGTGAATTACCTCTTTTTCTTTCCGAAAAAAGCAAACGGAGTGCGACGCTAACTTTAGATTGACTTGATTGAGCCCTGGGGCCAAAGGGATCAAAGCCACATCCGCCGATCCGCCCGGAGACGACGACTCTGACCACGGGTCCCGCTCTCTGATTGGAGGCTCGCTCCGAGGGCCTCACTCTTTCTTGTGGCGTGTTCTGTGGGTTTCAGGGGGCCCACGAGGGGGGGGGGTGTATTTATAGAGACCCGGGGTCACGACACGCGCCCACGGACCGCTAGTCCCACCCCCTATTCTCAACGCCGTTGGTACGCTCCATCAAAGTGATTTTCAAGATATCCGATCTTCATTTGTTTACGTTAAATCTCGGTAAAAAAAGCTACAAAATCCCCAAATCATGTTGACACGGCGGCGATCACACCTTTTAACTTCTGATGCTTGGACTCTTATCGCGTCACAGCGTCACGGCGGCCCCGTGGGCGACTTGGACGACTCGGACGACTCCATTAAATAATCATTAAAACTACATTTGCAGCGGTTTAAAGGCTCCGACGTGAGCCGCAGCCCCAGAGCTGCAGTCTTCACATCTTTTTTTGTTGTTTTTTCTCGACATAATCTTTCAGTGTTCCTTCTTACGTCTGTTTTTCGTGTACGAAGTTCTTCAGCCGTCGGTATTTACACGTCTCAGACATAATCTTGTTTTTATTTCTCGGGCTTTTGTCTCTCGTCAGCTGCTGTTGGTACGGATTATTTTTTATGTGATGCGTGCTGATTAAACCACACGTGTGTTCCCATTACACTCGTGGTGCTTTACACACCGGTTTGTTCTAAGCGATAATTAGATCCCCCAAAAAACAATGCTGCCCCCCCCCCACACACACACACACACACACACACACACATCCATCAACCACATCATTGGAGACGTGTCACCGGCTTGTCCAGAAGAAGAAGAAAAACATTGTGAAGAGCGTAACGAATCGGCCACGCTCGAATCTCAGGGCGTCTTCAAAGGGGCAATGACAACGTTAGCTAGCGGTGCGACGCCCTCGGGGGTCGAGGGGGGGGGGCATGCTTAACTGCGGCTAAACTACCAGACCAATTACTTACAAAGACGACCTGAAGAGAGAGAGACACTCGATGCCACCGCCACAGGAGCAATCCAATCTCCCCCCCCCCCCCGGGCCGTTCTCAGCTCCTGTCGACGGACTTTCGTCATCGCCATCTTTCGTCTATCGGCCGATCCGATGTTCAGGGACTCTTTCGTGTCGCCCGTGAAGTCTGAGCTCCGCGGTTCCCAGATGTTCGCTAAGCTCTCAAACTTCCTCTTCCTGAAAGCGAGGGGGCCATCTCCCCGACGGGGACGTTCGCCCCTCGTATTTCACGTCTTCTCGTGTATTCTTTAAGGTCACTCGGGCCGTCGGACCTTTTTCTTTTCTTTCTTCTCGGAGGCGCCTGCTGTTTGTTTGCGAGGCGCCGGGCAACAATGGTTGTTTGTGAATCTGGGCGAAAGGCAGGAAGTGTACAGTATCCTTTCTGGAAAATAGTCACTTCATTAGCCCCCCCTCCCCCTCCCGGTACGGGGGAGGGGTTTAACACCCGATCGCACAGTCAATAGCCGATAGCCGGCGAGCTAGCACGCTATCCACCGACGGAGACTTTACCCTGAGCCGGCGGTCCGCGACTTGAGACTCCGCCCCCCCCCCCCCCCCCCCCCCCCCCCGGCTTAGACCCCCATCTGGCCAGCGGTTCCGTGCTAAAGCTGCGAGATGCGTCGGGCCTAATTCCTCCACACGCTAAAGCGTTACCGTCTGTCAGAAGGCCCGCAGAGACAAGATGGTCGCCAGGTGTCTTCCTGTCTTCAAAGTGTCGGCGTCGTTAATCCCCCGACCATTCTGCGTCGCCTCACATGTGTTTTATTTTCCCTCGCCCCTCTCTTCCCCCCCCCTCCTCCTTTTTTTTTCCGCCTCCCTCTTTCTCTCTCCTCTTTTTTTGGATGGTCTGTCACCCAGCTGCGTTTCCTGCGGGGTGTACATACAGTTTTGGGGGGCCGGATTGAAACCACATTGCCCCCCCCCCCCCCCCCCCCAAAAAAAAAAAAAAACACACAAAAATACAGCGTGCCATCTTAATGAAGTCACTGTGATCCAGAATTGGTGGGTGGGTGGTATGGGGGGGGGTGATAATTGGAGAAGCCTTGTGCCTGCCTGTGAAGGGCCAGAGGATACCGCCTCGTGCCCTCTCAGCCCCCCGGCAGACGGCTGCTTCTCTCTAATGTGGCCACTTTTATTCTCCCCCCCCCCCCCCCCCTTTCAAAGGCACGTTGTTTCTTTTTTTATCTTTCATCTATCTTTGCTAATGGTATTAACGCAGCTCACGCTTGTGAGCACAGCCTCCACAGCTGCAAGGCCTTAAGAACACGGCTTCAGAGGGCGAGCAGGACAGGGGAGGGGGCGGGGGGGGGGGTCTTTCAAACCCATGCCAAATGTTTGTTTGACAAACAGGAAGTTTCGACCGCGTGGGGGTGGGGGGGGGGGGGTCGTAAAAAGAAGAAGAACAAAAAAATAAAAATAAACGTCTGCATCAGCGTCTCCGTGTTTGTGCCCCAGAACATTGTGTGACGCAAACGTACTGAGGTCTGTCCGTTCTGTCCTGTCATAAAAAGGAGACGCACATCCTCTAGGTGAACATGCGGTCCTTTTCTAGGTTGCATCTGTTTGTTTTTTTGGGGGGGAAAGGCTCATCGGATTTGATCCGGTCGTGCCGACAGTCTCCTCGTAACGGCGCGTGCACTCCCGACGCCCTTTTCGCGGGAAGAGGGAAAAAAAAAAGAGCATAACAAAAAAAATAGCTCTTTCCTCTGGAAACGCACCAGGGGGACTATTTCTGTCGTTTTTTAAATTTTTAAGCTGGGCCAGAGAAAATGGAGGGGGGGGGGCCTCTGGTGCTTAGTTTTTTTCAACGTGCCAGATCTGTAATGCGTTCGTTCCTCCTCCTCCTCCTCCTGGGCTTGGGAGCTGACTTGAACTCTGGGCCGCGGCGGCGCTCCGGGAGAGGAAGTCCCAAGCCTGGGGAGTTTCAGACATCCTGTTTTTTTGGAAGAGGCCGTTTGGCCCGGGACCCGGGGCCGTTGCACGCCACCTGCAGACTCGCATCACATTCGCCATTCGGCGAATTCGGACCGGGGACAGCAGCCCCCCCACGTCATTCGCCTCCTGCATGTTTGGCTCAGAAAGGCTTCTCTTTGTCTCCCTGTCCACCACCCACCGTCCAAAACAGCCGACACTTCTCCTCCTCTGCAAGCCCCCGTACGTCTCTAATCTCTAGTCTTTTTTTCCTTCTTCTTCATCTTCTTCTTCATTTTCTCTGCGAAGAACATTATTTCATTTTGAAGGAATGCGTGTTTAGAAATGAGTTCGAGGAACCGGCCCTTAAAAAGAGTGGAAGAGAGGGGGGGGGGGTTACATGAGACGTCATTGTTTCATCCCGTGCAACACACACACACACACACACACCCAGAGGGTCCCGAGCCGTACATTCTGGGATGCATCGATTGTGCGCGCTCACGTTTTAGTTTGCAAATTGCGCGTAACGAGGACCTCGCTCTTCCAAGACTCGCACGCCATCCGTCTGGATTCCGCTCGCGAGTTCATAAGGCGTGGGACGGCGGCCCCCGAAGATGTTCCCGATTCGTGCTCGATTCAACCGAGGCACCCCTCCTTCCACCCGCCACCGTGACCCCGGGGCTGTTCTGGCCTTCTCCTTGTTCTCAGAGTCCTCGGGGCAGGAAGTGTGGGCGGAGATAGCGCTCCCCGGGTCGTTGCTATTTCAGTCAACAGGAAAGGGATTGTGTCTGTCTGGACTGCCCCCCCCCCCCCCCCCCTCCCTTGATTGGCCCGGTCTGTTTATTTAGAGTCCTTCTCACCAGGCCAGCTGCGTTTTAGCCCCCCCCCCTCCAAATGGCCACCATGTGACCTTTTATTACCATGTGACCTTTTCTGGGTCTCTCTCTCCACAGTGTAATCAGTCATTCCCATGGAGCAACTTTTTACTGTGAATGTTCAAAGTTCAAAGTTATCTTTCTTGTCAAATTTCCACGTCGAAAATACATTTGTGTCTTTTGCGAAATAATAGTAATAAACTGATAAACAGTCAACAGTTAACAACAACCAAAAACATTAGGGAAACACCCATTATAAAGTGATGAAATGTAAAGTCACGTAAAGTCACGTTACGTAAAGTCACATCACGTAAAGTCACATCACGTAAAGTCACGTCACGTAAAGTCACGTCACGTAAAGTCACGTCACGTAAAGTCACGTCACGTAAAGTCACGTCACGTAATGTTAAGTCACGTAATGTTAAGTCACGTAATGTTAAGTCACGTAAAGTCACAATGCGTAAAGTCACGTTGCGTAAATTCACGTCGCGTAAAGTCACGTCTCGTAAAGTCACGTCGCGTAAAGTCACGTCGCGTAAAGTCACGTCGCGTAAAGTCACGTCGCGTAAAGTCACGTCGCGTAAAGTCACGTTGCGTAAAGTCACGTCGCGTAAAGTCACGTCGCATGAAGTCACGTAAAGTCACGTTGCGTAAAGTCACGTCGCGTAAAGTCACGTCGCATGAAGTCACGTAAAGTCACGTCGCGTAAAGTCACGTCGCGTAAAGTCACGTCACGTAAAGTCACGTCGCATAAAGTCACGTCACGTAAAGCGACGTCACGTAAAGTCACGTCATGTTAAGTGATGTCATGTAAAGTCACGTCAAGTAAAGTTATCAATAATCAATTCTGCAGAAGTTTTGTTGTTTAAAACTCATAAAATCTTTTTTTCTATACGACAAATATCTTGCACAAAGTTTTTACATATATATATATATATTTGTTGTATTACGGTGCATCTGTTCTCCCCAGCGGCTCACACATGGAGTACATAGGCGGAGGTGTCACGCGGCTGCGGGACGCTCATCTGGCATCCTTTAACGGGCCTGGAGAGCCCTGAATGCCGCGGGGGCTCAACTCCTAACCCCAGGAAAACACCAATACACCCCGGAGGCCGGCTTCAAAGCAGCGGCAGCACATCAAAGGAAACCCGGCGATGGTCAGCTGGGGTAAAAAAAGAAATGGGTGGTGGGGGGGGACACAAACCCCTCCTCCCATTTGTCAGTGTGATGACTTATACGCATTAAAATTGACGTGTTTTTTTACGCGGCTTGCGTGCGTTAGCGTTAGCTGCCGAGCCGGGAGGCGCTCGTGGTGAATATGAAACGTTATGTCATGAGCGGAGGCTCCGCCCCTTCTCCGCCCTCCAAGGAAAGATAAAGAAAACATCTGTATCTGTTTTATCCTCTATCTTTTGCCCCCATGCATCTACTACGTACAACCCCCCTAACCCCCCCACCCTTTCCCATCACCCCCCCCCCCACCCCCCACTAACCCTGACGCTAGCTTGTCTGAGTGGCCTTTTGCCATGCATTCCTCCCTCCCCTGTTTGGCCTCTGTCTCAGGAAGTGGCCCAATTAGTGGATAAACACCATGGAGGAGATGGGGGGGGGGGGGTAGAGAGAGAGAGAGACTACCCCCCACCGCCCGGCGTCTATGCCACTACTCGTGTGTGCAGGAGAGATGGAGAGGAGCAGGGGATCCCTGAGGAGGTGGAGCGAGGAGGATGCTCAAATAAATATGAATAATTAAAATTAATGCATTGCTTTTAATGCAGAGGTGCTTTCTATTTTTTTAAAGCATTTTCTTCTTCTTTTCTTTTGGCTTAACCACGTGCAAAGCTTCTGTTTTGACCTCTTTTTCCATTTAAAAAATGATCTTTTGGTTTATTTACGTAGTGATCGCTGAAGGAAGCTGTTGCCGTTTGAAGCGGCCACATCTTTTATTAGGACATTTTATTAGCCTTTTCCGTTTCGATTGCGCAATAATCGGTCGGTGTTTGGCCTCCAGTCGGGAACGAGGTCGCGGTTCGAGAAAAAGAAAAAAAACGTCCGCAGATTATTGAATCGCGCCGACTGACCGGAAATCACGATGCCCCAAAAATCTCTCTCTTAATTATCTACGTTCACGATCCACTGGAACCACGTATCTCATCATGGTTTCCTTCCGTCTAACCAAAATTCATATTTCTACAGCGAGACTCAAACATTCAGTGATGTCATCCCCGTCCCCCCTCCCTCCC
>CM070095.1:8612500-8632500 GCA_036178185.1 Liparis tanakae
CTTTTCCCAGCCCCTTCACATCCTGCGGGACCCCCCAAAGTCAAGTCGCCGTGCAACTTTCTTTTCTTTTCTACTTTCTTTTTTTTTTTAAACGCATTACTGTAAACGCTTCGACCAAACGGGCTCCTTGCGCGGCACCGCTCGGCACATCAAGACGGATAACGGGGCTACAGATTGGACCGGGGGGGTGGGGGGGGCTCTCGGCCCAGAGAAGTTTTTTCCCCCCGAAAGATTCTTATCTCGGAAGATTTCTTTTACACGAAATTGCAAACAGATGGTCAGCGCTGTTTCTCGCCATCCTTAAGAGGAGTTGTTTGTGTAATCTCGTGATGCCGGATAGTTGCAGGAACCGTAAGGGGGGGGGGGGGGGGGGTTCCAAATTAGGTGGTCTCGTTGGCCTCGGAAAGGTTCTGCCAAAAAACTAATGTTAAGCACACGAATAACGAAGTCTTACTTCACTACCGAGACGTCACCGAGGAGTTAGTCGGGTTATTTTTTTCCGAAGCCACACTTGGATGAACTCGTAGTTCCACACCTGACCTCGGGTGGAGGAGGAGGAGGAGGAGGAGGAGGAGGAGGAGGAGGAGGAGGAGGCTTGTTGTCGAGGGAGAGAAGAAGAAGAAGAAGAAGAAGAAGAAGAAGAAGAAGAAGAAGAAGAAGAAGAAGAAGAAGAAGAAGAAGAAGAAGAAGAAGAAGAAGAAGAGTAAAAAAAATGCCGGGCGACTTTCAGTTTGCGGTTTGTTAGTCTTTGAGATTAAGCATGTTGACAGCATGCGAATAGACCAGTTTATCTATCTTTAGAAACTCCGGGGTTGTTGCGCTCCTGCCAAAAAGGGAATCACCGAGATCCGGAGCGGTTACACAACCAGAGGTGCGGTTGCGTTTCGTGGATTTGGTCCAAGAAGAAGACGCGATGAACTCTTTATCCTTCCATCGACAACTTCGATGCACAGATTAGCCCAACGCTTGTTTTGCCCCGTTTGGCATTTGGATAGCCTCGCTGTGTGAGCGCGTCCTCCAGGAGGTCGGTGTCCTCCTCCTCTGATTGGTCTGCATCACACCTCCTGGGTGTAATCTGTCAAGGAGACACTGCGTTCTGGAGACGTGAGTCATGACGAATTAAGCTCGGTGCCAGAAGACTTTCTCCCTATTATCTTCCTGTTTTTTCAACACACTCACACTCAACACACATCTGTTGCTTTTACAATTATATATATATATATATATATATATATATATATATATATATATATATATATATATATATGTAGCTATATAATTACATACATATGTGTATATATATATATATATATTTATATTTATAAATATGTATATATTTTTATGTATATTTATAAATATATATGTATATATTTATATAGAAATATATACATATATATGTATATATATCTATATATAAATATGTATATATATTTATAAATATATATGTATATATTTTTATATATATTTACAAATATATGTATATATTTATAAATATATATGTGTATATTTTTATATATATACAAATATATATACTACCAGTCAACGTCAATTTCTCCAGTTTTTATTGAAGTGTACACAGTTTAATTCCTCAAAGACTTTAAAGCATTAAACAAATGAACAATTGGAGATATAACAGCCGGAGACACTCGTATGCATTCTTTCTACAATGGAAATCAAATATTGTTCATAAAGTTCTCCCAGCTGTACGTCGTTAACCCATTACTTTTTGTATAACTCTGAAATGTACATTATTTTTCAGTTTTTGGCAACCGTGAACCTTTTTGTTTAACCTCTGGCAGTTCGCCGCTTACCTTTTGTCCCATTTGAGTTCATTCACTGCACTTGAACCGCTTAAATTTCCATAAAAACTGGAGAAATTGGGGTGTAAAGATGCCAAAAGCATCTGAAAGCAACTGTGAGAACAATCGCGTGATTTCCATCTCTGGGAGAAACTAGTAATAAAACCAAAAAGGCCGAAGGGCGGAACAAAAAAAATGAAAAGCGCTAAACGCACGCCGCCTCCTCCTAGTCCGAATGCGTCCCGCGGCACCGCTCACGTCTCGTAGGAGCGCGGTTCGATTACCGGCAACTTACTGTAAGACGAAATACAGGAATAGACCGGTGGGCCGGTGTTGCGTTTCACTCAAGGTCAGGAGGAAATAATATCCTCTCGTAAAAAGGCCCGGATGTATTCCTCTGCAAACAGGGCGTTGCTGAGCGGACCGGATGGATAGAGGACCGCGTGGATCCCCTCAGAGGTCACCGTCCACGGGGTCGGCTCCCGTCGGATCGCTTGATTTTCGAGCTTCATGATTCTCCGAATCATCTAAACCAAAATCCGGCGTTCCTGCGGCGCCCCGAAGAAGTGCTTTAACTCCCCGGCTGCACCGAGGGAACCGGTGTTATCTCGTTTTCCCACAGTCGTCTATTCAGGATGTACAGAAGGCTTTTCTTTCTTCTTTTCCCCCAATAACTTTTCATTTTACAGTAATTGTGTTTTTTTTTGTGTCAACTTACTTTGAAGAACACAACGCGACGGACGCCGAACTTCTCAGATCTTCAGTGTAACACTGCGTTCACACCAAAAGCACAACAAAAAATTTGCGCGACCGAATACCATTAAAAGTCAACGAACGTGACTTCATCGGTGAAAGCGACCGAGCTGAGTGAGCCTACGGGTGATGTCATCAACCCAAACACGAGGGTGGTAGTGTGTGGGACGTCCACAACAAGTATAAAGCAGAACTAGTGGTTAGTTATTCTGGTGGATGAAGGAAATGATAACGGTCTTTACGGAGACGAGACACAGAGATAAGCCCCGCCCCTCGCGGAGCGTCTCGACGCTCATGGTAAATGGTCGAGCGAGAAAACTTCCGCTTTGCGTAAAAAAAAATTGCTTTTAATGTGAACCTACCTTTACACATGAAATACAGTTAAACGCCGTAAAAATGCGATCTGAGAATATGTTTGACGAAGAGCACAAATGTGTGATTTCTGGTCGTTTCGGCCGTGGCGGACACGAAGGGGGCGACGGTTCTGAAACGGGCCGTCTTCTCTTCTCTGGATCCATTAATGTCCGTCAGGATTATGAGGAATGTTTAATTGAGTTGGCCTCAGCAACACAACCATCCCCCGTGTTGACCTTGAGTAATATGCACCATATGTAGTATATGCATGGAGCTGATGCAGCGTTGACCCCCCTTCGACCTAGTGGAGGATGCGTGGGCCTGGTGGCCTGCAGTGTGCCGTGTGGCCCGTGGGGCACTGACCTGTCAGTCCGTATCCATTTCCAGAATCCAATCATCTCGTCGTCCGCAAAAAGTGGCGGAGCTCCTCCCGCCTCCCCCCCTTGGCCGTCGCCATAGAGACAGCCAGTCTGACCTGGAATGTCGCCGTCCGGCACCACCGCTGAGGGCTTTTCACTCCCGAGAGACGAACGTATGAATTGAGGCCGTAGCAGCCCCTTTATACACACACACACACACACACACATACACATACACGCGCACACACACACACACACACACACACACACACACACATCCTTTAGTCTAATAAATCATGCAATCGGAACTCAGGAGGACACCAATTTGACCAGATTCCACTTTCTCAAATTGCAGGAAAACACACTTAACTGATGCCCCCCCCCCGACTTCTGAGAGGGGCCTTTGTTGTGCGCCTTGACCCCTCCACCCCCCGGCGCTCCTCCCCTCACCTTCCTCTGGCCTGTCTCTCCCCTCCGTGTCGCGTGACAAGCCGAGAGCACACCTTTTTACCCCCCCACACACACACACACACACACACACCCCAAACAGGCGATCCTTTGACGAGCCCGGGCCCCTCTGAAGGGCCGTTCTCCGGGGTCAGGGGACCACAGGGGAAAGTGTGGAAATGATACCTGATGGCATGTATAAAAAAAAAAAGAAAAAGGTATTCAATAGACTGACACACCTGTCGAGAGTCCCAACTGGTAAGAAGTTACCTGTGGGGCCCCCAGAAGAGGCTTCACATGGGGCCCCCAGGCCCGTCCTCCTGTGATGCTGGAGTGAGGTGGAGGAACTCCCCCGACTCTTAGGGGGACTTCCTAAAGCGAAGTCTGCTCACGTGAGTTCACTCGCTTGACTCTTTGTGGCTTTTTCGCTTCATTCGTTCCTTAAAGGGGGCGGGGCTTATCTCCGTGGAAACAGTTATCAACTCCTTCATCCACCACGGAAGAAGTAACCGCTAGTTCTGCTTCATACTTGTTGAGGACGTCCCACAAACGCGTGAACATCCAACGCCCTCGTGTTTGGGTTCATAACATTAATATTTATACATATATATTTATGTTTATAGATGAAATCACCCGTCGGCTCACACGGCTCGGTGACTTTCACCTCTACGTCTGAGTGACTTCAGCTTCAAGCTCCAGTTCGATTCACCGACGGCGGAGCAGCTCGACGCCGATTGGCTTTCACAACTCGGCGAAGTTTTAAATATTTCAACTCGAGGCAAATTTTTCGTGCCGGTCAAATTTCGCCTCACGCAACCGCTCGCGTCTGGACGTCGACTCTGCTCACGGGATCTACTCACGCCAACAATTCACAGCTGGAGACGGTTGCCTACGTCCCCCGGTTGGCGATCCGGGGGACGTACTTCAGGGGTTTTGAGGGTGAATGATGTCATCGGACCTTTTCGGCACGTTCTAGAGGACGAGACGCATCTCGGAACACGGAGCTCAACGTCGGATTGAAGAAAAAACGAGATTTAACCGTAAAAAAAAAAGAAGTCCGGTAACCGACGCTCTCATTTTAAATGCTCCGTTTCTTTTATTTAAGATAGCAATTTTTTGAAAACTTCCGTCTGTCGTTTATCGACGTCACCGCGTCAGACCGCGTTCGCCGTTATCTATTGTCCAACATGCAATCATCCCGTTGGCCCGCCTCTGTGTGTGTGTGTGTGTGTGTGTGTGTGTGTGTGTGTGTGTGTGTGTTTACCTGAGGGGATCACGCCGCCGTTCTGTGAACGCCTGCCAGCGTATCCAGAATTCTTTTTTATTTTATTTCTAGGTCGTACGTAAACCGCACGCGTGCAGTGAGAGTTCTCCCCGGCGCTCCGCCGTCACCCCGAGGAAACATTCCTGGAGGAGAGCGCGCCGTGTAATTTGCACACATGTGTCTGAGAGAGTTATTCCACTTCGGCTCGGCCGCTCCGAAATCTAAATGTAAGTTCCTAAAAAAAAAAGAAGAAGAAGAAAAAGAGAGAGAGAGTGCTCTTTTTAAGGAAGAGAGGCCGGCGATCGCCACATACATGGATCTGTGGCTCCGATGGATGCACCAAATAAATAAATGAAAGGCCCAACCCTCAGACCATAAACATGTCCTTCCTCAACCCCAAACGGAGGCTCCGGCAGCAGCACGGCCTCCCTCCCTCCCTCCCTCCCTCCCTCCCTCCCTCCCTCCCTGCAGCCCTCCCTCATTCTCTCTGTTTCAACACATCCCTCTCTCGACTTCCTTCCTGCCCCACCCATTGAATTTTAATACCTGCCTGTCATGTTTTCTTCTCTTCCCCCTCCTCTCCTCCCCCCTCTCCCCCCCCTCCTTCACCAGACCCTTGCTGCGTATCTAGTAATTACCAGAGCACTGAGGAAAAGAGAAGGAAAAAAAACAAGCCCTTTCATTTAAAAGGATTGGCAATTATCTCAGTGGAACACAATAAAATGGCTTCCCCTCGAGAGGAAGGGGAAGTTTGAGCCGCGGTGCGCCCGCCGCCGCATGCCGCGCCGCCTCCGCTCCTTGAAGTGGGAGCAGAGGTGGAGGTTCTCGTAGGAGGTGTATTTTTTTATTTATTTTTTTACCCCCTTCTATTCTATTCAGATATTTGATAATCCAAATGGCACGCTGGGATTTTTTTATCGCTGCGATTTGTTCCCCCAAAATATGAACGCTTGCTTAAATTGTGTGTGTGGGGAGGGGGGATAAAGGAGGTGAGACGGCGACCTTTTAAACCAGACGTGATTTAAAGCCGTGGCCCGCTGTTCACCTCCAGGCCGCTCTGTAAAGTTGTTCGGGACATTGTAAATAACACTTTTATGGTCCTGGGGGAGAGCGGGGTCCTAATATGGGAAGATCACTCGCTTCTCTGTTTGTAGAGCGGCAGCAGATGATACTCTGCTAAAGCAGCAGAAATGGTGAAAAAAAAATGTAAGTAAATGAGCGTAGAGTTGTAAAACCGACTGTTTGGGGAAGTGTGGAAAAGGGGAAACTGTTGGATTTGGCTACGGGAGTTTTTTTTTTAGTGTTTCAGGCTGTGCAAAATTACACTTTTTAGTCAAAGTTCATAGAATAAAAAAACATAGAATAAAACTAGAAGGGGCACTCGGTAGAACGCATAGCTTTGCATATCACAAGATTGGGCATTGAGTTATGAACATGTTGGCATTAGTTGCCAATTGGATATAAATTGACCGCGCTATAGTAAAAAGAAGATTTTGACCTTTTCATGATCTTGACCTTTGACCCGATCGATCCCAAAATCTAATTACATGGTCCCCTGATAATAACCAATCATCCCACCAAATTTCATGCGATTCAGTTTAATACTTTTTTACTTATCCGAATAACACACACACACACACACATACAAATACGCGGCGATCGAAACATAAAAACTATCTCCCCGAGTCAGCTGTGCTAATGCTAATACGGCTAGTTAGCATCGTGCAGCAGTTCATCAGATGGAGAAGCTGGAACTGGCTTTGCATTAGTTTAAGTGTGTCAAATATGATTCCAGATACTCGACGCCAGAGTCTCTCTTCAGAAAACAAATCTGTATACTTCGCTGTAGCTCGTTGAAATTATTATTTTTTATGTCGGCTGACGCGGGGCCAAGTGCTGCCGCGGCACTAAAAAGCACCGGAGCTGGCAGCGTCGCGGCGACTGGATAAATGTTACTAGTGGCAGAAACAATCCTGTGTTTTAATGCACACGCCGCATTAATGAGGACCGGGCGCCAAGCCGAGTTAATGCGAGCCCGACGACGCAATGTCGGGGGGGTCCGTACGCTCTGCGCCGCGTTGTTGTTGAGGGGAAACTGTTCCAGAGAAAAACGTTTAAGGAGAGAAAAGTACGAGCGCCGGAGGACGGATGCGTCTCCGTGGACACAGTCGATGTTCAGAATACACAAACAGTCAAATATTGATCCACCTCATGAGGGGTGGAGTGGCAGATAAACGGAATTACTTGTTAAAGAGTCAGAAAATATAATTTGTTTGCCTAAATCATCTTGTGATACTGGCCACCTCTGGTAAAACCGCCCACGTCCTCAGCCTAACACATCATGTGACTCTACCCCTGTATTAATATATCACAATATCACATATAGATCAATATGTGGTCATGTTTGTTGTTTTTTTTCTGAAAAACCTTTAAAAGTGACTTTGCTCTTTTTTTTTTAGGAAGGGGGATGAAATGCAACGTACCCCCAAGTAAGGTTGGGTACCGAAAACAGGTGCCAATATTAGCCATCATAGACATGTTTAAGCTAGCTCGTAGGTCGTAGCTCGTAGCTTCTAGCTTCTAGCTCGTAGCTCAAAAGCTCAAAGCTCGTAGCTCGTAGCTTCTAGCTCATAGCTTCTAGCTCGTAGCTCAAAGCTTGTGTTGTCAGAGTTCCATGAAAAAGGCTTTCACAGGGAATCTGGCCAAAGAGGTTTTTAATTTCCTCATTGTCAACCGTCGTTTTGTGCTTTCTTTTGTTTTCGGGCACCGTTATCGTTTTAAAAGTACCGGTATCGAAAAATAGCCATACCCATCCCTACCCCCAAACACAATGGAGGCTAAGGGCAACTTTTATTTTTGCTGTTTTCGGTTGTTTTTCTTCCCCCCGCCTCGCGGCCCCACCTGTCGTTTGCTTATTTTTTTCGGCACGCCGGCTTCTCGGGAGAGAGAGAGAGAGAGAGAGAGGCAAAGTTTGGCTGAACAGCTGGTTGCCTCCGCAACGCTTTGTGCCACCGCAGCGGATTGGAACAGGAACCGGCCTATCCGTGTCGCTCGGCAGGATCTGGGCCATGCCTTGTGTTAACAGATTATCTGATTTCCATTCAGGCGGCTCGGGTATCGGCCCCACTCCTCCCGCTCGCTGGAAAAAAGAGACCCCGGCCAGCCTCTCTGTGAAAGCCCCCAGAGCCCTCCTCTCTTCTCCCATTTCCTGTCTTAATTACGCACTCCTTTTGTGCCCGCTGTTGTTTTTTTTCCTCTTCCTCCCCTCCTCCTTCTCTCTTGATCCCTCATCCCCTCCCTTTCTCTCTGTCTGTCTCTCTCACTCTTTTTTTTTGTGTGTTTTTTTTTGTGTGTGAAAAAGATGAGGACCCAGATTTTAAATGTCTGTTGTGCCCCCCCCACCCCCCACACCTCCACCTCCACCGCCGCCATCCACAACCCAGCTCCCCTCCGCCGTCCCTCCACCTGAAAGGGAATACTGTGTTTTCGATGCATAAAAGGCTTGGCGCTGTCAACGGGATGAATCCACCAGGGCCCATGGAAAACATACTCAGAGCTGCAGCTACAGTTTCTCTGAAAGGGGAGAGAGGAAGGAGGAGGAGGAGGAGGAGGAGGAGGAGGAGGAGGAGGAGGAGGAGGAGGAGGAGGAGGAGGGTGGATGGGTGAGTGAGGGAGGGAGGCAGCTGGAAGGGATTACTGTGCAGTTTCATAGGCAGCACAATTACAAACATACCAAGTGTTAACTTGGCTGTGCAGCATAACACCAATGATGACGTTTGGCTCCAGCATCTTTGTGTGCGTGTGTGTGTGTGCGTGTGTGTGTGTGTGTGTGTGTGTGTGTGTGTGTGTGTGTGTGTGTGTGTGTGTGTGTGTGTGTGACGGAAGCCTCCCCCATGTGTGCATAGTTACACACAACTCTTTATTTTTTGCAGTTGCATTAAAGCCTCTGGGTGAAGGGAGCGAGGAAGAGGAGCTGCCGGTGGAGGTGCAGTGGACACAAAGGTCGTGTAAACCGAGCGAGCGACAAACAAAAACACGCACAAAAAAACTGGTTTGTCGCACGTCCCGCACCGGATCCGGTTACCGGGCCGGGGCATGGAGGCGGGACCGAGAGAGGGTGACCTTGTCTGTGCAGAAATCTGACACAGGGTAGTTTTTTTGCCCGGTGGGGGATTACTTCTTCCTCTTCTTCCTCTTCTTCCTCTTCTTCCTCTTTTTGCTATTCTTCCTCTTCTTCCTATTCTTCCTATTCTTCCTCTTCTTCCTATTCTTCCTCTTCTTCCTCTTCTTCCTATTTTGTATCTTCTTCCTATTCTTCCTTTTATATTCTTCCTCTTCTTCCTTTTCTTCCTCTTCTTACTATTCTTCCTCTTCTTCCTCCTCTTCCTTCCCGCTGGAAACCTGGAAAAGTCATTACATTTTAAAATGGTAATTTACAGGCCTGGAAAAGTCATGGAAAAAACTTAAATCATAAAAGCTCGGGAAAATGTTATAATCACGTGTTCATTCACACCGAGTTTGTAATAATTAATATGTTTTTTAAAGAAGGACGCTCAAAATATAAGCCGGCGATAGCTCTCGATACACAACTTCTTCTACAGTTTTCATGTTTAGACTGAGGGGTTTAGTCGTGGAAATTTGGTTTAAAGTCCTGGAAAAGTCCTGGAAAAGTCCTGGAAATTCATGGCTCAATATGTGAAAAAAGGTAAAAAAGAACCCTGTTTTCCAATAAGAGGATTCTCCATGCAAGAGAGCTTAAGGCCTCCATCATCATCTGTGTTGTTATTATTACATAACAAAAAAACGCTGAATGCTTTTCTGAAGGGGGGGGGGGGGGGGGGGCATCAGCCTTTTTCTCTTGGGCTCTTCTTCTAACTCCAGCGTGAGATATTGTCTCTATTAACGCGCCTTGTATTTTCTGTCCCACACACACACACACACACACACACACACACACACACACACCCCCCTACATGTGGGGACACACACTCCCGTCCCTCAGCCCGGTCCCGGCTCAGCGCGAGGGTAAACAAGCCGATGTTTAGATTTCACGGAAGTGGAAACTCATCCGGTCGGGTCTGCTCCGTCACTCAGCGGCGGGCCTGTTTATGTTTGTCTCTTCGGGAAGTATCTGGGAGTAGCGGCACATGTGAGCACTCTCTGAGCGTGTGTGTGTGTGTGTGTGTGTGTGTGTGTGTGGGGGGGGGGGGCGCACACATTCCTCAATATTGAGACTCAAACTCACAGTGAAAAGGGCGATGGTGACGGAGGTGTTGCTAACGGGACAGGTGATGCAGCTGCCGTTGATTTAATTTTCCCTTTTAGTCCAGCGGCCCCTAAACCCCCGGTCCGCGGCCCGGTACCAGTCCACGGCTCGGTCGGTACCGGGCCGCAGATAAGAATCGACGCATGGACATAGGGAGTCAGAAAAAAAAACGTTCTCTTCTCTTTCTTTTTTTACGGAGTGGGCCGACCGAGCGCCGGAGGAACACAAAGTACTCTGGGTTTGCACAGTGTGTGTGTGTGTGTGTGTGTGTGTGTGTGTGTGTGTGTGTATGTAGGAAGGCGATGGGCAGTGTGTGTGAATGTCGAGCTGCACGCACAGAGCACATTTAAAGTAACATTGACTTTGATAAGTTGAGTTGGACGTTCTTTAATTGGATACTTCAGCCTAATTGGAGGATCTCTCTGATTCGTCGATGGTTAAGCGAACGGCCGCAGACGAGACGCTTGAGTTTTTTGAATTTTTCGACCGCCATGACATGACTCATGACATTTGTAATAATTGATCGTGTTTGCGTGTGGTTGTTATTTACCTTTTATTTTTTTATTCTACCAAATTAGTGCCCCTAAGATGTGAAATTAATAGAGATACAGTATTTTAAATGCCTATGTATGTAATAGACCATAAGCATCTTAAGTGTCTAGAAAAGTGCCATTTAAATTATTAGATGAAGCAATTAAAACCCAAATGTATAGTTCAATGTTCATAAATGTTTATAAGTAATAAATACAAAATAAATAATTAAATTAGAGGAACCAAAAAGTGCATAAAAGGACAACGTCACTTCAAAGCACTTATAAAAAGAAGTGATTCAAAAGAAGTCGCGGTTCACTCATCGTAGATTAACGGATGTTCCGGTTAAAGAAGGTCCAAACGTACCGAAACACTGCGCTCACCTCCCAGAATGCAAAGCGAGAGGCCAGTGAGCGTACGGCTCATTGTTGGGTATCGGTGACGACGGCACCGCAAGCTCAGAGCAACGAAAGAGGAAAAGGAGGAGAAGAACTATCAGAGAGGGGGGGGGGGCACGCGCGGAAAAGCTGGCGAGTTCACGCCGAACGCTAAGCCCCGTCGAATGAAACGGGGAGCCGCGGACAGCTCGCTGGAAAGGTGTCTTTGTAAAGCAAACACACGTTAACGTCTCAACGCGACCGCGCTCGCACTTCCTCTGCTTTTCTTCACCTTTTTTTTTTTGTATCTGGTAGTCGACCCTCCACGTGCGCACACACACACACACACACACACACACACACATGCGTACCTGCTGCTATTTTACCAGTGGCCATTTAAAAAAAAGTTTTTTGTAGAGGTGTGAGAGCCAGCCGGGGTTGTTTTGACAGATTCAGGGACTTTATTGTGCCCCCCCCCTCCCGCCAGGGCAGCTGTAGGGGTGTGAGCGACTCCCCCCCCCCCCCCTCCACCTCCACCCTCCACCACCAGGTCACCCTCCACCCTCCAGACCCAAAAGGAGAGCAACACAGCTGCTGCTACCTCTTCCTCCCCCCCCCTCCCTCATCTCACTCAGCCCCTTCACCTGGTCTCCATATGATTGTGACCCTCAAACACACACACACACACACACACACACACACACCATAAAAGGGTAAAAGAGGTGTGACATCTAATTCTGTAATGACCCTGCGCTCAGCAACAGCCACCCTCTGACACACACGTATGCACACGCACACATACACACACACACACACACACACACACACACACACACACAAACACACACACATACACATACGCACACACACACACACTCACTGCTCTGCGGTGCTGCCAGGATGTGTCTCGACTCCTGCTGGGCCACACATGCTAAAAATGAAAAATGTGTAAATTCATGACGCCGTAGGACAACAAGGAAAAAACGTCAACTTGACGTGTGACGGGTAAACATATTGTTTTTCCTGCAATAATGTAAATCTCGGCGTCACGACGGTTAAGAAGCACTCAGGCAGCCGAGGAGCGTCACGTCGGACCCCGGTCTGCCTCAACGTTTAAATGTTTATCCCCAAACTCTTTGTCAAACCGCCTCTCGGGGATCACCGCGGTGCGTTCAGGTGCCCTCGCGTCTCTTCCCGCGCAGAGGCTGGCGATGTCCATCATCTGGCTCCGGGCCCGTCGCACATCTGTATTCGCTCTGCGGGACGTTTGTTGTTGTGCAATTGTCCTTTTTTCTTTTTCTTTAAGATCTCAGCGTTTACTTTTTTCGGTATAATCACTGTAAAAAAAACAACAACAAAAACTTAAAAGCCAAAGTCGAGTGATCCTCTTTATATCGGCATGTAGAGGAGTCTGAACCAAGAGTCACGTAGGTTTCTTTGAGTCCCCCCCCCCCCCCTTCTGGCTGTGCTGGACAACACAGGGTTAACAGCGCCAGAGTTATTCGGTGCTTTGGACACGGTGGCCTCGGCAGCCGGATGCGAGTTTGACTCAAGGGCAAAAATCCAGAGCGAAAGCCTCTCATGTTTTTGACTGGTTGCCAACTCTCTCTCTCTCTCTCTCTCTCTCTCTCCCTCTCTCCCTCCCCTCGCCTCTCTGTTCCTCCTCTAATCCCCTCCCACATCAAACCCAGGGCTGACATGAAGCAGGTCCGGTGTCCCTCTGAACACGGCCGCACCCCCAAAGTTATGTCATCTCCGAGTTTTAGAGAGAGGTGTGCAAAAGTTCTTCGGTCCACGGGTACGAAGGCGTATTTTTTATTATTTATTGTTTATCATATCCGACGAGGTCTCACAGGAGACGTCGACTTCTGGACGACGAGCTTCTACCTCGGTGGAGCAAATCCACGAGGTAGAAGCTCGTCTTCCATTGGCCGAGATGAGAACCGCTGCCGGACCCCGAGAGACGTTTTAAAAAATGTATTTCCCCAAACGTGAACTCCAGACGTCGACCTCCACGACCTCTCCGACCTCTCCGACCTCACCTGTGCGATCTCGTCTTTGTTCGTGAATCCATCGGCGGCCCGATCTCCGAGTCACGGTGACTCACCGAGACCTCTGGAGGATTGCGGGCCGACGGGTTTTAAAAGGAAAACCGCACGCGGCGAACGCCTCCGAGGCGAGACGGGGCCGCCTGTAAGAAGATCAAGATCATCCTCCGCTTCCACCCAGCGCAACACTTTGAGTTCCCTCGCTTGACTCTTTGCGGCCTTTCGCTTCATTCGTGGCTTAAAGGGGGAGGGGCTTATCTCCGTGGAAACAGTTATCGTTTCCTTCATGGGTACCGGCCTTTTCGCAGATAAGTCTGTCGTTAGGCAGGGTAATCGCTTCTGAAGGAGGACGACGGCAAGGAATGATGACTGCTGTTAACAAGAGAGAGAGAGAGAGAGAGAGAGATGCAAGAAGAAGAGGAGGAAGAGATAGGGAGAGAGAGGGAGACTCCGGTGTAAAGGCCATCGTTTGATGTCACCCGTCCAGATTTAGCGGCGTACAACATGTTGACTGAAAGCCTGGTGGTATTTCTCCCCTAGAGGCCGGTGGAGGTACTGATGCCTCGTGTGTGAGGGCGTCGCCCCGCCGGCTCCTCGGCGATGGCGGGTTCTCCGTCTCCCACGCCACTTCTCTCTGTTTGTTTGCAGGCTTTTTGGTCCCGAGGTTTTCTCAAGTGGCTCGTCTGGGTCTCTCAGTCTGGCTGGTTTTATCCTCTCTCTCTCTTCCTCCCCCTCTCTCTCTCTCTCTCCTCTTCATCTCTCGCCCTCTGTCAGGCGAGCCGAGACTTCAGGTGGAATGATCCAGTTCCCGAAAAAAAAAGAGCCCGTCAAAGCCGGCCCGACATGCCAAGCCAAGTGTTTGTCTCTCTGGGTTCCCAACCCCCCCCCCCCCCCCCCTCCTCCTCCCCCGGATCCTTGAGAACAGGAAGTGTATCTTGTTAAGTGATGGATGGGCCCCCTGCTCTTGCTGAGAGGGAAAGGGGGGAGAAAAAGAAAAAAGAAAAGCGTTCCTTCCCCCCAGGGCAGTCAGATGAGTTTAGCAGTCTCAGAGCTGAGGGTCGCCCACAAGGCCACGCCCCTGTTATGTGCAGGGGGGGGGTTAACGACCGAGTAATATGGATCAGAAATTTGTGAATTTGAAATGAATTGTGCATTAATGTGCATGCAACATGCAGTGGTAACAAACGGCGAGGTCAGAGGCTCTCGCCGGCTCGCCATTCGTCTCCCGGACGTTATTTCCTCGCCGTCCGCGCTCCGTCCCGCCCACCAACCGGCGGAAAGAATCCACAGGCCTGAAAAGCCCAGAACACTTCCTCTCCTGGTCCTTTGGTCGTTGTTGTGGTTACCGAAGGGTAGCGACTGATGGTTGTCTCCAGTTTACATCCTCTGGTGTTACACACACACACACACACACACACACACACACACACACACACATACACAAGCAACAGATAGAAGGCAGGGAAACCGTCCCTCGGCCCAGTGAGCGGGAATCGGTCGTCCAGAAGGGAAATACATCCGGCACACGCTGCAAGCGGATGGACTTCAAATGCATCGCGGCAAACGCCGCGTGGTGTTTCCTGTCGTGAGGACCCTGAACACACTCTTGATCTAAACACACTCTTGACTTTCAACCACAGAAGCATCCGGCGGCGAAACGCTGGCATCTCGACGTCCACGTGGCCTTCACCACGTCGGCTTTAAAGTCGACTTAAAGAGTTTGTTTCCATTCTTTTTCATCCGTCATCGGATGATTCAACATTTAGCCCCCCCCCCCCACAAAAAAAAAGCGTGAATAAAAACATTCCCAGTTGAGGCCGAGTTGGATATTTGCTTGACGTGTCCGTGGGCAATGAGAAGGTCCCGAGGAGGCATCTGTAGACCTCTGTAGGCCTCTGTAGGCCTCTGTAGGCCTCTGTAGGCCTCTGAATGCCTCTGTAGGCCTCTGTAGGCCTCTGAATGCCTCTGTAGGCCTCTGAATGCCTCTGTAGGCCTCTGAATGCCTCTGTAGGCCTCTGTAGGCCTCTGAATGCCTCTGTAGGCCTCTGAATGCCTCTGTAGGCCTCTGTAGGCCTCTGAATGCCTCTGTAGGCCTATGAAGACCTCTGTAGGCCTCTGTAGACCTATGAAGGCCTCTGTAGGCCTCTGTAGGCCTATGAAGACCTCTGTAGGCCTCTGTAGGCCTATGAAGACCTCTGAAGGCCTCTGTAGGCCTATGAAGACCTCTGTAGGCCTTTGTAGGCCTCTGTAGGCCTATGAAGACCTCTGAAGGCCTCTGTAGGCCTATGAAGACCTCTGTAGGCCTTTGTAGGCCTCTGTAGGCCTATGAAGACCTCTGTAGGCCTCTGAAAGCCTCTGTAGACCTATGAAGGCCTCTGTAGGCCTCTGTAGGCCTATGAAGGCCTCTGTAGGCCTCTGTAGGCCTATGAAGACCTCTGTAGGCCTCTGTAGGCCTATGAAGACCTCTGTAGGCCTCTGAATGCCTCTGTAGGCCTCTGTAGGCCTCTCTGAAGGCCTATGAAGATCTCTGTAGGCCTCTGAAAGCCTCTGTAGACCTATGAAGACCTCTGTAGGCCTCTGAAAGCCTCTGTAGACCTATGAAGGCCTCTGTAGGCCTCTGTAGACCTATGAAGGCCTCTGTAGGCCTCTGTAGGCCTATGAAGACCTCTGAAGGCCTCTGTAGGCCTATGAAGATCTCTGAAGGCCTATGAAGATCTCTGTAGGCCTCTGAAGGCCTCTGAAGACGTCTGGAGGCCTCTGTAGGCCTATGAAGATCTCTGAAGGCCTCTGAAGACCTCTGAAGGCCTCTGTAGGCCTATGAAGATCTCTGAAGACCTCTGAAGACCTCTGAAGGCCTCTGTAGGCCTATGAAGATCTCTGAAGGCCTCTGAAGACCTCTGAAGGCCTTCAGAGGCCTCTGTCGGGCCTCTGAAGGCCTTCTTTGAGAAACGGCCCGGCGGTGTGATGCCGGCGTGTCCACCAGAGTTCAAAAGGTTCTCCGATCTCCACCGATCGCTCCTGATGTGACCTCCTGCTTGGCTTGCGTCTGCATGTGTCTCTAGCTGGTCACGGAGGCCCGGCTGGCCAGGCTAGGGGAGGGGGTTCAGTAGAGGGGGGCAATATAACTGTCAGTTCCAGCCGGTGTTTGTTTTTCCTTGTCGGTTCTCCGATCCCTCAACTCAAGAGAGTTGAACGTATTTGTGCTACTTTTTATTTTTTCCGAAATCCCAACCGGTAAAATGCACCCTGACCTGACACACACACTCGCCGAGGAGACGGGATACTTGGATACATAGAGAGAGAGAGAGAGAGAGAGAGAGAGAGAGAGAGAGGCGCCATGCCACTTCATGACGTCTGACGGGCGGCGGCGGATTGTTTTGGGGTGGCGGGGCTGTGATCTGGAGGAAGTGGAGGCCTCATCGGATAACGTCAACGTTGTCTCCGACGGAAATCAACACCGAAACAAGCGAGCAGCGAGGGGGGGTCAAAGGTCAGAGTGCCCTCCTGACAGGATCTCTATGATGCCAAAATGTAAAAAAAAAGATATATCCACTTGACCATGCTGACAGTCTCTCTCTCTCTCTCTCTCTCTCTCAGGCCCTGATGCGTCCGGGTCGCCTCGACCGCATCGTCTACGTTCCTCTCCCCGACGCTCCGACCCGGCGGGAGATATTTGCGATCCAGTTCCGCGACGTGCCGGTGGCCCCGGACGTGTCCCTGGAGGAGCTGGTGGCCCGCACACACAAGTACTCCGGAGCGGAGGTGAGGTCAACAACAACAACAAAAACAATCAGCGACTCGAGACGCCGACGAGGTTCTTTGATATGTTCCGTGGTCCGACTCGGGCTTCCTGAACCTTTGACCCCAGAGAGAAATATTTGCAGTGTTGCCTTTTTATTTTATTTTGAGGACCGTTGAAAAACACGCTGTCTAATAATCCAAAATGGTGCTCGCCACCAGGATTCAAAATGGCCACGCTGCATTCTCGCCGCATGTGTCCCCTGAACACCCAAATATTGTTAAAGAAAGAGATCTGAAGGGATTTTTGAAATGCAGAATTCAACTTTGTATTGCTCTGTATCTACGGATGTTTTTTTCCTTTTTCTATTCGAGGGACTTTGAGCACATGAACGTAGGGGGCGGAGCTACAACATTGAGTCCCTTTGTAATCACACAGTTGAGGACTGAGGACGAGAGAGAGAGAGAGAGAGAGAGAGAGAGAGACGTACACCTGGCGGAAGGTATGCGGCGGGTGTCGTTGTTTGAACATCGGCTCTCTGGTGTCCACCGTCTCCTCCGAGGGGCGGAGGGTTCAAGGCACTCGACTTTTGACTGTTCCAAAACAAATTATTAAAATGAATTATTGTTGGTCAAATTGAATGAGCAACTATTTAGGGAAGTCGATGTTGGTTCGGTTTATTTTCAAGCAAACGCAGCAGATAAACATGTAAATAAACAAGCAAATAAACATGTAAATAAATAAGTAAATAAACAAGCAAATAAACAAGTAAATAAACAAGTAAATGTCTAAACACGGTCTGGTCTTTGTATCTGTAGTCGCTCGCCATTTAACTTTTCAAAACCACCGAAAACTTGCGGTAAAATATAATGTAGCGTTTAACAAACCCAACAAATAAACAAACAAATAAACAAGTAAATAAACAAATAAATAAACAGGTAAATAGACAGGTGAATGTGGCGGAAGCTGTTCTGAGAGCCGAGGCTCACGCCGCGTCTCGAGGTCCTCGTGTGGCGGAGACCGGTTTACAGTAAACGAGTAAACACTGAACACGCTGCTGGTAACGGAGAGGAGAGGACGCCACACTTCCTCCCACTAATCCTGATGGTGATGACACCTTTGAGGCAGGTGACACGCTCTGGAGATCAAAGAGTAAAGCAGCGCTCACGAAGAAGAGAATATCTCTTCTTTATTATGACTTTAAACCTCATTAAACAATTTCCAGTGTAATAAAATAACCCGTGAGGCCCGTATTCAGACACACACACACATTGAAGATGCTTTGGACCGACGTACTTGGTATCAAAGACACTTTGGTCAGGATTTGGGGGTTTCGTGACCCGGAGGTGACGCACCGCCGGGCGCGTCGAGCACCTTTCAGTCCTCGGTCTCGGCGGTGTGACCACCTGAAGCTTCGACTTTAATTACATTCCTGGGATTTCAGGCTTGTTGGAGTGGAGGGAGGGGGGGTGTGGGGGTGTGTGTGGGGGGGGGGGGAGCGAGAGAAGCTTGTTAAAATCACCTGTCTTCCTACCTGCCTGGAGTGACACCTGGTTTCCCAACGCACGCACACACGCACACACACACACACACACACACACACACACACGCACACACACACACACACACACACACACACACTAAGCCCAGAGAAAACGCTGCCGGCTCTCCCTCCTCACCTCTGCCACCCCGCTCCTAAACAGAAGCAACATTTGAGAGGAGGAGGAGAAGAAGGGCTTAACCTGCTCCTGGAGGAAGGTGTGATGCTACTCCATCTCTCTCTCTCTCTCTCTCTCTCTCTCTCTCTCTCTCTCTCTCTCTCTCTCTCTCTCTCTCTCTCTCTCTCTCTCTCTCTCTTCTCTCTCAATTTCATGATCAAGCCCCGACAGGTAAAGACCTGGAGGATTTATGGCACCCGGTCGGTTCCAGGCCTTGTTCCCGAGCCGTACGTTTCAATGCGGCGCTTTTTGCATTTCTTTATTTCAAAACAAAGACGTTTTCAATGTTTTCAATTAAACTTGAATTTCCTTTCCCACACCGGGAGCGATCGAGTTAACAAAAAGCCTTTTATTGAAGACGCTGCCGTTCACACGCACATGGACGTCTACTCAAAGTCGGTGGCAAATTGCACATTATGTCCTAATCTAACGGACTTACCCGACTTTATGGAGCCTTTGGCTGCAAGAAGATCCGATCCATAAAGGAGCTTTAGCTGAATCCATGAAAATGAAGAGAGAAAGCCCTCTCTCTCTCTAACTCTCTCTCTCTCTCTAACTCTCTCTCTAACTCTCTCTCTCTCTCTCTCTCTCTCTCTCTCTCTCTAACTCTCTCTCTCAAACTCGGTAGGAAGTCTTTCCCCACTTGTGAGAGGAGTCCACTCACAGGCGAGGCTTGATATCACAGGATGTGGCGATAAATCAATATGTGATTTAAAAAATATATAAAAAAATGTTAACGTGCAAACAAAAGACGTTGAATAACAAAATAACGTCCGAGATTTTCTGTACGAATTCCATCATCTTTGATCGGGAGAAACCATGCAATTGTGTGTGTGTGTGTGTGTGTGTGTGTGTGTGTGTGTGTGTGTGTGTGTGTGTGTGTGTGTGTGTGTGTGTGTGTGTGTGTGTGTGTGTACGTGTCTCTATCCGTCCTCAGCTAATCCCGGGCTGCGTTATTTTACAGCGGGTTCCCGTTTATGGCCGCACGCTTTCTCAAAACACCTTTTTTTTTACGGCGTGTTTTATATATATATATATACGGCCCGCTGACTCCTCCCCCTTTTCCCCCTCAACCCCCTCACTCCGCTACTCGGATCCTGACTCGTGGTTCACCGTCCTTCATTCATTTAGTTTAAAGCACGTCTGCCGTCGCTCTCTTTGCACGTCGTGTTTCTATTTTTTCCCGCCTTTTTTTTGGCGGGAGATCCGAGACGTTAAAGATCGGTATTTATTTTGTTTTGAACCGCTCTGGGAGTTAGCAACTCTAACTGCTCCCCGCTAACTGCTCCTTGTTTTGTGAATAGAAACCAGGAGAGGAAGCGAGTCACTCGACTTTTAAGTTTAA
>CM070095.1:8635000-8862500 GCA_036178185.1 Liparis tanakae
GGTTTGAGAACCACCAGGCGGGGGAGGGGAGGGGGGGGGTCATTAGGGGAGTATGTGGAAACAGGGATGTGGTGGAGGATCCACGGCTCTGCCAGCGACCCGTTGGAGAGCTCTGCGGTTCCAGACGAGCTTTTATGAAGGTGGAACGACACGAGGAGGAAGGAGGCGGAGCCTAAGGCTAAGGATCCTTTGGTCTGAAGGAAACAACGCTGACCACTTCCCCTGTTGTCGGACGCTCGGTCAAAGGTCAACAGAGGTCGTTGTCAATTACAGGAATGACTGCTCTGTCGGGAGAGGGGGGGGGCTCTTCATCTCACCGCAGGGGGTCACGGAGAAACGTCTGAGAACACAAACTGTGACTTCCAACGGCTCCTGAACGCGTCGTCAAAAACCCTCTTTGACTCGCTGCCGGGCTGCGTGTGTGCGCGCGCGCGTGTGTGTGTGTGTGTGTGTGTGTGTGTGTGTGTGTGTGTGTGTGTGTGTGTGTGTGTGTGTGTGTGTGTGTGTGTGTGCGTGTGCGTGCGTGCGTGTGCGTGTGTGTGTGTGTATGTGACTGTGTGTGTGCGCGTGTGTGTGAATGTGTGTGTGTGTGTGTCAGCTCAGCCCTCTCCATATATTTAAGTGATTGCCGACATAATTTATGATGGGAATGAAAAATAAAGTCTGCTAATAAAAAAATACATTTTTTTAAAAGAGAGAGAGATCTATAATTTATTTGGCCTGCCACAAGTAATCACCCCCAGACCCCCCCCCCCCCCCCTCCTCCTCCCACCACCACCACCACCACACACACACATCTCATTTCTGTGCATTGGCAGTTTTTCCCTTTCCTGTTTGTTCAGTGCAGGGGGGGAGGGGGCATCTTTAGAGGGGGGTGCTTTTTCTGAGGAGGTGGGGCTAGGGGTATATATATATATCTATATATAGATATATATAGATAGATAGATATATATATCTATATATATATATATATATATATATATATATATATATATATATATATATATATATATATATATATATATATATATATATATATATATATATATATATCCGAGGGTTTGTGGTGGAAGTAAACCAAATAGTTCTGAACCGTTGAATCATGAGATTTGAGGTCGTAAATAAGAAATCACGGTTCGTCTGTTCCTGTTTACGTCGCCGTCGCTTGGAAACAAACATTAAATCCCATTGTTCAACATGTGGCATCTCTCCGGCTCCGTTTGTAAACAGGGAATTGGGGTTGGAGGGGGAGGGGGGGGGGGAGTGCATGGCCTCATTGTTGTGCATCATTATTACTGACAGCCCCTAAATGACTTGAATGATGGGAAGGCCCTCGTAGAAAATTACCCTCGGCCCCGTGTGTTTACCCGGCCTAAATCACGCCGCTGGTTGCCTTGAAACAGAAGAAGGGGGGGAGGGGAAGAGGGGGGGGGGGGTAGGCCCTCACATCCTGACATCTGCAAAGCACCTGTCCTAAGCTGTGTGTGTGTGTGCACATTTCAAACGGTGATCATCTCCCCTCATGTTACTCTGGGGGGGGGGGGGAACACCGCCATGTGGTGTTGTGTCCTAGGGGGCGGAGCCAGAGACGCACGCCGTTTTGTAACGAGGATTTAAAATAGAGATTCATTCGTATCGGTGTTAGTCCTCCCTGACGGAGAAGAGCTCAGGATGGTTTTCATCGGAAATTCACGGAAAATCGTAAGAAGAAAAAAAAAATGCACAAAAACAAAAACATGGAGGATCAGAGAGGCGGATGGGCTTTTTATCAATTTTAATTGAAATGTATTCTCACAAATCGTTTAAAAGATCTGAATGTGTCCTAAAACGCCCTCGGAGCCTCGTCTCCTGACCACTAACTCATCGCAACACACACCAATCATGTGTGTGTCCGGAATAAATGGGACCAAAGTTGGTCTTTTATGGCTTGAAAAGGGTCTGATCCTACACACACACATACACACACACACACACACACACACTCACTGTACACTCAGCATCAGCCTGCAGCGGAGCAGAGAGCAGCAGCCAGCGCCGCTTCGGTCCACTGAGCAACTCCAACGAGCCCACATTGCTCTACATGCACGACCCCCCCCCCCCCCCCCCCCACACACACACACACACACACACACACCCCTTGTCCCACTGACCTCTGACTAGACGCTATCAGCGGTCGTACGGGGCCAATGGCTCTTGTTGGAGGGCGCCGCCTCGGCTCAGGAACAAAGCCGAGGGGGGGGGGGGGGCACCGCTGTGAGAACCGCCTGGCCTTCATCAGCCGTCGCCGCCGATTTTCTTTCGGAAGTGAGTCACTCCTCCGCCGCAGAGTCTCTCCCCAAAAGGTCAAAAGTCGCCCGTTGCATAACGATCAGTCGTGAGGTCGCAGATTAGAAAACGACGATTGGACAGTTTTTTTTGTCGTTGCATTTTTTTAGACGCAGCTTTTAAGTCGCCGGCCGACGTGTCGTGACTTTTGCGTATTCGAGGAGGAGAAACTAACTTTTCCTTTGACCCTGCTCCCCCAGATCACGGCGGTGTGCCGGGAGGCCGGCCTCCTCGCCCTGCAGGAGGACATCGAGGCGCGGAGCGTCCAGGCGCGGCACTTTGAGGCGGCGCTGCACGCCGTGACGCCTCGCATCCCCGACTCGCTCATCCAGTCCTACCTCAGCTACCAGCAGCGGCAGAGCGGCCTGTGCTTCTTCTGAGACCCTCACACACACACACACACACACACACACACAACCTCTGGTCAAGTTACATAAGAAGAGGGACACATGCACCCCCGCCGAATAAAAATAAATCTGTTTCTCAAAAGTGTATTTATTATTGTTTTAAGTGTATGTTTCAAAACTCCTTTCATAAGCTTTTTTTTGTTCGGGGGGGACAAAGTTAATTTATGTTTCATTTTAGTGAATATAGATTCTGGATCAATCTGAAGAACGTTACAGCTGAGAGGAAAGTCACAATAAAATGATATTTAAAATGATTATAATGCAGAATTAGATCATTAGATTAGAACACATTTAATCTATAGCAATATTATAAATATAATACTATATGATACTTTGTGATATGTGTATGCTTATTATTCCTAGTTTAACAAAAAGAAATATGTTGGAAAAAGTTTAATGAAAAGGGAATTATCTTGCATTAAATACTGGACTTCATCTGGGGACCCTAAGGAGGAGGAGGAGGAGGAGAAGAGAGTAGGTGAAGAAGCAGAAGGTGAAAAAGAATAATTGGGAGAAGAATGAGGAGGGTAGAAGAGGAGGAGGAAGGAGGAGAAGAAGCAGAGGGAGTAAAAGGAGGAAGAAGAAGGTGAAGAAGAAGATTAAGTAGAACAACAACAAGAAAGAGAAGAATAAGGAGGAGGAGGAAATAAAGAGAAGAAGAAAAAAGGAAAAGAAAACCCTCTGGCTGGTTCTCTCATCCCTTCTTGGAAAACCAGCTGATCGCTCCAGTGAGATTTCTCGCTTCCGACCACCAGAGCTGCAACGCGGCGGCGTCCTGCCGCGTCCTGCCGCGTCCTGCCGCGTCCTACCGCGTCCTGCCGCTTCCTGCCGCGTCCTGCCGCGTCCTGCCGCACCGCGGCGGCCATCTGTCCGCGGACCAGCGTCTGATCATCACCAAGGAGCTCCACGATCACATTTATATTTATGTGTTTAAACCTCGCTGCTTCGCCCCGCAGTCCGTTACACCGCACCCCCTCCTCTGTGTGTGTGCGTGTGCGTGCGTGTGTGCGTGTGCGTGTGCGTGTGTGTGTGTGTGTGTGTGTGTGTGTGTGTGTGTGTGTGTGTGTGTGTTAGAGCATCCGCTGACCCGGAATGCCGCCGGAGGTCATTCATCTATTGATTTTTCCATCTGAAAAGGATAAATTGACTTTGTATTGAACTTCCTTTTCTCATGGATCCGGATGTAGCGCATCCGCGACACCAATCAAACCAGACAGTCAGGAACAGAGGGAAGGGGGGGGGGGGGGGGGGGGAGTCTTTCCCCCTGCAGGGCTGCTTTTTTCTTAAGGTGGTCCAGAACTAAACCACACGCGTCCCTACCGGAGACCCGTCGTAACACATTTCATTTCCCCTCGCGATGGCAAACGTGAATGCGTAATGAGACGTTCAAAGACACCCGGTTGATGCCCCCCCCCCCCCCCCACTGTGCTTTCCAACGTGTGGCTCCAGCCCCAGTGGGGGGTCTTTTAATTGAATCAGTTGTGCGGTGCTGCTCAAGATTATTAACTTTAAATGTAAGATGCCTTCAGGAACCCCCCAGTTAATACACCACGCTAGTATCGTATAAGCGTAGGGCTTTATAATCAGGTTTATTATAATCCATAACTTCAATTAAAATGCCTTTATTGCTATATGTTTCGTGTAATAGTTGTTATCTGTATTTAAGGTGGATACAAACTGACATATGTTCATAAAGTATATTTCTATGTGTTAATAAACGTGACACAAAAAGTACAAATGCCTTTATTGTTATATTTGTAGTGTGATAGTTGTTATATGTGTTTAATCCTGATAATTACTGACATATCTTGGGACCAATGTGTATTTGCAAACTAATGTAAGACAAATAACGGTTTAAAAAAAGGAAAAACTATTTAAAATACAGTGATTGTGTCCCAAAAAATCTGCACGAGCGTGAACACAATGTTGTTACATCACCATGAGTCACGTGACGTGACCCTTTCTCACATCGTTATTCATAAACCCGCAAGAACGGAAACGATAGTCGAGGAGGAATTTGTAAAAAAAAAAAAAAGGAAAGAAAGAAAGAAGAAAAGAAAAAAGGTCCGTTCCACCTTAAGATGCGCGCGCATCGCTCTCGCGCGGCCTTCCACATCTGCCCAATGAATCAGGAGCGGATGCGATGTATCCTTTTTCAGTGGCTGTGAATGGCCAATGGGAGGCGGCGAGCGGAGCCAACACCGAGCCGCGCGGCCCCATTCATTCAGTGCTGAGCGGGCAGAGAGAGAGAGAGACGCTGCGCGCCCGCGACACGACGACGCTTCTCTCCTTTCTTTTCTCGCTCCCCCCTTTCCTCACCCTCCTCCTCCTCCTCCTCCCCGCCGCAACACTAAGTAACTCCGGCGCAACGTTCCCTCCCGCAGAGACTCGGGAGCGGAGCAGCTTCTTGGATCTATACGCGCTGCGCTCCGACTCGTGTTTTTTGATTCCTCCGCCAACGGCATTTTGTTTTCTTTTTTTGAAAAAACATTTTCTTTTTCTTCCTTTTTTTTTGACAAAACTACAATTCCTGCGGGACTTCTTCTCTCAAGTTGCCCAAGTGCGCAGCAGTTCTCCGGGTCGCCTGCCTGCCCATTTACCGTGGATCTACTTTGTTTTATCCTGGGGCGAATGCACGCGTAGCCCCCCTCCTCCAAAAGCAAAAAAAACAATACGACTATTAATAATAATAATAACATTAATAATAAGGGAATAATAACGCCACTTGGATTAAACGGGCAGCGGATGTTGTGCAGCCGTCTGGACGTGTCCCCTTCCACGCGGATGGAGTTTTGCTAGCAGGTTTTTGGGTTGATGGATTCGACGCTATGGATGGTTGCACATAGGTACGTATCCACCCGCGGTTCACGTGTATTATGCTGCGTTCACGGGCAACGCGTAAACCCCCCGAGCAGCCCCGGGTAGTGGAGCGCGCGCACGGCGACCCCGGTCCGTAGCGATGTGTACAAACGCTGCTGTGTTTTTTTTGTTTTTATTATATTTTATTTACACCGGTGTCATTGTTTTATTGTTCCAAACAAGAAATAAAAAAATACTAATAATTAAAACACGCGCCGCGGGCTCTTTATTTTTATTTATATATCTGAATCTGGTTCAGTTGACGTGAAGTTGATGGATCTCCGGTCTCGCGTCCCTCCGTGCCTCTCCTGCTGGAACCAACACCCTTCCCCCCACGGCGGTTGTTTTCATTCATAAGTCCCCCCTCCCTTCCTCCCCCCCCTCTCTCTCTATCTGCGTCCCTCTAATGTCTCTTGATCTCCGTTCGTTTTTTTTTTTTTTTTGTGGATCCTGTTTTAAAAAATATTACTGCGCACGACGTCTCGTGAACGCGCGCCGGATCACCCCTCGGTGTTCGTGCGCGCGCACGCGGTCTATTATAACCTATAAGAAGTTGATAAAGAAGAAGAAAAACAAAAATAAATAAATAAATGATATTGGCTCTCGGCCAATAGCGGAAGGGGGGGGGGTGTTTCGCGGGGAGTTTTTGTTGTCGGCCTCGTGCAGCTCCGGTGTTGCTTCACAACATCCTGCAGGGCTCGAAGCCCCGAGCTCCCTGAACAGTGTTTATGGAATAATAACTCTCACACAAGACACGTGATATTTACCTCAAATGCACTAAGTGAGGTTTTTAATCCTTCATCTCCCATTTTTAAAGTTTTATTTCTCTCTATTCTTTATTCTATTATCGTTGCTCTACTCTTGTCCCCTTTTCTCTCGGCGTGGTGACAGAATACTAAGCGAGGGCCGCTTCATTTAGTCCCCTTGGATCCGCGTCCTCGCCGCATTTAAATGTTAACGAGTCATACACATGTAAATGAGGAGGGGAAGTCCTCCAGGGCCACTGAAGTGGAGATGTGTGCGTGTGTGTGTGTGTGTGCGTGTGTGTGTATTGGGGAGGGCGCGACAACAAAGCCCAGTTAATACTCAACTCTTATTCCTCTTTTTTTCCCCCTCTCGCCTCAACTTAAACGGGATCAAAAGTGACATCTTGTCACGTTGACGAGGAGGGAAGGCGGTCTTTGAACGCACCGCCAAATGATGCAACGTCGCTTATTTCGAGCTTGAAAACGGGAATACGTGTCGAAGCGGAATATTTAGAGTATTGTGTCTTGCCGTGTGTGTGTGTGCCATGTTTTGACCATGTCCCTCCCTCCTCCTCTCCAGGTTTTCCGATGCATGCCAAGTCCACGGTGAATGTCGGAAGTGGTGATCCCCCCAGATGGAGCTCCAAAGTCAACATGGCCCCGGCGGTTCATTAGTGGTGATCCAGCAGCCTTCCCACGAGAGCCGGCAGAGGTCGGATTACGAGCGGGAGCTCCAGCATGCCGCCATCCTCTCCCTGGACCAGATCAAGGCCATCCGCTCCAACAACGAGTACACGGAGGGGCCCTCGGTGGCGCGGAGGCCCCCGGCGCCCCGCGTGGCGGTGCCCGGCCGGCCCCACGACAAACAGGAGAGGACTCACGAGGTCATCCTCGTCAACGTGAACAACAATTATGAGCACCGGCCGCCGTCGCACCACCACCACCACCACCTCCACCTCGGCGGCGGCGTGGTGGTGGCGGCGTCTCGGGCGCCGCCGCCGGCGCTCAGCCGCTCCACGAGCACGGGGAGCGCCGCCAGCTCCGGGAGCAACAGCAGCGCCTCCTCCGAGCAGGGACTCTTGGCGCGCTCGCCGCCCTCCAGGCCCGGCGGCGGCGCCCCGCAGCATCAGCACCGGCCTGTTCGGACTCAGCCCAAACCCAAGAGCTTTTCGCAGCCGCTGCACTTCCAGCCGCCTCCACTAGAGGCGCCGCTCAAGCCGACGCAGGGCAAAGGGAAATCTGACTTTTCTGGCCCCGGCAAAGGGGCGGTGGCGACCGACGCCAACGCCAACGCCGCCGCCGCCGGGCACCAGTTCATCTGCGAGCGCTGCGGGAAGTGCAAGTGCGGCGAGTGCACGGCGCCGCGCAGCCTGCCGTCGTGCCTGGCGTGCAACGGCCAGTGCCTGTGCTCGGCGGAGAGCGCCCTGGAGCACGGCACGTGCATGTGCCTCGCCAAGGGCATCTTCTACCACTGCTCCAACGACGACGAGGGCGACTCGTGCGCCGACCACCCGTGCTCGCTGTCGCGCTCCCACTGCTGCTCGCGCTTCCTGTGCATGGGATTAATGTCGGTGGCGTTCCCGTGCCTGCTGTGCTACCCGCCGGTCAAGGGCTGCCTGAAGGTGTGCCAGGGCTGCCACGACCGGGTCAGCCGGCCCGGCTGCCGCTGCAAGAACTCCAACACGGTGTACTGCAAACTGGAGAGCTGGGCGCCGCGGGGCCAGGAGAAGCCCTCCTGATCCGGACCCTGCGGGCGCCGAGCTTAAAGGCGGTGGCGGCGGCGGGCGAATCACGCGTTCGACGCTCGTCGAAAACATTTTCGGCGCTTCCGGCGAGGCGAGCGCCGGAGTAACGAGAAGAAAAACCACTCAATTTATTTTTTATTTCCTCTGGATCAGGACCGTGTTTTTACAGACCAGTGTTTGCCTTAAACTGTTTCTATGTCGATCCTCAGCTCCCCCAGCCGTTAACACTATTATATATATGTGTATATATATATATATATGTGTATGTGTATTACACACTCGTCTTTAGGTAGGCAGTTTTCCTCTGGGCCTCTCACCAAATCTGTGAAGGACGATCTACTATATGGGCGATTATGTAGCTGTTACCTGTTATTATATAGTTATATATGTATATATTTATGTATATATATTTATGTATATATATATATATATATATAATGTATATATATATATGTGTGTATATATAAAACTACATATTTATATATATATATAAAACTATATATATATATATATATATATATATATATATATATATATATATATATAGAAAGCAGGTATGTTTGACTTTATCTGTCCTCATGTTGCATTAATGAAAGCACATCCATCTCATAGTATTTTTTTTGTTTCCACTTGGATGTTTCTCTCCTCCATCATGAACTCTTCATTCACGTCCTGTGGCATTCTCCCATGTTTGTTTGTTTGAATTGTATCCACGAGAGGAATTCTGGCTATTTTTTAAGAGAGTGAAAAAAATGTCTGTTTAAAACATTTTTCTTTTCCTTTTTTTCTGTTGTAAAAAAATATTTATTATGTGAAGCTCTATTATTATTTTATGATATTTATTGCAAGAGACAGTCTTAAAATTTACTCCCCATGTCTGAATATAACAAAATATCAAATACTTACTGAAAAAAATTAAAGGGTGGCACAAAAGAAAAAATTATGTTAACTTTAATGCAGAAAAAATATATTAATTAATGAAAAAAAAACTCAATGTCTGGTGTCTTGATTATTGAACGCTTGAGGAATGAAGTGATGGCTGAGTGGTCCACATGTGGAGTTCAATGGCGAACAGCTAATCGCTGGTGTGTGTGCGTGTGTGTGTGTGTGTGTGTGTGTGTGTGTGTCAGTGAGTAGAAACAGCTTGTGGCCCCGAAATGTGCCTGTTTACATTCTTGGAGGTTCTCCTCTGCTGAGATTCTCCTCGGTAACCTTGAAAGCTAAACAATACGGGTCATTGACACGATCAGGCCTCCACGTTTCTATGAGTTATGCTCACACAGGAAGTAGCTCTCCTGCTAAGCCCCCCCACACACACACACGCACGCACGCGCGCGCGTGCGCACACACACACAAGTCACCACAAAACTATGCGCTGTAGTTTACTCCCGGGGCTTTAAATGCGGCTCAATCGGGATGTTCCCAAAAACTCCCAAATGGTCTCCACAGTGTGTGTGTGTGTGTGTGTCTTTTGAGAAACCAGAGCGACCATTACGAGTAGCCGGGGCCACCTGTTCAAAGATAATAAACCGGGGCTATCAATGCTCGGCTTTTATGGCCTGGTTCCTGCACTAAAGGCAACGGCGGGGGCAAAATCCAGCCCCCCCCCCCTGCCCCTCCCTCATCCCCCCCACCACCCCTCCCCAACCCATTTGGCCGCCTCTTTTTGTCAGTGAATTTATCACTTGGGAAGTCCGTTGACCCCCCCTACCCCTCCTTTACTGACACCCACTGCTGACCCCTCCTCCTCTCCACCTCCGGGTGATGAGGTCATCACTTTGGAAGTTGGTTGGTCAGCTCAGAAATGTCAAGAAGAAGAAGAAGAAGAAAAAGGAGATGAAGAACAAGGTGGTGGAGGAGGGAAAAAAGGAGTTGTAGAAGAAGAAAAAGTAGGAGAAGAAGACGGTGGAGGAGAAGAAGAAAGAGGAGGAAAAAAAGTAGATGAAGAAGGAGAAGTAGAAGAAGAACAGGTAGAAGAAAAAGCAGAAGTAGATGAAGAAGAAAAAGGAGTTGAAGGAGGAGGAGGAGAAGGTGGTGGAGGAGGAAAAAAAGGAGATGTAGAAGAAGAAAAAGTTGAAGAAGGAGAAGAAGTAGAAGAAGACGGAGGAGGAGAAGAAGAAAGAGGAGGAAAAAAAGGAGATGAAGAAGGAGAAGAAGAAGTAGAAGAAGAAGAAAAAGGAGATAAAGAAGAGGATGAAGAAGAAGACTGGAGGAGGAGAAGAAGAAAGAGGAGAAAAAAAGAGATGAAGAAGGAGAAGAAGTAGAAGAAGAAAAAGGAGATGAAGAAGTAAAAGAAGAAGAGAAGAGGAAGAAGAAGCCCTCAGGTGCTCTTTGGGATCCATAGTTTTGGTCATGACCCCCCCCCCCCTCGTGATTTATCACAGGCTTGAACCCCCTCCTCACTAAAGCTTTAAAGAAGAAGCCGAAAGGTAAACGTGACTCAAAGGAGGTGAATCTCTCTCGTTGCTTTTCTCCGTTAGCTAACATGTTAGTGTGCGGTTTTATTCCAGTTTGGGCCTTTCTCTACCTCCTTTCCCCTTTTAAAAAAGGTGGAATGAACCTTTTTGTTGCCCCCTGAATAGCTGAGAGCGGATTAGCGATTTGTCAATTTCCTGTTACCTTCGTTTGTTCCTGTCTGCTGACGCTGGCAAACAATGGGCGGCCATTTTTTTATCTCCTTTCAGGTTTCGCTATGGGACAAATGAAAGGGGGGAGGGGGGGAGGGGCTGTATTCAGGAGGTGCCGAACAGGAAGTTCAGTGTTTACTTGATATTTTCCAAAGCCGAATAAGGACACGGTGCCTCCTCCCGACATTTTCCAGAACTCGGCCGCCGCTAACGCCGCTACGCATCTCCTGAGCCGCCGAAACGTTTAGAAACAACCCGTGAAAAAGTCTCTTGAGCTTTTCTTCCGAGTCACTGCCTCGCGACCTGCGCGCCGCACTTGTTTCACAGTAAATTTAGCCGCTCCGCGCGCCCACGGGATGCTATTTCTGAGTCGTCGGGCTTGGCGGGTTCCTTAAATCAGCTTTTTTGTGTTATTTTGAGGGCCGAACAAGGGAAAACACACCAAGTGAGTCACGGTGGAACCTCCAGCCCACGCACATCCGACCGGGGCAGTCCTTCTGTCAGCCGGGGCAGGATGCTCTATAAACAGTCCTCTTCCTCCTCTTCCTCCTCATCCAAAAGGCTTCAGCTTCCCTCCGCCTCCTCATCTGGTTTTCATTATTTCCCCTCGTGGCACATAAATAGAAATTAGCAATCAGGAGGGATGAGGGGGAGGAGGACTACGGTGTTATGAAGTTTATGGAAGTTATCTCCTCAGATATTCAGTTTTTTGTGTTTGGAAAGGGCTCTAACGGGCGGAAAACGACGAGAATTCGACATGTACTTTTTTCCGTTAGCCAAAATATTAGCATGGGATCTTATTCTAGTTTGGGCCTTTCTGCACCTTCTTTGCCCCTTTTTGAAAATATTTTTTTAGTGTGGAATGAAACTTTTTGTTGCCCCCTGAATAGCTAGGCTCAGAAATGGCAACATATTCTTTCTTTTTTTTGGGAAATGTCTCCAACGGGCCAAACGTCCGCCACTCGGCCTCCACAGGATAAAAAACAAGACAAAAATTTGACCTTTACTTTTCTCCGTTAGCCAAAATATTAGCATGCAATCTTTTTCCAGTGTGGGCCTTTCTTTAACTTCTTTGCCCCTTTATAAAAAAAATGTTTCAGGGTGGAATTAACCTTTTTGTTTCCCCCTGAATAGCTACGCTCAGAAATGCCAACAGATATTCATTTATTTTGTGTGGGGAGATGTCTCCAATGGACCAACCGACGGCGAAAAATTCGACATAAAACATTTGAGCTCATGTTCCCGATAAAGTTCGAACCGCATCCCAAATAAAAGGCTTGAAAAATGTAAACGCCTCGGTAAATAAGAAAAGCACGCCTCTCGTTTCAGAGTTCATAGGACGGGGTTTTCAGGGGAACAGGTAATCCTCCAATTTAACTGAAAAACCCGGAGATGTGATCTCAAGAACTTTTTTAAAAACGTGGATCTGAGGGAAATCCAAACGGCCGTCGACGCCGTCGTTTCACCACTCGCCGCCCGGAAGATCTGGAAGATCTCACGGAGGTCCTGAGCGACTATAAACACGTTAAAGTAGAAACAAACTTGACTGGAGGAACTCGGGGTTTGAATGTGTCGATGTGTTTTCATCTCTAGGATCTTCGAGCGTGAATCAACGGGATTATGAGATTCTTTCGTATTATAAGTATGTTGCCCTGGTTATTATGCACAATCCCCGCCAAAAAACTCTCCTGGATCTACTTTCCTTTTCTTCTTCTTCTTCATTTTTTACGATAATTTAGTCGCCATGGTGACTTTGTTGACGTGAGTCAGCTGATTGTTCAAATGACTGAAACGTTGTTGAGAGCATTTTTTGGAGCAGTGCAAACAAATTTAACGCGGTTCCTCTGGCATTTAAATAAAGTACGACCCCCCCCCCCCCATACACACACACTCAGATGCGCCTGGCTGCTTCCTGTTTGTCAGACGCCGTCGTTAAGCGCCCCGTTTCCTCCCCAGGAGCCGTAAAGGGCCCGCGGGGACGACCCCGTGTTTTATCAGGTGTCGAGGGCCATTCAGGACCAGGGAGGTGTTTCATTGGGGCTCCAGCCTCTTAAGCATTTGCTCCTGGGTACACACACACACACACACTCACACACACACTCACACACACTCACACACACACTCACACACACTCTCACACACACACCCTGCTATGTGCCTATGCAGCGTTACCCGCTATCTGATAGCCACATTCTTCTCCTTCCGAGCCCCCTTTCCTGTCCCCTCGTTCTTTTGTGTCGCATTTTTTTTATATAGACAAAGGCCAGCTGGAGCAGATGATGATGACGATGAAAAGGAGGAGGAAGGAGGAGGAGGAGAAGGAGGAGGAGGAGGAGGAGGAGGAGGAGGAGGCCCGGATCCGAATCAGTACAACAACACACAAATCATTCAGTTGGCTTTATTTTAATATATTATTAATGAACTTTTTTTAAGGTCCGAGGAGGAGATCCCCACCCCCCCCCCCCCCCCGCCCACCACCCCCACCCCGATGGACTCATCAGTATTCAACGTGTCACTTCCTCTTCTCTTTTTTCCCGGCAAAGTTAGCGCGGCGGCCTTTTGGCTCCGATAGACCGGCCTGTGATTCTGTACACCGCTCGCTAATTAATCCAGCGGGGGGGGGGGGGGGGGGGGGGGGGGGGGGGGCATTTGTCTCAGTGTTGCACTGACTGTGGAGACTGTTGCTGGAAAAGCAGCCGCTTGTCAAGAGTCGTTAGACTTGACGCCCGAGAGAGAGAGAAAGGAAGAAAGAAAGAGAGAGAGAGAAAGAAAGAGAGAGAGAGATATGGTGATTTGTTTAATTATTAGAAAGAATCCATCTTTACAATTAAATTTGTTTTTATTTTTAAACATGAAACGTTCCCTTAAAAAGAAAGTCCAGAGCATCGTTTCCTGCTTTGACTTTTTTTCTCTCTTTTTCTTCTCTTTTCTTTTTTTCCCCTTTTTTTCTCACACGGCCTAACGGACAACATCCCGTCCCGGTCCTCGTGTCCCGGGGGGACGGCGCTGCATTCCAGGACCCCTACAACCACTTTTGTTCTGCTCCTCCCTTTGATGCCCGACGAGGACAACACACACACAAGCACACACACGCACGCACACACACACACACACACACACACGCACACACACATATACATATATATTTATATATATGTGTGTGTGTGTGTGTGCGTGTGAGTGTGCACGTTGGATTGACGTATAGATCTGTGTGCGTGGAGAAGGAGGAGGAGGAAGAGGAGGAGGAAGCTCATTCTTTATCCTCCCTCTCCTCCCCCTCCTCTCTCTCCTCCCCCTTTATTCCCTCCTTTTTTTATTTTTCCTCCAGATTAGACGATGCATCCAGACAGATGGTTCCCGTCTGCTGGCTTTTTTCAATTCACTTCCTCTCCTCACAGACAGCCCCCCCCTTTCCCCCTCCCCTCCCCCCCTCCTTCTGCTGTCTCTCTCACTCACCCCCTCCCTCCCTGTCCCCCCCTCCCCCCTTCCAACGGCTCCTCTGTTATGTGGCCAGAAATAATCTTTTATTGCCCAGTTGTTCGGAAGTGACCTCCTGCCCTTGATTAGATAGGGCCAAGTCCTATCACACGATTGTGTTTGAGCTGGCGGACTGACCCCCCCCCCCACACACACACACACACACACTATACTCCCCCCTCCCACTACCCCTCCCCCCCTCTCTCTCTCACTGCCGGGGCCCTGGTGATCCTGTGTGAGGGGACAACAATGGGGGGCTTTAGTCCCGTCCGGCTCTTCTCGGCTGGGAGGGAACAGGGTGTGTGTGTGTGTCTGTGTGTGTGTGTGGGTGGGTGGCTGGCTGGGTGTTGGGGGGGGGGGGGGGGGGGTCACAAGGGGACTTTCTCTCCTCTCTTTTTTTTTTGCCACTCCAAAAAAACATCCCCAGGACGATGGTTAACCTGCCAGTTGCCGGTAACCCTTCGGCCCAGTACACCCTCCTCCTCCTCCTCCTCCTGGTGACCCCCCTGACCCCCCCCCCCCCACACCGATAGATTGGCTCGAGTCTCCTCCACTATCAGTGAACCTTTGAGTCGGCTGTGTGGTCCATCGACAGGTACGGCCGCAGTTGGGGAGACTGTTTTTTTTCGGGCAACAAAATATTTTGTTAAAGAAAAAGAAGAATTTAAATCTGCGTTTGGATCATCACGATGTTCGGGTCGATGTCGTTTCTCGAGGTCGAGTATTTTTAAAGTGTTTTTTTCCGAAGTTCATTTAGAAAAGATCGTACGTCAGAAACGACGAGAAACTCTGAGGAGTAAACTTATTATAATACGTCATACGAGCTCAGACGTCTGGAGGGATAGACCCACAAGACAAGTCTTCTTCTTCTTCTTCTTCTTCTTCTTCTTCTTCTTCTTCTTCTTCTTCTTCTTCTTCTTCTTCTTCTTCTTCTTCTTCTTCTTCTTCTTCTTCTTCTTCTTCTTCTTCTTCTTCTTCTTCTTCTTCTTCTTCTTCTTCTTCTTCTTCTTCTTCTTCTTCTTCTTCTTCTTCTTCACCTTTTTCTTTCGGCCCGACGGCTCAAACCATGTTTTCCGTGTTGAGGACCAGAACTTTTCTCCGTTCTGGATCCAATCCCTTAAAAAAATAAAGCTTCATTAATAATTTAATTGTGTGTGTGTGTGTGTGTGTGTGTGTGTGTGTGAGTGTGTGTGTGAGTGTGTGTGTGTGTGTGTGTGTCACAGTGACTGACGGAGGCCTGGCGGAGAGTCTAAAGGCCCCACATCCAAAAGAGAGGGGGAGGGGGGGTGGGGGTCCTGCACAGGAAGCCTAGTAGCCCCCCCCCCCCCATGCTGTAAGAGGGGGGGGTGGGGGGTCTCCAGATCAAAGGGAGGGACAGAGGGGCTTATCTGCTGTTGGTTTTAGGCTTTACGCTCCGGCACAGAGTTCTGGAAATGTGTCGAGGAATTACAGGGCCGGCTCATCGGGCCGCCGCTTCATCCTGCTCTAATGCGCCTGTTCTGCATGGGCTTTGAACAACTGGGGGGGGGGGGGGGGGGGATGGACGGGGGGGTTCTGGTACAGTTGTTTTTTTGTTGGGGAGAAGATAAGAGGAAAAACACAGCGGAGAACAACGAGCGTGTCGAGAAGAAACAAGAAGATTGTTCCACCGAGGTCTCTCTGGTGGCCATTTATTCTGTCCCCCCCCCATCTCTCCCTCTCTCTCCCCCCTCGCTCCCCCCAGTAGATTTTAATCAGTCCTCTTCCGTCTCTACTTCTCTACTTGCTCTTTAACATTTCCCTCTCGGACCCCGGCGAGCGGTCCGACTCCCTCTCCGTCCCCCTCAATGGACGCTTTATGCCCCGAACGGGGAAATTGGACCTCGAGGGCACTTTCTGTGCTGTAGATCTTATTAAGTACCAACCCCCCCCACACACACACACACACATACACACACACACACACACACACACACACACACACACACACACACACACACGTATCCCCCCCTCCATAATAAGACCCAGCTTGACTCTGTGAGGCCACGCCCCCTTCATTGAAGCAGACCTGTCAATCACAGCTCCCGGGAAAAGGACCCGGGACACGGAGGTCGACTGCAGCGTGATTGGCACCTCGTAGGTTAGTGTGTGTGTGTGTGTGTGTGTATGTGTGTGTGTGTGTGTGAGTGTGTCTGTGTAAATGTGTGTATGTGTGTCTGTGTGTATGTGTGTATGTGTGTGTGTATGTGCACGTGTTAAGTTTTTCCTTCTTCATTTTCTTCTTCTTCTCCTTCTTCTTCTTGTTCTTCTTCTTCTTCTTCCTCCTCTTCTTCTTCTTCTCCTTCTTTTTTCCTTCTTCCTTCTTCCGTACACACAGCCGTACTGTTGCATGCTTTGGAATGGCACCTTGACCTTTGACCCTCTGGCTCCTACATGTGCTGACCAAGAGGATTGTGGGTAGTGAGCAGCCGGTGCAGAAGGCCTCGGTGCATCTGCTCCGCGTGGCGCTCCAGCTGTGGAGGAGGTTGAAAGAGAGTCTCACTCCATCACTCAGGGGGAGGAACACACCGGAGTGAAGGGGGGGGAGAGAGAGAGAGAGAGGAGAGAGAGAGAGAGAGAGAGAGAGAGAGAGAGGGAAAGAAGTGGAACCAGCTGTCTGGGTGCGCTGCGTCTCCTCGGCGGCGGCGTGGCGGCGGCGGCGTTCACTACAAACGCTCAATTTGCTTTTACAGGAATATCAGAGATGTTCCACCAAGAGGGTGTGTGATTGTGTGTATGTGTGTGTGTGTGTGTGTGGGGGGGGGGGGGGCTCTGGTATATATATATATATATATATATATATATATATATATATATATATATATATATGCCGACAACAAAGGCCCCCTCTAATTCTTTCCTCTCCCGGGGGGTTTGGAGCGCCACACTGAGCCCACATCAAGCCTCCAGACTCCCCCCCCCCCCCCTCCTCCCCCTCATGCTATACAGGTGCAACTTTAAAACAGCTCTCTGGTTCGACGACGCCTGCAGTAAAAAAAAAGAAGTCTCCTCTCATTTTTCTTGCCCGAATCTAATGCACACGCACTATGACCTCTGACCTCTGACCTCTGTAGGGTGGAGCCCTTTGACCACTGCTACCAACTATACAAAATAAAACATGTATTTGAAATGTCTTCTTCTTCTTCTCCTTCTTTTTGTTTTTCTTCTTCTTCTCCTTCTTCTTCTTCTTCTTCTTCTTCTTCTTCTTCTTCTTCTTCTTCTTCTTCTTCTTCTTCTTCTCTTCTTCAACTTCTTCCTTATTATTCTGTTTTCGTCATCTTCTTCTTCTTCTTACTCCTCTTCTTCTCCTCCTTCTTCTCCTTCCTGAATGAACTTGGGCTGCAGACACAAATCACCTCCCTGTGTTGGAGTCCCCCTCTGTGGACCCTGTGACTGTAGATAGCGGATGCCCCGATGAGGTGACATTGTAGCCGCCATGCTAACGGTTGCTCCTCTCCTCCGCCCCAGACGGGCCGGTCTGGCGTTGACCCTGTGGCTCAGCGGAGCGGACAAAGGGCCAGCGGTCCTCAGGAAGCGTTCGGCCCATAAACACGCCGAGAGTTTACGGCCTTTAAAAGTAAAACAATAAGGCCGTTGCTGGAGTTCGGCTTTCCCATCTGAGGCTGTTTGTGTTTCATGCAACGGGAGGAGGCCGGTTATTTATGACGTTAGTGTCTGGAGCGCCATCCTCATGCCACTGCGGAGCAGGGAACACGTCTCACCTTCTGAAATGGACTTATTGTTCCAGGACACCAGAGTCACTGCTTTTAGGATGTCAATTAATAATTTAGTTTTTGTGTAAATATCTATATCTGTCTGACTCTTATATACACATATTTGTCCTATATATATATATATATATAAATCAAAATTCAATGGTCTTTTCTTTCGACATGTCTGAGTCGTATTCACCTTGAAAGAAATGCTCCCATTTCCCCTTAAAGAGAGAGAGGGGGGGGGGGGGTTCGTCTTTTCTTTTCTTTTTTTCTAAATTTAATAAGTTTGCAATTCATCATTCCCCCCCGACCCGACCCTGGAAACACACGGCAAAAGGAAAAGCCAGCCTTGGATGTTAATAAGACAGGCTAATCAGCGGTCAGCTATTATTTGAGCGAGAGGTCGCGCTCCCTGCAGAGGAAGTGCACCGCTATCATCAATCTGGTCCCGCAGGGCCCGCATGAGAAAGGAGCCGGAGGTCGTGGGCGGGGTTAAAAGTTTAGTGCACCGTAGGTGCCAAGCGGTGCATTCAATACCTTCACACCCCGACCGCCGCCGCCATCTACATGTCAATGGACCCTACGTGTTGACTTGGTATGTTCCACTTCCACAGGGGACCATTGTAGCTTTGTTGTCCGTTTTATCATTTCTTCTTTGTCATCCCCAACTTTCTTTTTTCCGTCCTTCCCTTCCGCTGCAGTTTTTGACTAAGTTGAAGGAGGAGGAGGAGGAGGAGGAGGAGGAGGAGGAGGAGGAGGAGGAGGAGGAGGAGGGGGGCGAGGGGGTAGAGACACATTGAGTTTGCCAAGTCAGGCAGAACGATCGACAGGAAGCAGGCAGGAAGGAAGACGAGCCTCTCTCCCCCGTGAGGTGCCATTGTGTGTCTGCGTGACTCGAAGCAGCCAGAAGCGGACGGCGCTCCTCTGACCCACTTTCTCAGAAAGTGAACACTACACCGGTTCACAAGAGGAACTGGTTCCTCTCAAATGGAACATGATGCTTTTGTGTGTGTAATCCCCTCCCCCAAAAAAATCTAAATTTGAAGAAATATATCCCTGTATGTCACCTCAAGAAGGAAAAGATATGTTTATCTTTACTTTAATTAAGTAACAAAAAGCCACACATGTTAAAATCCCATCGGTTTTACCACAATCCCTCCCTGTGTGCGTCACCATAAACAGGAAGTCGCATTATTTATCGCTTCACCTGGAAATCTCTGCTCTTCCAGATGTTGACGATTTAAAAAAAAGGACAATAAATTGCTTGCAGATGTCTTTTAAAGCTCAAACTTTCACTGTTTTTCCACCTGTTTGAATCTTCAGGTGAGCTCTGAAGGCGTCTGGATGGTGTTGCTCCAGACGTTGAGACGGGTTTTGATGTTTATTGTTTAAAAAGTGAGTTTGTGCCTCGTGAAAAGTGGTTCACTACCAATACATGGTTGTCTGTGTACTTTTGAGGGACCGGACACATCAATCTAACAAACTTATAACATCTCTCATGCAAAAGTATCACAACTGTACGTCTAACACTTCGAAATACTCCTGATAGCCATATCTGACTATCTTTTGTTTTTTTAGGTTGTTTATTGTTTAAAAGTGAGTACATTTTTGCCTCGTGAAAGGTGTGATTATTGTTTCTTCTGGTCGTTGCTTGATTGTTATAACTATGTTATAACATAGTTATAACTATGTTAGAATATGTTATTACTATGTTAGAACATATTAATAACTATGTTATGACATAGTTACAATATAGTTAGAACTATGTTATAACAATTAACTATGTTATAACATAGTTACAATATAGTTCTTACTATGTTATAATATAGTAATAACTATGTTATAACAGTTATTAACATAGTTATTACTGTGTTATAACATAGTTGTTATAACATAGTTATTACTATGTTATTACAACTAACTATGTTATAACATAGTTGTAATGTCTCTCATGCATCAAAGTATCACAACTCTACCTGAAATACTTCTAATATCCATATCTGACTATCTTTTTAGGTTTTGTGTATCAAGTTGGTGCCTTGTGAAAAGTGAATGTGTCATTATTGTTTCTGCTGGTCGTTGCTTGGTTGTTATTACATAGTTAGAACTTAGTTATAATATAGTTACAACATAGTTATAACATCTATAATGTATACAAGTATCACAACTCTACCTAAAATTCTTCTTACACTCCTAAATACTCCCAATACCCATATCTGACTATCTTTCCTACGCATGTGTTGGGAGAGGTGAGGGGGTTCACCTGGACCCCCTCCATCTGGACCTCCATCTGGACCTCCACCTGGCCTTCAGGGAGGTGAAGATGGACGGTGCTGGTCTCCATCTGCTCCCCAGTCCACCTTGTGGAATGCTCCTCGGCTCCTCTTGGCCTCATCCTCGTCGACTGAAGATCAGCCAGAGAACATTATGCATACCTCCGGACCAATCGTAATGCCCGGATCCGTACCTCGTCCCACAGGTGAGCTTTCCAACAGACGCTGGAAGGAAAAAAACGTTGCTTTTATTGAGAGCCAACCAATGGGAGCGCAGGGACGGCGTCCAGCTCTAAACCGGGTCCACCTGGGACCCGAGGTGGATCCAGATCCAGAGTCTCCAGCGGCGAGTTTGATGTCGTCTCAGCACTCGAATCTGAAGATGTGGGGTTTTATTATCGCTAAACTGAACACACAGAAAAATAATGGTTCTTAAAAGGTTCTTTAAAAGGGTTTGTGGTTCTACGAAGAACCATCAGCTACTGAAGAACCCTTCTTTCGTTTGAGGGACCATTATAGGTTATTTGCAGAACTATTTAAGGAAATGGTTCTTTAAAGGAACCTGGTTTGAAATGGTGTCTTAAAGAACCATTTATTGAAGGTCCTTTGAGACACCTTTAGAGGTTCTTTGAAGAACTACTAAAGGAAATGGTTCTTTACAGAATCCTAGTTTAAAATGTTCTTTGAGGAACCACAAATGGTTCTTCTATGGCATAACTCTGAAGAACCATTTTCGGCTGCAGAAGGCCCCTTCATGTTCCTCTGTGTAGGTGGTGTTGAATCCAGTAAAGCTGAACGTGGAGGCTCCGCCCCCTCATGAACGTGGAGGCTCCGCCCCCTCATGTACTCACTTCACCGTGACATGTGACTACCGGCCAGAAGAAAACACACACATACATATACACGTTTGTTGTTGTGATTTAATCCTTTAAAACACATTTAAACGTATGTAATATATCCTTTTCACTCCGACCCTTTGACCTCATATCTGAAAATATGTTAATGTGGCCTGTGTGGTTGTTCCAGATAAGATAAGATGAGATGAGATAAGATGAGATAAGATAATCCTCTTTGTGATTCCCTTTCCCTGTTTCTGCTCTGAACTCTGCTTCACCCCTCTCCTCTCCGCCTGGCACCTCCGCCCCAAATATAACACATCATAAAACATTTAGTATTTGCTAATATCATTTGACCCGGGTCACCCTTGCGAAATGCTACCCCCCCCCCCCCCCCCGCCACACACACACACACACACACACACCCCCACCCCGGCCCGTGTTGGTTTCAGCCTCCAGTTCTTTCTTCCTGATTGCGCGACTCAGGCAAGTAAATTCCGGTCGTCTCTAATCTCAGCCGTTAGGACGGCCGCCCAAACTAACGAGAAAAAGGCCGCCTGGCGCACGTGTTCCCACTTTTCTTTCTTTTTCCTTCTATTCTTTTGCCCCCTCCACCTCCTCCACGAGTCTGCTCAGTTCATGATTCCCCCCCCCCCCCCCCCCCCCCCCCCAACCTTCATTAGGCTGCATTTCAAGCTGCGGGGCACAGGTAATGCAAAGCATCCCCCCCCCCCCTCCTTACCCTCTTCAAATTGTAGGCCCCGGCTTCGGTTGCTAGGAAGTGGAAGAGCCTCAATTGCAGCCATTTCCTGGCCCGGCTGTACTGAGAGGTCCGATTACAGCGTTCAGGTCGGGGCAATTGGTGTCATTACAGCGGCCCACTTCCCCTCCACCAGAGTAATGAATTAGCCCCAGCTATTTGGGCTGTATGATTGCAGTTGCCGGGGGAGATGAGTGTAATTATGGTATGTATCCCCCGAGCGGATGTGTGGGCCAGCCAGCGGGGGGGAGGGGGGGGGGGGGAGGCGGGGTTTCCACACTCGTTGTAATGGCTTAATGTGGCTGCTGACAGGCAGAGGGGGCAACATGGAAAAAGGTGCTACTGTGTTCCGCTGGTGAACTGGGGCCGACACGCCAGGCTGAGCCAGACCGTGCCAAACCGTGCCAAACTGTGCCAAACTGTGCCAAATCATACCAAACCATGCCGAAATGTGCCAGAACGTGCCAGAACCATACCAAATATAAGACTGGTCGACTAATTTGGGGTTTATTTATAAAACAGTTTTTGAGTGTCATAAGTGTAATTGAAACGTATGTATATGGAAGATGTATGTGTACATATATATTCTTATCCTAAAGAAAATAAAGAAAAATAATAAAGAAAATAAAAAAAAAATATATATATTATTTATTATTTTCTTCATTATTTTTTAAAGAGAAAATTATATATATATATATATATATATTATTTTATTTGTTATTTTTCTTTATTTTATATTCATTTTCTGATTTATTTTATTTTAATAATTTAGGATAGGAATTTATAAGCATGTTTTGCTTCTACCTGTACCTTTTCAGTCCTTCTGTTTTGTATATTACATAGAATAATATTGTATTGCAATGATTGACTGAATAAAATACACAACAATAACAACAACAACAACAAACCTGTTATAACCACGCGTCCCTGATGAATAAATATAATTGTTTCATTGTTTGCCTTTAAAGATAATGTGTGTGGATTTCGGGTGCACCTTTATAATATCAGCTATAACTATAAATTGTGCTTCAATCTTCATTAGGAGCTCCAGTTTTTAAACTTTTTTTTAACAAGCTGTTGAGAAAAAGGCAAGGAAACCATTAACTCTTGGAACACTGATAAATAAATTACCCACCGCAATAAAAAAAACAATAGTGAACTTTGATTGCACGGCATCCCATTCATAAAAAGAAATAGCAGCGAAAGCAATAACCGGGAGGTGCTACTTTATTTACACCAAGGGGGGGGGGGGGGGGGGGGGATGAAAGCACCGATGTTAAATACGTGGTTTATAGGCCGTGAGGTTTAAACAAACAAACAAATACGACGCCCTGAATAAACCAGCGTCGGCTAATTTGTTAAAGAAAAAAACAAGGAGGGCCAAAAGGCCCGGGGTTTGCCAGTGCCGGTTGGTGTTGGATGGGTGGAGAGGGGGGGAGGGGGGAGGGGGAGGGGGGGCTTGTTTTCTCAATGGGAAGTCGAGCGCTCTGCAACAGCTTCGCCAAACAAAAGAGGCCGGTAGGAAAAACATGATGCCGGTCGAGGCTTGTCGAGGCCGCCGTCTCCGGGCTTCTCTCCAAGCGGCGAGGAACCAGCCACGAGTCGTTTTTTAACGGGCGACCCCGAACCGGGGAGGTGGGCCCCACTGGGGTGGAGGGACAGGAACTTTTACATTTTTGCTGCTCGAATGGGACCTCAGCCAGGGTTCAGGGGAGCACTTTCCAGTCATTGGATTTAACTTTAATATTCCTTTCCTTTCAGAGTCCAATCTGAGGGTGGAAACGGGACAAAACCTCGTAAAAAGAAAAACTGTGGGACTCACACACACACACACACACACACACACGCGTTTCATTTCTGGCTCTGGAAGCCTTCCCCTCTGCTTTTCCTCTCCATCCTGCAGATCGTATCTCATGTCAGTGGGAAAAAAAGAGAAAGAGTTGAGCTCAGCGTGATTATTCCTCGATACAAACACCATGTGTCCACATGTCTGTCGCTGCTTCTCAAAACCTCCGCTCATTAAGAAACCTTTCTTTATTCTACCGACGGTTTGTTTTACGATAACAAATCCATATAATGCGTTAATTCTGCCATTTTCTTTCGGTTATGAAATCTTCATTATGCCAACTTTGAATGGAACTCCAACTTCTTCCACATGAACCTTTGAAACCAGACCAAGTTTTTTTTTGATGCACAGCTTTGTCATATCACGAGCCCACCGTGAGGTTTTCATCAGCAGATGTGGAGGAAATTGGTCTAAAAGAAGAAAAAGTTACCGCTTCGCGCTGCGGCGTAGAAACTGAAAGTTTTCCCTCGGAAGAACAAAACGTTTGCTCAGCGGTCGCGTATCGTTGCCAGCGATCGGCCCGAAAGCCAAAACTTTGATCCTTGTCTCTTGCTGGTAAATCACCGGCGTGGCGTTCTGCCAAATGGCACCATGAGCAGAAAAGAGGGGAAACTGCACGTCGCCCCCTGGTGGTCACAGTGACCATCGTTCATCACTTAAAGTAAGACGAGAGAGAGAGGAAAGGTCATGGTTCTTTAAGGCACCATTTCTGGTTCCTCAAATAACCTTTGAAACCAGGGTTTTTTAAAGAACCACCTCCATAAAGAGTTCTTCAAAGACCCTATAAAGGTATCTCAAAGAACCTTTAAAACATGGTTCTTTAAGGTACCATGTCTGGTTCCACAAAGAACCTTTTAAACAAGGGTTCTTTAAAGAACCACTTCCTTAAAGAGTTCTTCAAAGAACCTATAAACTTGTCTCAAAGAACCTTTAAAACATAGTTCTTTAAAGAACCATATCTGGTGCTTCAAAGAACCTAGAAAGGTGTTTCAAATAACCTTTAAAACTTTGTTTTTAAAGAATCATATCTGGTTCCGCAAAGAACCTTTCAAACCAGGGTTCTTTGAAGAACCATTTCCATAAATAGTTCTTCAAAGAACCTATTAACATGGTTCTTTCAAACCAGGTTCCTTTAAAGAACCATTTCCTTGAAGACTTCTTCAAAGAACCATTAATGGGGCCTCAAAAAAATGGCCATGAAAAAAATGGTTCTTCAGCAGGTGATGGTTCTTCGTAGAACCACAACGACTTTTAAAGAACCGTTTTAAGAACCATTATTCGTCTGTGTGTATGGCTCACGGTGTGTGTGTGTGTGTGTGTGTGTGTGTGTGTGTGTGTGTGTGTGAAATAGAGCGCGTGTGTGTGTGTTTGTAAATGTCAAACCTCACGGGACGTCATTCTGAAACCACACTTGTAGTTTCATAAGTCTACTTTGGTTTTGCGGCGGCGTGTGAAATTTGCCCTCGGAGCTTTTTTTGGTTGCAAGAAAGCAAAAAGAACCCGGAGCGGTTCGGCGTTCCCAGCATTCCCGCGAATTGTGAAGATTTCATTCGGCGGCGCGACAGAGAAACGGAGACGTCCGCTCCCACGCTCCACGGGAACGCTCAGACCTGAGTCGTGGGAGGAGGCTCGAGCTGCGCCGACCTCGTGCGCCGACTTCCTCCCAAAACCCAAAAAGAATGTGAAGTCGGCGGTGCATGGGTAAAAAAAAAAAAAGACACCCGAGGCCGTCCGGCCGGAGGGATGACATCATCGATCATTTGGTCCAAACCAAAAGAGCTCAAGAATTCTTCACACATCCTGGGAAATATGTCAACGGATGGGACTTTCAAAATAAAAACTTTAAATTAAAGGGATACAGAGTATTTTTCTTGTTTCTGGAAACATTGGAACAAATGTTCGGATGTTTTCTAACCATAAGTTACTTTTTAACTGCCGTGATTGTACCTGTGTCCTTGTGTTGTGTTTTATATATCACTGTTGTATTTGTGTTTGTTTCTTTATGGACTTAGGAGTTGATAAGTTCATTGCATCTGATACCTTCATTAAGTCGGATACCTGTGTGAAGGACATCTTTGTTCTTTGTGGGCGACTCTGGACACTCCTCGCCATCTTGGCTGCGTAGCGGGAAAGCATGAGCGCCATACTTATGAAAGTTTGGGTTACTCGGTACCAATTAATTTTCATTCAGTTGCGAAATGACCTTTAGGGGATGTATTGATTGAAATGGAAAAATATTCACGACTATGTTTTCATCAAACGCCACCGCGGCCATCTCGGCTCGTTGACACGGCGCTCGGTGCTGAGCTAACGCAATTCGTCTCCGCGGAATAAACCCGGGCAGACTCGGGAGGCGGATGCCCACACGTCTTTAGTGAAAAGAGGAAGGAAAATGACAGTTAGCACTCCGTCATGACCCCCAAAAAATATAGAGCGAGAGAAAGTAAAAAATAACCCAGCGTAAAATAATTACGTCCAAAATGATCCTTTAAAAAGTTACGTAGACAGTGATCGTGAAACGTGAGCGACTTCAAGCCAACCTCAAACTGGGGCCTCCAGCGTTACCCAATTACAGACGCAAGTTACAAAAATTTGTGTTTTTTTAATGTTTTTCAAGAATGAAGAAAATAATGTATTTCCCCCTCATTATTACGCAATAGTTTTCTCAAAAACGTCTTCAACCACGTCGACCGGATAATCACGACGTCGGATGCTCGGATTTATTCCTCCGCGCCTCGACCTCGGTGACCACGCCTGCCCTTTGTGGCTTGAAATGAAGATTTACATAGATTTATATACATATATATATATATATGTACATTATATAATGCTTATAATAGCAACAGCTGGAGGCATCGATCTTCTCATCGTCATCCAAAGAAAGCAAATCGATCTGAATCTTCGACGGAAAGTTACGTGAACGCGTAACTTTTAGAGATGTTACGATAGACAAGGACACGTGACGGACGTCGTAGATTTCTGCTGCGAGAAATGTAATATAATACTCAGAAAGTACGTTTTAAATTAAAGACCGTTTCCTTTCTTTTGGCACCGCAGGCTTCCTGATCCTCTATCGCTGATGGATGGATTCATAAAACAATAAAACAACTCTTGGAATAGGAAATGTATTTTTTTAAGATGAAGCAATGCAAGGACATATAGTTTTGAGCTCCTGCAACAGAAGTCTGCACAGTTTCATTAGTCCAAGTTTGACTCTTTTTAGGAGCTTAATTTTTAGATTGTACTCCTGTTTTAGTTGTTTACCATCAAAGATGAAGCAAACGTTCATAAAGTTATGCGGGTTTCTGTTTCTCTCGTTTAATCCCTTTGGATTTGGCAATGCAACACCCGGCTCGGTTGCCAGAATCTGATTTAACTTCGTATGAAAACCTGCGGAGCTTAAAAAAAAATTCTTAATCCAGATGTTTGTGCATATGTTGGTTCGAATTTTTTAAAAACTTTTATTCATTTCAAAAAAACATCTCGACATCCAAACCGGCTTATCCAAACTTTGGTTAAACATGTTTTTAGTTTGCTCGTATCATCCCTCTATGTGTGTGTGTGTGTGTGTTTGTGTGTGTGTGTGTGTGTTTGTGTGTTTGTGTGTGTGTGTGTGTGTGTGTGTGTGTGTGTGTGTGTGTGTGTGTGTGTGTGTGTGTGTGTGAGTCGGTTCCCAGAGGCCTGTAGATGATAATAATAATGTTACAGGAGGACTGTGGTCTGCATTCTGGAACTGTTTATTAGGGGGAAGTCTGCAATTACATATTTTCGGGGTGAACATTGATTCGTACGCGACGGTGGCGTGAAGAAGAAAAAACTTTGGCATCGAACGCACGGTCGCGCAAATAACTTTTTAGTCGGAGAGTTGCGCAAAAAAAATTCCGTTGCGCTTCAATGTCGGGGTTAACATAAATTACATGAAAAGAGAAAAAAGGGGATTGAAATGATTTATTAAAATGGAGAAAAAGAAGGAACAAAATTAAATAAACGGCAAAACAATTCAATAGAATAATCTTGACTTTAGTCTGTGTGAAAAATATAATAATAATAATAATAATAATAATATATTTTTTAATATATCGTGCTCAACATTTTGGTATTAACATAAATTACAGGAAAAGAGTAAAAAAAACGGAGATTGAAAGAAGAAAAATATGAAAATAAAGAAAAACAAGGAATAAACGGCATTAAATATATGAATACTATGAAGTAGCATTTTAAGAATTTCAAAGGATTTTTACGACTTCATTTATGTATAATTCATAAAATGTGAACACATGCCTGTAAATATCTTACAATCATAAAATGTATTTATATTAACACTTATGCATTCTTATTAGTGAATAATAATGTTGATATGCATCCTATAAGGACTTAAAATGGCTTTATTACCTATTAGCTAACGCTTATTTCAAGTAGTGTGTTGTTTGGTACAGTGAAGCTCTCCTAAAACTATAACTTCTAACTTCTATATACATGTTAATAGAAATATTGCTAATTGGGGTCACCTGTGAGTCAGAGGTCAGCAGGTCAGTCTTCCAGTCAGAAGGTTGGCGGTTCAATCCCCGCCCTAGTCGATGTGTCCTTGAGCAACACACTGGATCTTGCTTTTTCTGTTAACGCTGTATACTAGTTGTAATACGCGTTAACTATTAGTTAATAAAGCCCTTATAAGTTCTTATGAGATGCTGTATTACCATATTATGCATTAATAAAAATATGGTGTATAACTGTAATGTTAAGTGTCTTTGAGTACTTCAAAAAGCGCTGTGTAAATTAAATGGATTATTAGGATTAATTATTAATAATGCAGACTCAGGTACTAAAATAATGAGCTAATGGAATTGCAGTGGATGTAAATGATGCTATACGGCTAATACTAAAGTTCACATTGTTGCATCATCACAGAACGTACACACGCCATTCCTATGTCCAGCGACCACGTCTTGCATTATCGTCATCGTCATCTTCCTCATCGTCATGGACGGAAAGAAGGTTTATGAACAAAAAGAAAAGGCAGAGCAGGAAGGGGAAGAGAAAGAAAGAAAGGCAAGTCGTAATAGCTTACAAATGTTGCCCCTTTGTCTCTCTCTCTCTCTCTCTCTCTCTCTCTCTCTCTCTCTCTCTCTCTTTGCCCATCTGAGGGCAATTTCCAAACCGGGGTAGTCGTGATGGATCTCCGCCTTTCAGGTGTAATTATTTTAAGAGAGATTGAGCTGTTAAGCACTTGAGAAACATCACAGAGGCTCAGCGAGTGTTTATGCTCTCCCTGTCTCTGAGGTCCCTGTCGAGGGGAGGGGGGGGGGGGGGGGGTCGTCCTGCACCAGGTGACGTGCTGTGCTCATTACTCCACCTGGCAGCAGCCGGATGGACTCTATTGATTACAATTGTAACATATACACTATATAGACTCATTTTTTTGTTGGTCATGTAATTAATTCATGCGTTACGGAACGAGTTCTCCGCGGCCTCCCTCCTGTTGCCATGGAGCCGCTCTGGGGCGGGGGGGGGGGGGGGGTCACCCCGGGCCTCGGGACAAGGTAAAAGAGAACCCGCTGCCGTTGGTTTGAGTCCTTCCCCCTCAGAGGAGCTTTCACTCCACTGATCTTATCTCGCCAGAAAAAGGAAATTGGCTTTGATGACTTCCATAAGTGAGTGAAAGTGCAGAATGTATTCCATGTTCTTCCTCTTTAACCCCCCCACCCATCCTCCTCCGCTTCACCCTTCCCTACTCCATATTGGCAACATTTCAAACCGGTCACCGGTTATATATTTATACATAAATATATTTATATATAAATATATAAGTATATATATATATATGTATAGTTGTATATATATATATATATATTAATATATATATTTTAATTTTTATTTTTTTATTTACACTGTATATATATATATGACTTAGCGAAGCAGATGGGGTCACTTTCTGTGAAGAAATCAGGCACCAAATTAAATTCAAAAGCAGAGAGCTGAGGGTTTTTAAGTCTTACGTGTAACTATATTATTTATTTAATTACTATTTTATTTGTGAATATCATTTGTAAACCTATAATAATACATATAGCACAATACCTGCATACACACAGTACACGTGAGGATGAAAAGCCAGGCAGAGATTGTCCAATCAACCAATTTTGTGTTACCAATTCTTTTTGTGACATTAGACACAATATGTAATATGTTTATAAGTCTTAAATAGATAGCATATTACTATTATTATGCATTAATAAGAACATATACATGTTAATAATAACATTATTTTTATGTCGTAAGATATTTATAAGGATGTGTTCACAGTTTAGAAACTGCTTAAGATCTTAAATAAAATACCGTAGTCGTATATATAGTTTCTCCTAATTGCATTTCAAACACGTGCATTGAGTTGAACTAACTTTTACACCTTTGCTCTCCTCTGTTGTTGCTCTATTAACATCAATAGATACTCCATCATGTTGTTTTGTTGTTGCAGTTAACAACCCACATATTAACAGTTAATTAAGCTTTGTGGCACCTCGGCACTGAAGGCGAGAACAACGCCTTTTATGGCCAGTAAATCTATTTTTATGCACTAAATAGTCTGTTAATTGCCTATTAGATATATAACTTTTTACATTTTTTGGCAGCTGCCTCGTCTGGAATGAGCTCCACATGTTGTCATGTTGATGCAATGTGAGTAAAGAATGCTCATAAACGTCTTATAATCCTAATAAGCGTCCCGAAACGACTCCTGGGGCCTTGCGATCTATTCATGATGCTTATCACACGGAACGGGTTGGAGTGGCGGGGAGTTGGGGAGTTTTAATGAGTCCTCTGAAGGTGTCTCGCCACGCAAGCCAAATTTGCACAAAAAACAACATTTAATTAATTTAAATCAAATTCAGTTTATTTTAGTGTAGCTGGCTACTCTTCTACGATGGCTCTGTTATCAATTTGACACGTACAATATTTCCTCGAACCGTACCTAACTTTAAACCGATCATTTCACTTTAACTACGCAGCATTGTGCGTTCTCTGCAAGTCAATATTCAACGTGTCCTTGTTTTTCTTGCACAATTGTGCAATACCAACTGTTTCCTCTTGGGGACAACAGTTTATTTTGTCTAACCCAAAATTAGAAAATTGTCATTTCTATACATACAACATGAAAAAACGCCCCCCCCCCCCCCCCCCAAAAGCGTGTACAATACAAACAAAAGACTTTTTGATCATACTGCACTTGTTTGATTTTTTACACTTGTTACGCAACATTATTACGCTATGCATTCTGCTAGTTTGGGTTATTTATTGACGTTGGCTACTAATTGACATGAAACATTTTTCCTCGAACCTTAACTAACCTTAACTAACCTTAACTAACTTTAACCTGATCATTTCACTTTAACCACGCTGCATTGTGCGTTCTCTGCAAGTCGATATTCAACGTGTCCTAATTTGTTTTCTTGCAGGAGCGTGCAATACCAACTGTTTCCTGTTGGGGACAACAGTTTATTTTGTGTAACCCAAAATCAGAAAATACTAATTTATACACATACAGCATGTAGAAATGATCCCCCCAAAAGCACTATATAATGGAAATAATAGACTTTTAGATTATACAGTACTTGTTTTCTTTTTTACAGTTGTTACACAACATTATTGCGCTATGCATTCTTCTAGTTTGGGTTATTTATGGTCGCTGGCTACGAATTGAAACCATTTTTTTTCTCGAACCTAAACTAATCTTAACCCGATCATTTCACTTTAATCACGTACCATTGTGCGTTCTTTGCAAGTTTATTCAACGTGCACTTGTTTTTTTCTTGCAGGAACGGGCAATACCAACTATTTCCTCTTGGGGACAACAGTTTATTTTGTGTAAACCCAAATTAGAAAATACTAATTTCTACACATAAAACATGAATAAATGACCCCCCCAAAAGCGTGTACAATGCAGACTTTTAGATCATACAGCACTATTTTTTTTTACACTTGTTACGCAACATTATTACGCTATGCATTCTGCTAGTTTGGGTTATTTATTGTCGCTGGCTACTAATTGACATGAATTTTTAACCTTAACCAACCGTAACTAACTTTAACTAACTTGAACCTGATCATTTACTTTAACCACCATTGTGCATTCTCTGCAAGTCGATATCAAACGTGTCCTCGTTTTTCTTGCACAAACTTGCAATACCAACTGTTTCCTCTTGGGGACTCGGTTGTTTCGTCGATCTCTTTAAAATGATCAAACCCTGATTCACATGTACATGCGTGCTCTTGTCTTCCTTTGTCCTTCCACTGTGGCACTTCTTTCTGCCTGTGGACCGGCAACACCTTTCCTCCCGTTTCACCCCAGACAATAGCAGCGAGAGAACCAAAGAACCTTTTATTTGTCCACACATCCTTTGTCACGCCGCATTAGTGTTACTTCCAGCCAACCCAAGCCCCGTCGCCCTCGATCAAGAGCCGCCTATACACACAAGTCAAAATGATTCCATTAATAAGTCACCTCTGTGGTATTTAAGTGAAGCTCTGGATTTAAGACGTCCTCTTCGCTCGGTGGAATTCACCCGGCCCTTTTCGAAGCTACCTTTGTGTGACTTATGTGCCTCCGGTGGATTAGGAGCACTCAAAAGCCATTTAAATCACAATCCTCTGCGTTCCGCAGCAATGCTGGAAGAACAATGCAGAGCAGTGAAGGAAGCAGAAAAGGGCCAACGAGCAGCAGGCGGATCGTTATAAAGCAGCCATATCCCAAAGAAGGGCCATGAATAAAAGTGCAAACCCCTCTATTAGGGGGATGTGCCTGAACTTGAGCTGAAAGGAATGTTTTGAATTCACAAGGATCCTGTGTGTGAGACTTTGTGTGTGTGTGTGTGTGTGTGTGTGTGTGTGTGTGGTTGTATCTGAGCATGAGGTTTAAGTGCATGTGTGTGTCTGAGTGTGTGAGTGCACGAGTGTGCCGTAAAGCTCTGCATGAATAGATGAATTGACCTCAGGTTAGCGTGTTCCCTTTACACGCTCCAACGTCTTTCAGGGCGAGAGATAAACTCGAGCTCCTGCAGCGCCGCATGCGCCGCCGCATGTCGCCACCACCGCCGCATGTCGCCTCCACTGCAGCATGCACAGCTGCATGTCAACACCACTGCTGCATGTCGCATGCACCGCCACATGCACCGCCACATGCACCGCCACATGCACTGCCACATGCACCGCTGCATGCACAGCTGTATTTCGCCTCCACCGCTGCATGCACCACCACATTTAGCTTCCCCGCCGCATGCCGCCTCCACCGTTGCATGTCGCCTGCACAGTCGCATGCCTTCATACAGCCGCATGCACTGCCGCACACAAAGATGGCGTCTCCGTAACACACCTGGTGCCTCCCTTGAGCTGTGGCTCCAGACCAACGTGTCGGTACCATGAGAGACTGTTTGTTTGTGTGCCTTCCAGACAAGCTGTATTGTGTTTGTGCGTTTGTGCGTTTGGTTAGCAGAGGAGATAAAAAAAGAAAAAAGAAAAAGCGAGGCCGTCTGAAAAAATGCAGAGAAGGGGACATTAATCTCTCCGGCTCCCAGTGGAACGTAACGGAAAACGGAGACCTTAAAGGCAGCGGCCCGGGGGAGGGAACGCCAACATCAAGCGTGGAATCCAAGGAGAACGTGTTCTGGGTCCTGTCGGCCGCTTCAGACCAGACCAGGAAGTGTGTGTGTGTGTGTGTGTGTGTGTGTGTGTGTGTGTGTGTGTGTGTGTGTGTGTGAGCCCGAGTATGCTCGGCTTTTCTCCCTTGTGTGTCTTTGTCTGGATGTGTTGGTGGATTTGTGTGTGTTGTCTGTGTGTTGTGTGTTGTGTGTTGTGTGTGTTGTGTGTGTGTTGTGTGTTGTGTGTGTTGTGTGTGGACGAGCGTTGAGTGTTTCAGTGTGTGTGGACTCCCCTCATCTGGGGTGGAAACGGGCAATAAATAGCCGGCTATCTGCTGGCGGCGGTCCAGCAATGGAGGCCGTGGCAAGGAAGTGACTCATTTCAGTGGAGAAAAAAGAAGGGGGGGGTAGTTTGTGTGTGTGGGTGTGTGTGTGTGTGGGGGGGGTGTCTGTTATTATCAGTTGGCAAACCACACAGAGAGGGAAGACAGGGAGGTGGGGAGGAAGTGGGGGGAGGGGGGGGGAACGAGGGGAGGCACTGCCAGTGCGATGGGGCCTCTGCTGCTGGCCAAGGAGCATGCTGGGAGAGTTAGTTTGCTGACACCTGGAGCGATGGACGCTCGTCCCGGAGAGTCACGGTTACTTCTGGATGGAGGACATGATAACTGTTTCCACAGAGATAAGACCCGCCCCCTTTAAGGCACGAAAGAAGCAAATGATGCAAAAAAAGCCACAAAGAGTCAAGCGAGTAAACTCTCTAAAGGTTTAGTGTTAAGTTTAGTCTTTAGTCCGTCCGGAGACGTCTTCGGGCCGTTAGTAGCGGTGCAAAGACGAAGGGGAGGGCGGGGGTCATTTAGTCACATAAATGGGTCAACAGAGCTTTCTTCTCATTATGAGCGTCACACGTCCGGTCCGGAGTTTTTCATTTTCAGCCACATAATCACACAAGTCACACGATGAAGAAGCCGACTCCCGCCGCCGCTCCGGGTTCCCAGGTGGCGGCACAATGCCGGCGGACCTTTGTTCCTGCGGTCGTGTGGAAAAGCACAAACTGTCAACACGGGAGAGAAAAGCTAATATTTACCACGTATGGCCTCGACTTTAATATGAGCTGCAGGCGAGTTGGAGGGAGGAACGGAGCGCTCGCTTCCTGCCTGAGACAATATCCCAACATGTGTCTTTTTAATGCTGCTGAGAGAAGATAGAAAGTATGAGAGCCTGAGCCGTGTGCTACAGGACCGCTGCATCCAACTGAGGAGCGCCGGCGTCCTGGTGGTTAAGTCAGAAACTACACTGTACATACGTGTGACCTAGATATGAATATATGTAGAGTCTTTTAAAGCTAGGGTTGGCAAATCTTGAGAAACTAGCAAAGATTGCTAACGGAAGAGCAGAAAAAAACGGTGTCGCCAACTCTTTCCCGAGGAATACCGTGACACGGAGGCCTGCGAGGTCATCGCGTCTCTTCTAGGTATTCAAAGTCTCTGTCACAGCAAAAAAGATACATCAGACAGTTAAAATTAAACTAGTCATTTTGCTAATGTGATGCAAATCGCAAATTTCCCCTTGAGGATTAATAAAGTACTATTCTATTCTATTCTATTCTATTCTAAAACGTCAGTCAGTAGAATAACTAACTTATTGGGAAATAAAAAAATAAAAAATTGTTACATATATATACATATTGATATACATATATGTTTATATATGTATATATACACAAATATATATATACATATATATATATGTATATCAATATGTATATATATGTAACAATTTTTTATTTTTTGTATATATACATATATATGTATAAATATATTTATATATACATATATATGTACATCTATATATGTATAAATATATTTATATATATACATATATATATATATGTATATATATATACATATATATATATTTATATGGTGTTGGATTTTTGTCTCTCCGCCCCCCCCCTTGGCGTTCCTCTTTCGATCCGGCTCCCGCTCACAAACACCTGCCGCGAAGAAAACAGCTGTGGGGTCCGACCACAACATCATTAGTGCGGCTGAAAGAGAAGGAAAGGCCTGTGGCCGCCCCCCGATCCCCCCCCCCCCCCCCCCCAAGAAGAGTTCAACTCGGGGGCGTCCGTACAATGGACCACCAGTTGTTGTTTTTTTTACGATAAAGACTCCGCCCACCCGGCGTTCTCACGCCAGAGTCTCAGTGTAACGCGATCGTGACCCAACCTGCGGGCGATGAAATTGTTTTCTTTTTTTACACCCCAAGACAAATATCTCCTTTCTGGGGGGAGGGAGGGGGGGGGGGTCCACTCAGCACAGCTGGACAGGAGGTGTGTTTAAGGGCAGCCCGTGTGCATCGGATCCCATACGCAGCTTCAGTTACTCCGTGATGGGGGTTCGGGGTTCGGGGTTCGGGGAGAGCGTGGAAAATGAACTCTCTTAAAAAAGAAGAAATAAGCGCGAGACCAGAAGTCCATGGTCAGTGTTCTCCTCGCCGCGCGTCGCCGTAATCGATACGTCCTCGGTGACCGTGAAGGACAAGAGAGAGGGGGAGAGAGAGAGAGAGCGAGAGAGAGGAAGTGCATCCATTGATTTTGTAAAGATACCGGAGTGCGGCGCCTTCTCTTAACAGCCTCTCTGTTCTTTCCAGAAACGGAGCGGTGTGTGTGTGTGTGTGGGGGGGGGTTGACCCCTGTGGGTACCGAGGGTCGACGCCGAGCCGCAAGACCCGAGACTCCGCTGTAAGAAATGTCTGTTTGGAACATTTAGTAAAAGAGCAAAGAGTGAGTTCTACAGGGGGGAGGTGGGTGATAACACTAACGTACGGCTACGCTAACGCACGGCTACGCTAACACACGGCTACGCTAACGCAACTGTGGGTCAGTGGTTAACAGATCCGTCGTTCAATCAGGGGGTTGGCGGTTCAATCCCCGCCCTCGTCACGTATGAATGCAACATGATCGTAAGTCGCTTTGGATAAAAGTGTTAGCTAAATACAATGCAATGTGTCGCGGGGCAAGGTCAACGTGCGGCTATGCTAACGCGGAGGCTGCGCTTGCAGCTTCACAGTCGTAGCAGGCTTGAGTTCCAACGATGACGGAGGGCCCTTAAGAGTAGCTTCCTCCCCTTTTCTTTGAGACGTCCGTATTCCATCACTACAAACGTCATTCCGTCCCCTCGGTGTTTCTCTCCACTCGGTTGCGATAATATAAAATATATTATGTCCCAAAATGTGAGGTTTTGGGACAGAGATGTCCAAATGTACAGATTGTAAAGAACTGAAAATGGGCCAATAAACTGAATTGAATGGATATCAGTACGTCACTTTAAATTATTCCCTATTTGCGATGGATTAAGGCGATTTTATTCCACATTTATTGTACATCATAACATTGAAAGAACTTTTCTCTAGCATGAGTCAATTTTTTGGGGGAAAAAAGAGATAGCAAGGTCGTCCCCTTATTTCAAGGTGACGTCACTCGAGTGAATTTATTCTGGAAAACATTTGCAGAAAAGTCAAATCATTTCTTTATTCCTATTCGCGTTTTTCCTTCCTCTAAGTATATACTTTCACTTTCTTAAACTTCTTAGACCGTTGCACTGTTTTGTTTTGTATTGTTTTGTGTTGTAATGTATATTATATTATGTATATATGTATATATTTGTGTAAGCACTTTACCACATCAAATTCCTTGTTTGTGAAAACTTACATGGCCAATAAAACTGATTCTGATTCTGATTCTGAAGAAGAGAAAAGGACATTTCAAGACTCAACTCTATAGATTAAACAACTTTTTTCGATGAATATTTCTTGCAGTGGAGAGAAAATCAATCCGTCACCATGCGCACAGGAAGGAAGAGAGATACAGCTCTTAATGACATGTCTCTGTGTGCCTGGACCAGAGGGGGGAAGTAACCGGATATTTAAACAGAGATAAGAGTGTGTGCCAAAGGGGCCGGGATTGGATATGACTGAAAAAAACACACCATGGCAACCGGCCCGGGGCTATCGGATATGGAAAGGTAAATAGTAATGCAGCCGCTGCATGTTTTTAATGCGGTAAATTAAAAGCTTGTGTAACATCCACGAGAAAAGAGAAGGAGGGGGAGGGGGGCGGGGGGGCGGCTAAGGGCGCTGAGCGTCTGCCAAGTGTTCATTAGTGATTTCCTCCACGCTTTTTTCTTTAGGAACACAGGTTTTTTTTGGGGCCCAATCAGAAATCAGATCCGCTTGCAAAGAACGTTAACGGCCTGCAGAGAGGATCGTAAACCCTCTCAGAGGAAGAGGAGGGCGCCGAGGGGGAGTGTGTGTCGCTACGTACTGTGTGTGTGTGTGTGTGGGGGGGATAAACTTGAAAGTTGTGTGTTTATCTAGCAAATATATCTGAGGCAGTTACAGTTAACGTTTTGTCATTAATTCATCTTCTCACTCAACTTGATGTTATTCACTAAATGTTTTATTACATTATTGCATCATCTCATTGAATTAACTACCAAATAAAGTTAAGTTTAGTTCATTTTTTTCATTAATTCATCTTCTCACTCAACTTGATGCTATTCCAAAAGTGTTCTTCTTCTTATTATTGCATCATCTCATTGAATTAATGACCAAATAGAGTAAAGTTTAGTTCAGTTCTTTCATCCGTCCTCATCCTCTATGTTAGACTCCTAGACCCCTCCAACAGCAGAACCTTGTGGGTCGGTTCCATTCATAAACGTTTGGGTGAAACTGAAGCGTCGGACGTTCTCTTAAACCCTGCGAACGCCCAGATGCCCTCGAGCAAGGCATCGCACCCCGGTGACTGTTCCAAACCTGTCATGGCGTTTTGGGGAAGTTCCCGGGGATGAAAGTCGAAGCGGCTGAAAGAGAACACAAGACCGCTGCAGGGACGGGGGGAGGCCGTCGCCTTTTCTTTTCACTCCGGACGATCTCCCGTATCGGCCGCCGCCGCTCCATGTCGGGTCTGCGTAAAACCCGGATCGGGTTCCCTCTCCAAGGAACCGCTCGTGTAATCGGAGCGGCTCGGTGTTGCAGATACAAACACAAACGCAAGTTTCTTTTTTTGTGCACAAAGAAAAAATGAAGGCGCCATCTGGAACCGAAAATGGTTCTTCAGACAGAGTGATGACATAGGAGAACCATTTCTGGTTCGACAGAGGACCTGGGTTCTTTAAAGAACCATTTCCTTAAATATTTCTTAAAAGAACCTGTAAATAGTTGTTAAAAGAACCTCTAAAGGTTTCTCAATGAACCTTAAAGTTTGTTCTTTAAGGCGCCATTTCTGGTTCCTCAAAGAACGTTTCAAACCAGGGTTCTTTAAAGAACCATTTCCTTAAATAGTTGTTTAAAGAACCTGTAAAGGTGTCTCTAAGAGCCTTTAAAAAATAAATAATTTGAAGGCACCATTTCTGGTTCCTCAAAGAACCTTCAAACCAGGGTTCTTTAAATAACCATTTTCTTAAATAGTTGTAAAGAGAACCTCTAAAGGTGTCTCAAAAAACATAAAAAAATAGTTATTTAAGGCACCATATCTGGTTCCTCAAAGAATGTTTCAAACCAAGGTTCTTTGAAGAACCATTTCCTTTAATAGTTCTTTGAGGAACTCATAAATGTATCTCGTGGAACCTTAAAAATTGTTCTTTAGGGCACCATTTCTGGTTCTACAAAGAACCTTTCAAACGAGGGTTCTGTAAAGAACCATTTCCTTAAAGAGTTCTTCAAAGAACCTATAAAGGTGTCTCAAACAAAAGAATGGTTCTTCAGTAGGTGACCGTTCTTCGTAGAACCACAAAGCCTTTTAAAGAACCATTTAAGAACCATTATTTTTCAAAAGTTGCTCTTTTTTGTCTTCTTTTTAGAGCCAAAATCAAACGTAAATTTCTTTTCCCTCCTCGGTTATGACGATAATACCAAAAGATGACGATTAAACCGTAATTATCGGCGTGTATGTAACTTTAAGACATTCGAATCTTTAGTGCCTCTGGAAAACGATGCGTTGGTGGGACATCGGGATTCACGGAGTCTCCAGTGTCCACGTTCCCGAGAGCTGTTGACATTCCTCAGATGTCACATGTTACGATACCCAGCTGACGGCGTGACCCCCTCACCGCGGGTCTGACAGTGGATTAAGCTTAAATTCTCACTCTCCAAACAGCCCCCCGGGGGTGGGGGGGGAGGGGGGGTGCAGAACGTGAGGCCGGTAGCCGCCGCACCTCGCCGACGGGTAATAGAATATTCCTGTGATGCTGCGACGGTCACGGAGGGCGGGAATACCAGAGGGAGTAACGGGAGATTTGAAGGGAGAGAGGAGGATGTGGGCATCGGGAAATATTTGCTCAACAGATGGGTCGAGACCCACGAGTGACAGTCACTAAACCCCCTCACACACACACACACACACACACACACACACTGGGTCCATGTCTTTAAGCACCTCCAAACCGTTGGCAAAGGCCGCGGTCCTGTAACCTCCGCCGGCCTCGGTGGATCGGGTGATGCTCCCCGCAAAAAAAGGGATTAGCGGCAACCGGATCCTTTTTTTGGCGAAGGCGAAGGATTTTTTCCCGTTACAATGATCTTTTAGGTGTGGCGTGCCAGGAATGCGTCCTCAATAGGACGGAGAGGAACACACACACACACACACACAGGGTGAAGTGCGAGGGGCGTGGCGGCGGGGAGGAGACAGGGAGTTTTTCGGGGGCTCGTGTTTCTCTTCCCATGTCAGCCACCTCGTCCCCTCCACTGTGGTTTCATTAAAGCTGTTTCTCCTTTCATTTAAATTATCCTCAGTCTCTGTTTTCTCTCCGTATTAGTTTGGTTAAATCATTTATGATCGCAAAAATATTTGTACAAAATTAATAAAATTTCTTTTTAAATACACAGTTGAGACGTTTCTTGTCATTCTTGGTAAATTTCACAGTTTCCTCTTTATTCTTATGTAATCTCAGCTCCACTAAACCAACAGGTGTCTGGTGCTTCACCCTGACAACTGAACCGGCATTTAACACGTTTTTACTCAATTTCAGTTCTCTTTGTTTTGTAATGCTCTGCTATCGTTGACCTGAACCATTTATGTAAAAAAGTTGAGCCATTTTTGTCAAATGTTTGGTTGAAAAAAAGGTTTACATTTTGGGTTTTCTTTTTTTTAAAATGTTGGCTAAAAAAATGTTTTACATTTTTTTGGTAAAAGACAAATTTGTCCTTTAAAAAAAAGTAAGAATGTTGCCAAAAAAATAATTGAATTGTTTTTGAAAGAAAAAATGGTATTTGGAAAAAAGTTAGAATGTTGGCTAAAAAAAGTTTTAATTGTTTTTGAAAAAAGTATTTTTTGGGGGGTTGTAAAAAAGTAAAAAATGTGTGGTTGAAAAAAAGTGCGTTCTGCCATCAGTGTCTGATTTAATAAATACTATATTAAATTAAGTTTATGAACATACACTGTTATTTGAAAGAAATACAACCTTCTACTGTGCTTTCACACAAACCACTGGTCACGATTTTGTCATGGGGGGGCAGGCATAAAAAACAACCTCATGGGCCACAGCTCTGGAATTACCTCCACAATTGCAACGTGAAAGCCGTTGGCGGGGGGGGGGGCAACAAAGGGCTCTCTGTCTGGGTAGCGCCTTTTGGCCAAGGAGAAATACTATCTGCTGCCCCCCCCCTGCCTTTGGGCTGATTGCGACAGCGGGGTGGGCAGCGTGCCGCGTCAACGCCGCGTCCCACTGCTCCTTTGACAATTGTTGCTCTCGGCGGGATGGAACAAAACGATATTTGTTATACACATTTTTTTGTGATTCATGATTCTGTGACTATCAATGCATCTTTTGCATTTTGTTTATTCACTCTTTGTTTCATTGCAGCCATTTGCTAAAATAAAAAAAAATCATTTTATTTCTCATTAATGTTCACTCAGCTCCCCATCTTGACAGAAAAAAACTGAAATCTGGAAATGTTTGCAAATTTATTAAAAAATAAAAACTGAAATATCACATGGTCTTAAGTATTTGGACCCTTTGCTCAATATCGAGTATCCATGTGATATTTCATTTTTTCTTTTTTAATACATTTTCAAAAATTCCTACATTTCAGTTTTTTTCTGTCAAGATGGGGTACAGAATGAACATTACTGATAAATAAAATTAACTTTTTTGATTTTAGCAAATGGCTGCAATGAAACAACGAATTTAAAGGGGTCTGAATATCTTCTGTACCCGCTGTCATTCATGTGTGTTTTTAATTATTTGTTACACTGCCATAGAGCTGTTGGTTCAATTACACGTGTTAGCATTGAGCTCGTAGTTTCTTGGCGTTCGCAGGTGATCTTTTCAGAAGATCAGTCCGAGATTGTCGAATTTATTTGGAGGCGACTCTGAAGTTCTTTTGGGACATTTTAGTAGAAGTAGAAAAAAAAGCTCAGTAAATGGGCAGATTACACGCTCTGCACTGGTGAGGAGTGCAATATATGTCACCGGCTCCATTTAATCCAATTAGTAATCCTCAACCTTGCTTTAAAAGGCATTACACGAGGAGGTGGAGAAGAGGAGGAGGAGGAGAAGAGGAGGTGGTGCTCCGTAATCACCGTGGAATCTGTGACCATCCAGCAAAAAAACATCTCCTCCCCCCTTTCTTCTTCTCCTCTAACAGCTTCTTTTTTTTCTTCCTTTTTCTAAAAATGTGCAGATGGCAACAGCTGTCTGCCGGGAGCTTGAGAAATTGCAGCAACTGGAAAAAGCGTTTTAATTTCTCGCTACGTTAGGTGGCGCCTCGCCTCTCGATGCCGTCAATCTCGACCAGAGCGATAAACGATCTGGAGCCTCCGAATCTGTTCTAGATCAACTATTATTGGGTTCAAATGAGTGTGTGTGTATGTAAAGGCACATTTATACTTAGAAAGCTGATGTTGAATGTGACTTTGCTCAATGATAGAGCGTCAACACAACCATCACTGCACTTCAGGCCCATAGAGCCAACCCATGGGTCGGGACCCAAGAGAGAGGACATGAAAAAGGATGAAATAAACTGATAACTCCACCTAAATGCATTTATTTTGGCTCTATTAACGTTAAGTATTTAAAGTTCCATGGTTTTAGTAACAAATAAAACTTCAAATTTTGAAACGTACTGCTGAAAAAACGTCTCTGGTTTTGCATGTTCAAGATAACACATGTAGTGGGGCAGATAAAATATATTTTAAATTAAGAATCGTGCAAATTGTGATACAATTATAACATTTATTTTATTCTCCAGAGGCCCGATTAGCCATAAAAAAATCTAAGATGACGGCTAATTTTCAAGATGGCCGCCAATTGGGTCTCCAAAAATTAGTTTTCTTCAAAAAACTATTTGTATTTCCCCAATTTGAATGATCTTGGTGTATATTGTTAAGTTTCTAAGTAATCTGGAGCTAAACATGCTACTTTTTTAGACTTATGACAAAAATGTTGCTACATTTGCACAATTATTCTACTATCTGCCCCACTGATGGTGATCTGGAGATGTCCGTAAAAGTGAGCCGGAACGTTCATTTACACACACTACATCTGCCTTCCCCATGATCGATAGAGCCGAGGCCTGTTGTGCACATGCTCTGGAATGTTTGTATCTTATATAACAAGTGAGAAAAGCACTCTTTTGCAGACCTTATATATAAGAGTTTGACGATTTTGCCACCGCCATCTTGGATTACGGCCATCGCCATGTTCTTTTTTTGCCGGCAGGACCACAGAGGCAGGAGGCATCACGAAAGAGGCCGATGACGCAGGAGGCACAAAGGAGGCAGGGCCATTTGGAAGGACGCCAGGTCCAGGTCCAGGCCAGGGGCTGGATGGAGGAAGCAAGGACCTAGGACCAGCTTCAGACCCAGCCAGGTCCGATGGACCCTATGAGACGTGAAGTCACAAGGACTCCGGGGAGAAAGCAGAGTTACTAATGTGCAATGGAGAGATGAAAAGTCATCCATAAGTAGACAGACAAAAGGAGAGAGATGCTCAGTGTATCCTAAAACGTCCCCCAGCAGCCTATCACCCTATAGCAGCATCTCTAGGTCTGGACCAGGTGAACCTGATTCAGGTCTAACTATAAGACTATAAAGTGGAAAGTCTTCAGTCTCCATGTGGTGACTGTGCCTTCAGGACTGAAGGTGAAGCTGGTTCCATAAAAGAGGAGGAGCTTGATACCTGAAGGCTCTGACTCCCATCCAACTGTTTAAGACTCTAGGAACCACAAGTAGCCCCGCATTTAGTGAGGCAGCTCTCTAGTGGGGCAATATGGTACTACACGCTCCTTAAGATATGTAGTCCAGTGCAGAGCAGCTAATACAGGGGTAATGTGATCTCTTTTCTTGGTTTTAGTGAGTACATGAGCTGCAGCATTCTGGATCAACTGGAGGGACTTAAGAGACTTATTTGAGCAGCCTGAAAATACGGAGTTGCAGTAATCCAGTCTTGAACTAACAAAATGCATGAACCAGTTTTTCTTTATCTTTTTGAGACAAGATTTGTCTGATTTTTTAAAATGTTACGTAGATAAAACAATGCAGTCCTTGAGATTTGCTTCACGTGGGAGTTACAGGACAAGTCCCGATCAAAGATAACGTAGAGGTTCTTCGTGGTGGCGTCGGATGCCAGGGCGATGCCATCGACAGAAACCACATCACCAGATAATTGATCTCTCACTTCCCCCACTGCACCTCAACCCCCCTCGGTCCTGAACCGCATCCAAGTCTCATACGTTCACAGGCCGGGGCCGGCCAACTTTCACAGCTGTCACACATTTTCAACAGATTCCACCAGCCCTCGATGAGGCTGGGGAGAAGACATTCCTGCGCCATTACACATACGGCTAAAAGGAATTAGCGTTAACATCTGATATTGTGGAAGTGGGAAATTTGCCACCCTGACCTTGCCCAAAGCACTCCGGAACTCAGGGTCATGGTTTTATTATCTCAGATGGCCCTCAGAGGTCACAGGGGGCCGTTCCCCTCCTCCCCCACCCCCCTTCTCACTGTTCCGGCAAAAAACCCTGCAGCCCCAAGTGTGCTATTCATTAAGTACACTGTGCAGCTTTGTGTGTGTGTGTGTGTGTGTGTGTGGGGGGGGGGGGGTTGTTGACTCGCAGGGGTGGGAGACACATGTTACTGTTGCTCTACGGGTATTTGTCATAGGAACGGCATGTCTTGTCAGACTCAGAGGCCATTCCCAGCTGTTGGGCTTCAGCCCCGCAATGCAGCCCAAGCCGATCCCCCTCGGAGAAACCGCGGCTTCGTAAACAGGATGCCACCGAAGGATAATCGCGCGAGTGTGGGAGACAAATCTCGGTACAACGGCGCCTAAAACAAAAAAATGTCCGTCATTTTGCAGTTATTGCTTGTTTTTTGGCGTTTTGTGTGTGTGTGTGTGTGTCTGTGTGTGTGTGTGTGTGTTTGTGTGTGTGGACTCTCGGCAAAGATTGATGTTGAACTATTTCCATATACTTTGCAGGTTTTCCTTTTTTTTGCATTGAAAGTCAAAAACAAGCTTTCTCCAACTATGTTTACTCCAGCTAGCTAAACAACAGATATGCTAATGCTAACGGTAGCATGCTAATATGATTACAATCCCATCAATAAATCTAACTTTGTCTCTTTAGTACATTTTTATTTGTGGGTTCCAAACGGGCATCGCACTAAACAAGGGGTAATGAAGGTTTATGTTAGGTGTGTTTGTTTATATGTTTTAATAATAGAAAAAAGCTAATTATTATGGCGTAGCAGCTTTCACACACGTTAGCAAAACTTAAGTTCAGAATAGTGACAAGTTATTAATGAGACATTACAAGTGCAAACAAACAAGTAGAGACTCCTGCACACATGAAATAGTTCAACCACTAAAAGAAGAAAAGAAAGTGAAACGGATGTAATAAGAACAATAATAACATGCTAACGTAACCATCAGTTTAGCATATTAGCATGCTAACATGTGTTGATTAGAAGGCCTACAGATCTAAAAATATAGCTGCAGGTTAGTTACAGTTATCTTCTGATTAATTAAAGTATTTAACAGGTTAAACTTTGACCAATCGATGATGCAAAGACGCTTTAACCCTCCTGTTACCTTTAGGGTCAATTTGATCCCATTCAATGTTTAACGTTGATGTTCTTTGGGGTCAATTTGACCAACATACAAACATTTTTTATATATTTAAAGAGCTATTTAGGTAGTCAACAAACAAACATAAAGTACCTCACACTTAAACTTGGGAAACAATATTAATTCTAATAATTTTCTGGAGGTTTTAATTGCTGGGGTCACATTGACCCCGAGGGTAAAATATGTTAGTAAATGTGAACGTAACAGGAGGGTCAAACCTTACAGTGGATCACAACAGTAAGTAGAGATCACATGTCATAGCTAGCCGTCCGATAGCGGATAACAGGCCTTCCTCCCGGCGCAGCGGACTTTGTTTCTGACAAACAAAGCTTGTTCGACACAGTTTAGGGACGAGGAGTCGGACGCAAAACGCAAGCTGGGTCTCATTTTGTGTTCAGTGGAGGGGAAACGCAAACAAAACTCACTCCAGCAAATCTCACAGACCTTCCAGGAGGGAGAGCTCACACAAAAAAACCTATTGTTGATTCTCAAGTCATGAAGACAAGGAAAATAAATCCAGTACCTCAAGGGGCATTTTGTTTTCTCTATCAATCAAGGTATTTATCTTGGTATGAGTCGTCCAACATATTCTAGTTGTGTAGTTCTGGCCTCTCATCATAGTCTGTCATCAGTTAGTTTTACAATTTGCATCCTATTTCAAAGCACCTGCAACATTGGCATATTAAAAAAAACTCTTCCTCCTTAAAACATCTCTTTCTGAATCCTCATAGTGGCTAAATATTTATAGGAAGTCGCGCTGCCAAAGTAACCCACCGCATTTTATAAATAAAGCCTCTCTTTGAAAATAAGGTCCAGATGTTTCACTTTTTTCAATTTTTTTTGGGGGTGTTCACGATGTCGACGCCGTGTGTTTTCCACCCGTTTCCATGACTGTGAGAGTGCGATGATCGTCGTCTTAGTCATTTCGAGGCAAACCCCGGCGCTCCACTTCCAGGAAGTAAAACAAAACTATGTCCGAACCTGCGTCATCCAGTGAGTCAACTAAACAGTCTGGAGGGATATCTCTCTGAGTGAGTCCAGACAGTCGTTCCTCATTCCTACTTTCATGACTGTTCAATTTCCTTCGCCGGGCCAAAAGCAGTTACAATAACTTATGAAAGCGCGTTCCTGGATTTGTCTCATGAACGGAGCACTCCCAGGAAATACTAAGAGAATTATAGCAGAATAAGACAGGAACTAATTCATTTAATATTTGAGTAGAGAGTAGAGAACAAAATCATCTTTAACAAAGAAGACATGGACTTCAAGGATAAGGTCAAGAGGGTTTTATTAATGAGGGAAGTGTATGTTATGGGAAATATAAATACAATCGTATTAAAAAGGGTTGCATTTGATATAAGTGATAGATTTACAGTCGGTCATTGAGTCCAAAATGAGTTGCTGTGAAATGTTTCCCAGAGTTTGATCACCTAACTTTTCCTTCAGTGCCACCTTCAGGTTGTTATTATAACTTTTGGACAAAGTTTATTTCAGATTCATAGCGCATTCCAGAAGAATATACAAATAACTTTTTTTTGAGGCCTCACAGCAGTTTTATGTCTTTCTAATTTTGTGTTTCGTGACTACACCACTCACTGGCCTTATGGCACGTACACACCAAATCGCGTCGCCCAAAACGCGTGAGTTTACTAGCCGTGTTCACACCATAAACGTTGTGACGCTCCGCGAGGGGCGTGGTTTATCTCCGTGGTTTGCCTTCGTAAAAAACTTTATAATTTCCTTCATCCACCACGGAAGAACTAACCACTAGTTCTGCTTTATACTTATTGTGGACATCCCACAGACGTTGGAAAATCGAACGCCGTCCTGTTTGGGTTCATAATGTACGTACCATTAGCTGTACTTTGTGTTGCCAGCGTGTAAAACTATGAAGGTGAACATGGTCACTCTTAAACTTGCTAAAATGTGTATATTTTCCTAGTCAAGAAGTCATTTTCATTATGATTATTTTGACACAGCATGAATTCAGGACAAAAAAGAGGCCTTTGTTATTTTAAACATGGATATATTAGCCCAGCAGTCTTTTCCATAGCTTCTTCTACTCTTACTCGGTTTAAGTAGCTGTATTAAATTAAAGGAGTGCATATAAATTAGGCCAGTAAAATATTTCTGCTTCTGCCGTTCAGGGAGAGGGAGGATCCCCCGAGGCAGCGGTAGGGGAGACGTTGCTTTTAGTCTTAAATTAGTGACACTTGTGGTATTTTCACTAACGCACTAACTCCCCGTGCTACGTTTTTCTTCTTCCAGGGAAGTTCCGTCTACCGTAAAAGTGATCCGAACAGGAAAGTGTCTTTCTAGACATGTTTGAAAAGGGCTTCGGGGTTCAGTTGGAATTACTGATAGCAATTAGCAGTCTGATATGGAGAGCTAGTAAAAACTGAGATTTATATTTCACTAAAAAGACGATTCATTATTTTCAGTGTCGTCGGGGGGGAAAGTCCCATTTGCAATCGAAATGCTAACTGTAGTTCACATCTGAACGGATGGCCTCTGGCTTTTACACAAGGTTGGAAAAACGATCCACCCGTGTGTTCATCCGCAGAGACTAAACACAGACATTCCTCAATGAGAAAAATGGTTCAGGTAAATATGCACCAAGCCAAAATACAAGCTTTGAAGCCAGCCTCGCCGATATCAATATCCCTATCGCTGCAGTACCTAATATTAAAAGGATCTCTGCCAGATGACTGGAAATTGAAGCAGAGGAAGAAGAAGAAGAAGAAGAAGAAGAAGAAGAAGAAGAAGAAGAAGAAGAAGAAGAAGAAGAAGAAGAAGAAGAAGAAGAAGAAGAACTTGTCACGCCGCTCTCGTGCCTTGGGGCAGGTTCTTAGTTTTCCTTTTGTCTGAACGAAGACGCGGACAAGTCTGTCATTTGACCGTCTCTCCCCCTTCTGCTGTGTACACTTCAGAACTGGGTCTGACAGACTATGAATCATCTGTTAGGAAAACTAGGTTAGAGCACAATAGGCTCTTCATAAAGCCAGGGCGGTGAAGCTGGAGGGAACATATGTGCGGCGGCCATTTTGTTTTCTTGTTGTTCTCTTGCTCTTGTCATTTAAAAAAAATCCCATTTCCGTTAAAATCCTTTTTCTCAGGCGAAGGGATAACAGTCCCGCAAAATAAGCTTGGGAGGGCAGTTTAATGACAACTTGAATATTAAAAAAAGACCACTTTCTGTATTAAAAATACATTGTTAGGCTTTCCACGACCCTTTTCTCGCCGTGCATTATTAAAAACACCATCAATATTGACGCTGTACGCCTATACGGTCCAGAGAGGCTAGGAATCGTTGCCTAAATATTTTAATAACCTTTCTACACTGTATATACCTCTTGAGTCGGCACCTACGTGCTTCAGGCCCTCTGTGACATGGAGTCGCCGGCGGGCGTTCGGCGTCCGGTCTACCTTACAGCGAGGAAATGAAATGTTAAATATTTACCGTTCCCCTGGTATGTGACCCCGCAGATTCCAGCTGTGATGGGTAGCAGCCGCATTCCTCTCACAGGAAGTTTATCCTTACTCCTTTTTTTCTTTTCCCTTCACCTCCTCCTCCTCCCTTCTCCTCCCATGTCCTGTGCTTTTTAGAACATGGCCAGCGGCTTAGGCATCAGCCTAAACGTCTGTCAGGAAATACACTAACATGTCACACGTGTCACCGCAGCCGGGGCGGCGAGGCTTTCCAGGGCTAACGGGATATTTTTTTCACATCTGTCGTACACAAAACTGAAAATCTCTCCAGGACCGATCTGATTACTTTATTTTCTTTTGTTTGAATAATATACAACGTTTTAATCCTTTGCTTCAGACAGTTATAATAAACAGTGTTGTCCTTTCGGGGCTAAAATCTGAGTGTCAGGTGACGACGTTCGTGGCAATGACCATGAAATGTTCAATCTAAAGAGTGGAAAGTATAAACATTTTCATATGATAGAAAAACGTATTAAACTGTACAAATCAAATGTATTTAGTTGTTTAATTTCAGATCAGAATCAGCCCTTTCTTGCCATGTATGTTTTTACATATGTGTCATGGTGGGTCGTGCAACAATAACATCAACGACAAACAACAATATTAATATAAGATAACGTTTACAGACGGGCAGGTTTCACAACTTTAACCGAGTTTAAAGTGACACGTGTATTTAAAGTGAAGAGTTACGTGTATTTTTGAGGACCTTTTGGATTATACCTACTACTACTATTACTATACTTTCTGAAGATATTTTGAACAGATTTCATGGGCCACCAGAACAGAAAAGTGCAAAGACATTTAAATTAACTTTACCAAGACTAATGACGAGTCCAGATAGTCGAATATTTGGGAATTTGATCTTAAATTCCGATTTGGCTTTCAATCTCCCTGAATGTGGTTATGAAACTAAGGAGCATTCCTTTCTGGCTACATGGGGGGCGTCTGATTTTACATACTACAACTACTTGGTTTCTAATGATGTATAAATGATACAGACGCCTATTGGTCAAGTCTTGCCAATGAACATTCTCAGTTGATAGCACCACTAGACTTTACTTCCATTTGCTTAATTATTGAATACTTAGGGCGGCTGAGTTGTCTGTGTCTCCACTTATTACCCTTTAACGTGACTGATGGACAAACGATACCACAATACGACGGAGAAGGCGGCCATTGGCGAATCACATCGGCCCCTTGAGGGTCCCAATGGGTATGGATGGACGATGGCTGCCAATATGGCCGATAACTGAACATGAGGGCGCATACGACTCTAAAAAGCATGTGCATACCTGTCTGTGGGGTGAAACAGTGGAATATTTTAACTGATGACATCAAAGAAAGTAAAAATCTGGTGCTATTCAAGAAACAATGTAAAGACATGACTTTGGAGAAGTACAGACACAACCGTATTGATCAAGCAAAATAAGTTACGGTTAATGGGGACAAGTTCTTGAATTTATATTTATATAATCATAGGTTAGGGCTCTCATAAGCTAGATAGCTTCAGCCTTGACCCTTTCGGTCAACCACTTTCTTCTTTTGTTTACTACTGATAGTTTTATATTTTGCTGATCGAAATAACTCAACTCAACTCAACTCAACTCATGAACCCGAAGCCTCTTCATGGACACAGCTTCTGTTTCTTTGGACCGACACCGATGAAATCACCCATCCAGCCGTTGGCTGTTGCCGTGCTGCCGTTCCGGACTGTGTGACATTAGTGCACAAAGGGGGCGGAGCTTATACATAAGCCGATAAGGGTTTCAGCGATGATGCTTATTAATACACCTCCTGGAATCACTAAATGCAGCACGGAAAAGGGGAAATAATTGCTTTACTTTGTCTCACTGTGCTTTCATGTTGCACGCCGTTTCATGTTCCCAGACAGAACTGTAGTCGCCTTGATATTTCCAGGCTTGATAAAAGCTCCACGTGGACAACATCTGTTATATTTAAAAGGCATCAAACCCCCCCGCCGCCCATTTATAATCAACTGATCCATTAAAATTGCATTTTGGGACTAATCCTTCAATAGGAGGGTAAAAAAAAAAAGTTCACTTTTGTCACAGCGAAGAATACAACCACGTTTTGAACACAGCTCCAGTGAAAAGAAATGGGAGTCGTCTGATTTCACAATCCCCCCCCCCCATCAGATGTAGCCTTTTGTTGTGTGCATGTGACTGTAGAAAATGGCTCGGGAGGAAAAAGAAGAAAAAAATGCCAGACAGCCGGAAGAAGAAGAAAGCATAGTTGTGGGAGCTAACCCCCCCCCCACACACCCCCTCCTGCATCAATTCAGCTGCAACAAGAAGCATGTTCCTTTTTTTGCAGCTGCTTTATTGTCATTCCGCCGCTGTTTAAGCCGTCTTTCATGTCAAAAGTCTTTTCCTGCTTACAAATCACCGGGAAGCAATCCCTTTGGCCGCGCCGCTGCGCCCTAAGCCCCCTTTCCCCTTTCCTAGGGCCTCGGGCCCTTTGATCACCTGTAACGTCGGCCATCAAGTAAAAAAAAAATAGAGCAACGGGCCACTGGGATAAGCTGAGGACCCCACCGAACACCCCCGACACACTCGCCTTTCAGACACTCCTCTTTTTTCTCCTTGTCTCTCGACGGGCCTGGGAACAAAATAACGGCAAGGCAGGGGTGTGTGTGTGTGTGTGTGTGTGTGTGTGTGGGGGGGGGGGGTGTTGAGTTGTTTGGGAAATGATTACGCTTCGGCCGCATTAATGAGGAGGTCCCCGCGGTAAACAAATTGATTAACTAATTAGCTTAGAAATGCGGCGCCGCGTCTCCCCCCCCTCTCCGAGAGAGAGAGACACACACACACACACACACACACACTCACTCACACAAGAAAAAACAAACTTTGCCCCCCCCCCCCCCGCGTAGGCTTTTAGATTTCAAGGTTAACTGTGCGGGCGGCGGCAGTGTCCTCTGAGTGAACGCCACTGTCACACACACAGCGTGGCCCCTCAACCGGAGAGGCCCAGACCGGTTGTCACCGCTCCACGAGGAGGTTTCTTTTTTTTTAAGACCTGCTTAATTGGCTTCCCTGAGTGCCCAGAGAAGGGGGGGAGAGAGAGAGAGAGAGAGAGAGAGAGAGAGAGAGAGCTTGTTACGAGAGGGAGGGTCCCTTATCAGCCATCATTGGACACCTCCGGTGCCTATTAATCAGAGCCGGAGCCTGACTGGAGCCAGAAGAAAGGCTCCACCGAGCCTCACTGACACCCCTCACACAAGGGGAACCTCGACAGACAGACACTCCTTCCTTCCCTCCCCTCCCTCCTCAAGTCCGAGGTTATACACGAGTGCATCCCCCCCCCCTCTCCTCCACTCCTCTTGCCTCCTCCACTCAAATTGATTTAGGTCCCGTTTAGCCCCCTTTGGCCAGGGTCCATCCGTTTCAGCTGGCGTGACAGGTTTATGTCGCCCCCTTACTGTGTTATTATATTGGTGCTGCGCCGCCAGTTGCTATTGTGCTAATGAAAATCTAGCACCAGACATAATATATATATATATATATATATATATATATATATATACATACTTTTTTTTAGCAGGACGTGCACTCAGCATGCAAAATATCTTGAGTGCATTAATAGGATTTTCTTTTTTTTAAACGCTCATTATTTTTTCAATGTTTTGCGACGTTTTTACGGGCAGGAAAGCAGCTATGAGGTGTTGTCAGTGCCGGGCGTTGGGTAAATTAATTTAATCTTCTGTACATACAAGCTTTTTGACCTTTGACCTTTCCCCCTTTTTGTTCAAACATAGAGAGGTGCGCTGCACGGAGGCAGAATTGCAATAACAACAAAAAGGTAGACTAGGAGTCTGCAGCCATGTCAGCGTGAGGCTGCTTCCCCTGTCTGCAGCCCACGGGGTGTTGACCAATCAGGTTCAAGCAGGCTTTTCATTGCATGCAGGTAAACAGTATGCAAGGAGAGGAAAGGGGGGGGGGGGGGTCAAGGGGTTTGCCTAACAACACTCTTGAATCAGACATTATTGACGATACAGTACTGCCTCTCGTACCTTATTGCTTATATATATATATATATATATATATATATATATATATATATATATATATATATAATATATAAATATATATGAATATAATAAATTATATAACTATATTACAATATATTATATATAAAACAATGTCTCAATATATATTTATATATAATAATAATAATAATAATAATAAAAATAGTATATTATATATAAAATAAATATGAAACAATTGTCTCAATATATATAAATATAATAAATTATGTAAATATATATATAAATATATAGTATATATGAAACAATGGTCTCTCTCTATATATATAATACAAATAATAATAATTAAAATAATAAAATAATACAAATATATATATATATATATATATATATATATATATATATAATATACATGAAACAATGGTCACACTATTTATATATATATTTATATATATACGTATATGACGGACCAATCGCGATGGATTCACAAAAACTGTTACAACACATGCGGATGTGAAAGCTGTGAAAGCAATTCAATAAATAAAAAAGCCACTTCAAATTAAATATGTAAACCTCATGTTGGCGCTTGAGGGGTCAGTCATCGAGACCCCGTCCAATCGTTGTTGTTTCAGTCAGTAAACAAATAGTTTGGGACCCGACACGGAGCTCCAACACTGGTGTGGCGGAAGAAAAATAAAAGTCACATATTGAGTTAATCTAATGAGTAATTCCACATTTGCAAAAAAAAAAACACCCGAGGTCCTAATCTGCAATAAATTGCTCTGAATTCTGAAAACACTTCCAACGATCAACCAGAGTGAAAACATGTTTGCAGATTTCGGGGGTTGCAGTCCTCCAAAAAAAAAAAAAAAAAAGTGTTAATGACCGAGAATGCTTCCATATCCCCGGAGCCAGAGCAGTTTTCAAAAGGAAAGCAATGGCGCGAGATTCATTATTACAAGATGAGAGAGACGCGGGGGGGGGGGGGGGGGGGACTTTGTGATGAATTTCAAGTTTAAATGGAAAGCTTCTGTAGAACACTCCACTACAAAGCACCACGTGTAAATATCTAATAATGAGCCGCCGCGCTTTCAAGTCCTCTGGAGGAAAAAAAAGAAATCAAATAAAAAAATCTGCGTTAATGACAAATCTTTTGGTGTGGTTACATCTCACGAGCCCCTTCGTGGAACGCCGACCCCCCCACCCCACCCCGTCCCCGTCCCCCTGTCCCCCGAGATATGTTTGTTGATATTAGTCTTTTGGAGGCCTCAGATTTTACAGGCATTTGCACTCAAGATGTTGAAGACGCCATTTCCCCCCCCCGGGGAACACACACATGCGACCGATGTTTACAAGGCGGAGATGAGTCATCGCATGACAACAAAAACAACCCCCCCCCAAAAAAGGCCTTTTTATTGCTTTGTGCGTGCGGCAGATGGTGTTCACGTTTCTATAAGTTATGTTTATGTTTACATGTTGGGCCGTTCATCATGAGCACGTGACAAGATGTCAACTGTCAGAGCAGAAAACACTGTGTTAACACACAAAAACTATAATAATAATGCGTAGGAGCACAAATAACGTGTGTTAAATGTAGCTTGAATTCAGGATGTGATGAAAATAAATAAAAAAAGCTCTTCCCCGGCGCTCACGTTGGCTCCCGGCTCACCGGGGGCTCTCGGGACACACGTGTTGAAAGTTTGCGTTTCAGTGTTTTTCTTCACTTTCTTTATTATTAGTATAATTTTTTTAAAACACATTCTTTTGCAGATCCATTAAATAGATGTATTTGTCATTATTTCCCGCGGTCGATTGATTTCAGATGAGTCGTGAACACTTTGGATGTTTGAGGTTTAACACCCCCCCCCCCCCCCCCATCCTCCTCCCCCCAGATCTCAGATAGTGGAACAAAAATAAAACGTTCCAAAATAAATACAATGTGAATATGGTGCTAATGCTTCACGAAGTGACCCGGCCCACTGCAAGAAATATTCTCTCCGTTATTTCATATATTAGAGTCAATTAAAAAGAAAACTAAATTAAAAGTTTAATGCAACAAAGCTTTCGAAATGTCTGAATTAAATCTTTAAGAGAGGATCTAATCTCTGAATACTTCACATCTTCACATGCGTCGTATCTGTACCTCGTGCACGTTAAAAAGCCTCTTTCAGGTATTGCGTGATGTCGCGGTGAGTCAACACCTCGATGTTGTGTGTATAATGTGGATGTTTCCAAATTATAATAATAATGCATAATGGATGATGCAAACATCGAGATGCCGGTCACAGCTATGGAGGACAGAAAACACATAAAGGACACATAAATAGACGCATAAATAAATGAAGAAATCCCTGTAGACACATCAATACAGACATAAAGAAATAAAGAAATACAGAAATGTAGAAATACATTTATTTTATGATGTTCTGTTTAGGTAAAACTTTTATTTATTCATACATTTATTCAAGCATGTATTTGTTTATTCCTGTTTCCTTATTTATTTATACATTTCTTTGAGCATTTATTTATTTATTCTCGTATTCATTAATTACTTTATTAACACATTTCTTTTAGCATTTATTTATTCCTCTATTTCTTTATACATTTATTGAAGCATTTATTTATTTATTCCAGTTTTTATTTATTTATAGATTTATTTTAGCATGTATTTATTTATTCCTGTATTTATTTATAAATTATTTAATCATTTATTTATTTATTCCTGTATTTATTCATTAATTTAAGCATTTATTTATTCCTGTATTTATTCATTTATTTATTTAAGTATTTATTTACTCCTGTATTTATACTTACGTAATTTTCTGTCCTCCGTACACATCGGCTACTCGTAAAACCCGGGCCAGATATTAATCCCACTTCTAAAACACCTGGACCGCCGGTGATATCACCTCTTCTGCACTTTACCCGCTCAGCACTCTGAGGACCTCCCCCCACCCCCCTCCCTTTATACACATTATATACACACAGAAGAAGGTATTACACACACACACACACACAAATCAGCAGAGCAGCCAGACAGGTTAACAGTGACCCGTGAGTGTGTTCCGTGGATGATTAACGTGACTAAATGACCTGCACCCAAGGTGTGGTTGTTTGCTGTGATACTCCCAGAAGGCAATGCAGAAACACCTGTCTCCAACGACTATACACGGCTTCCTGCGCAAAAAGTGCACAAAGAAACCCTCAAGAAGTCACTCTCATCTCAGCCTCCATGCATAGAGGATTCCCACACGTCCCCCCCCTCCCCCCCCCCCCACACACACACACACACACTCCTAAATGTGGGAATGTATGCAGCATCTCGTCGTGTGCGAACAAGTCCTTTCGGAGTTCTTTCAAAGGAAGGTACATCAAGCTTCCTTTGAATCAATATCTCCTTTCACAAACACGCCACCGGGGTCCAAACACTCTCTGACTAAATGCCCCGCGGCGCCTCGTGCCAATTCCATGAAAGAAAGAAAAAAGAAAAGGGGAAAAAAGGGAAGGGGCGATTAACTACAGCGATAACTGGAGGTAACCGACGGTTACGCAATCGCCTCCCGTCGCTAGATACGGTTCATTGTGCGATAAAAAAAAGAAAGGTTTTTCGGAAGTGAACCCGAACGACCGGAAGGAAATAATCAATTTGCTTTGCTTTTAATGAACAACTCCTGTATCCGTGGCCGGTTCTTGTCGGTGCGATGCTGCCCCGCACCGGGTGAACATTAACCCGGCGGTTTTGAGGTAGAGGCGCGAGCGGCCGAGCGAGTCGGCACACAGGAAACGTAACGCGGCGCATTGTTTGTTTGTGCTGTGAACTCAGGATGAAGAAAACAGGTCGTGGAAAACCTGGAAAAGTCATTGAATTTGTCAAATGGTTTATTTTCAGACCTGGAAAAGTCCTGGGAAGAAAAATCACCAACGTTTTGGAAAAAGTCATAACATTTTTATATTTATTGGTCATGTGGATGAACCTGGTCATTGGTCGTGTGGATGAATCTGTTCATTGGTCGTGTGGATGAACCTGTTCATTGGTCATGCGGATGAACCTGTTCACTGGTCATGTGGATGAACCTGTTCATTGGTCATGTGGATGAACCTGTTCATTGGTCGTGTGGATGAACCTGTTCATTGGTCATGTGGATGAACCTGTTCATTGGTCATGTGGATGAACCTGTTCATTGGTCATGTGGATGAACCTGTTCATTGGTCATGTGGATGAACCTGTTCATTGATCGTGTGGATGAACCTGTTCATTGGTCATGTGGATGAACTCATTAGTCATGTGGATGAACTTGGTCATGGGTCATGTGGATGAACCTGTTCATTGGTCACCATGTGGATGAACCTGTTCATTGGTCATGATGAACCTGTTCATTGGTCGTGTGGATTAACCTGTTCATTGGTCATGTGGATGAAGTGAAGATGCTGAGTTCACTGGAAACAGTTTTGAGGTAAATCAGAAAGACTTTTCTCCCTCTGGTCGCAGAAATGAGGCCAAGAAATGAAAAATAAATTTCTGAACACACTTCTGTGTGAGTGATGAAGAGTGTGAGGAGGAGTTGGGATGTTGTACTTCACTGCCTGTGCATTAGCAGCACACTCAAGCTGTCCTATTGTTTAATTTAAACTCACTCTGTGAGACACATTGTGGATTTACAGCTTCTCCAAAGTACTCGTTGTCACATCAGAGCGTTCCTGAACATCAACGCCACGGCCGCTGCCTCCAAGCTGTACATGTGTGTTGATTAAGAGGCGCAATGCATTCCCTTCGTTGTTGTGATCTATTTAGTGTGTGTGTGTGTGTGTGGGGGCTTTGACTTACGGTGATGGGAAGCTAGGGGTAAAGAAAAAAGGAGAGGGGGGGGGTCCGGGATATTAACCTGATTTAGATGGGAATCCTGCACGTCATGGCAGGTGTGTGTGTGTGTGTGTGTGTGTGTGTGTGGGGGGGGGGGGGGGGGCTCCATGAGGGGTCACGGCTTCAGAGGTTCAAACTGGCGAAAGGGGGTCGAGAAGTTGGAGGACGACACTTGAATGTACATATATATATATATTGCTAAATTATATAAATGATAAAGTGTCATCCACATTGCTCACTTTAAAACCACCAACATGTGAATATGATATGATATGATATATGATATGATATATACCTTTATTCATCCGTTATTGTGCATCCCCGTTATGTCAGATTGTTAATTCACTCTCAATTCACTTCAAAGTGGCGTAATAACCAAGAACCAATCAGCACAGAGCTTCGTGAACCCAGCCAGGAAGACACCGCTCCCAAATAAATAAACAAAGCGCACTCTGACACCTCGGATCATCTGAAGTCGTGGAGACGGAGCCTCATTACCGTGTGTGTGTGTGTGAGTGTGTGTGTGTGTGTGGGGGGGGGGTAGAGACTCGTAGACGCTGTTTAATGGCAGCAAAGTGGGGGGGGGGGGGGGTTTCAAGGTTACGAGACACCGGATGGCTCCTCCCCCTTTGGCCTTCCACCGCGTCGCGGAGCCAGCGCACTCGTAAACGCTGCAAACAATATAACAGCAAACGGATTTAAAAGACTCCCCGGTTCCTTTTATATGACCCTTTATAAGAACGTTGCTGGGGGAGAAAACTGAATGTATATTTAACTTCTATAAAGCATCGTTTGTGGCCTATTCTTGCAGTACACAGTCATAATCAAAATTCATTTAATTTATTAAGATACTCACAGACACAGACACCGTAGACACAACTTCAGGGTGAAGCGTTTAGCTCAAGGACACGTGGAATAGGGGCGGGGATTGAACCGCCAACCCCCTGATTGGAAGACAGACCTGCTGACCTCTGACCCACTATTGACAGTGTCCAGTAATATATATATTTAATATATTACTGTTTGAATTCTACAGAGTGAGTTGGAATTAATTATATAATTTAATAATAATTAATAGTTAAAATAAAAGAAATTATAACACGTATTTGTTTTAAGGAAAACAAATCCACCTATTTAAATCTGTATCGCAATAAAATCAAAAAATATAAATTGTATAATTAAAATAATATAAGTATATAATTAATTAGTATATATAATACATTATATAATTAAATATAATACATTATATAATTTAATTAATTATTATAAATATAATTATTATATAATTATTCATTATAAACGTAATTAATTAAATAATTATTTATTATAAATATAATTAATTATATACTCATATTAGATTATTTATCCTAGTTTATATTTATATTGCGAAACAGGTTTAAATAGGTGGATTTATTTCTTTAAAAAGAAAATGATGTAATTTTATTTATTTTAATTATTAATTATTTATAAATTATAGAACTATAGAATTAATTCCAACTCCAATTCCATCTTATATAACAAAAAAGTAAAGAGACTCCACTTCCTCAGTCACTTCACAAACCTTTGACCCCTGTTCTGGTCACATGACTGCGGACAGAAAGCGCCTCTCTTTTATCTCAAAGCGAACACGCCCAGGACCCCATAAGCCCGTATTCAGTCTTGCGGCGCCACCGATCCGCGCGCCTTTAGCTGGTACTTAGCGTTACCCGGGTACATTGATACGCTCTGTAAATTAAGGTAGTTTACTAACGACGAGGCCTCGTTAACCCCTTCAGGAGAGGCCTCATCCCCCGATGGCTTTGAGTGGTACACATGTCGGTGGCTTCTTATTCTGTCACTCCTCCGTCTCTATTATATAATGTCTATGAACACACAAAGAGCATTCTGGGTAATGCATCGTCATATTTATCAAATTAAGTCAATTGGTGTGTTTTTTCAACCCGCTCCAACAATAGTGTCAACGACATTATTACAATTTGACTTCCTCCTGACCTCCTCCGGCACTTCACGCAGAGCCCCCCAACTCCCCCCCCCTCACCCCTCCACCTCGCAGTCAACTCATTTCGGAGCCCCCCCCGGGGCCCTGTCGCCGTGACCTATAACCCCTTGAACTGGAAGGAGAGGCTTACGCTATAGCTAGCAAAAGCCGGTGTGTGTGGGGGGGGGGGATACCCTTTACATGCAATGTCTAAGCCCCCACCCCCCACCACCACCTTCAGTTTTTTTCTTGGAGATGAGAAATAAATGCAGTATTGAAGGATACATTTTTTTAAAGAAATAAATCCACCTATTTAAATCTGTATCGCAATAAAAATATTAATTATATAATTAATATGATATAAATAATTAATTATATTCATAATGAATATTATATAATAAATTATATTTATAATGAATACTTATTTAATTAATTATATTTATAATGAATACGTATACAATTAATTATATTTTTTTCACTAAAGAATATGATATCTATTTAAACACAAATAATTGTTGATGGAGGCATATAAATGCCTTCCAGCTTCCTCTTTGCTGAACACTTTCAGGCCCCCGTGTTAGTCTCGTTGGCTTTTAAGCCGATTCTTCCAGGTCACTTCCCCTTCAAGAAGCTACACAAACAAAGAGAGGAAGTCAGGCTGAGAGCGACGTCAGGTGAAGACAAAGTCACGATGCTGAGAGCTTCGGCGATGGCCGAGCGGCGGGTTAAAAACGTCGCTTTTTAGGAATGCAGGCGAGAGGAATGAGGTCATCGAGAGATCTAATTAAAAGTGGGTTGTTGAGACTTTTTAAATGAAAAAATAATGATGAAAAAAACATCGTACATCACGTTGGACGAAGAGAAGTCAACGGGCGGCCACCGGGCGTCTTTAACGGGACGCGGGCTGAGAGGTCGGAGGTCGCCGCCGCGTCGCGGTCGGCTCCACATTGGCACGTGGGGAACGGAACACCTGCAACGTATCGCCGCGTGGGAACGACCCTCCTGGACACGGCGAGGCTCAGACATTATTAAAAAGGCCGCGGAGCATGTCTCCACCGAAATTACATTTTCTAAGAAAGTAAAAGGTTCTTTTTTTTCCTTTTTTTTGCTCGGTAGCCACCACGTTGCGCTTGAAAGAATCGTCTTTGTTAGAAGTTTGAGTGGGACGCGGGTCATAAAACATCACAAAAAATATTCAAAAAAGGTTCAATTAATGTAAGAAGAAAGGCCGTCTAGGTCCCTCACACACACACACACACACACACACACACACACACACAGGGAGCTGTTTCACCTGTGAAGCCACAGAGATATACCTTATACCCCTCCTTCCCTCCCCCTCTGTCTCCTTCTCACTCGCGAACAGACTTCAACCACATTTTTCGGTCCCTTTCATCCTATTTCTTTTCTTCATTTTTATGGCACGTTTTCATGCTTTGCCGCACGTGCACCGAGGTCTGACCGCACTTCTTTTTTCTTTATGGCGCCGTATATTTCACAGCGTAATTTGTCTTCGGAGCAAAAAGGTAACGCCCCCCCCCGTAAAGCGTCCTCCTTCCATTTTTAACCATAACCGATTCCTGACTCACGTTAACCTCCGACCTCTGTGTCCAATCGGGCCCCTTCGCTCGGAGTCGCACTCGTAGATTACGGTCACACTTCTATCGACAACGACTTACTGCACGTGTGTGTGTGAGTGTGTGTGTGTGTGTGTGTGTGTGTGTGTGGGGGGGGGTTATGGTAGTGGTACCGTAAATATGGTCCGACAGTAACTCTTTCTCCAGGAAGAGGGCAAACAGCTGTTTTTCCCTTTACAGGACCAATGATTTCGGCACTGAGTTTGTTTGTTGTTGTTGTTGTTGTTGTGGTACTTTAATGTTTAATGCACTAGTTTAAACACTGCCAGAGACCAAGGTGATAATCCTAACACACGGTGATACTATGGTAACCACTAACATAACCAGTAGCCATGCACCTGGCAAGGGTCCCGATCCTCTATGACAACCCACTGCAACTCTTAAAGGGCCACGACAACAAACCACACACACTATAGAAGAGTCCACGCAACTTAGTAAACACAAACGCTCTCCCAAATCCCCAAAGCTAGAGCTACATACATACATAGATAGATAGACAGAGGTAGGTAGGTAGATAGATGGATATATGAATGAATAAATGATAGATAGATAGATAGATAGACAGAGGTGAGTAGATAGATGGATAGATAGATACTGTAGATCAGCGGTTCCCAAACTCAAGAATGCCGCGGCCCAATTTGAAATCTGAAAATCTTCTGCGGCCCACCACGTCCCCAGTACCGCTGCGTCGAAAGGGGGGGGGGTGTTATCAAAGTGCGTCGGTATTGTGTGGCAAAAACGTTGCGAACAAGCATCGCTAAACATGTTTCAAAGTGTAAATATCCGCTCAATTTAAATCAGTTATTTCAGATCCCTTCAATCAAACTGTTCCCATGAAAACATAAGAAGTTTGACTTAATGGATAAATACATAAATTACTCAAATTGGGATTGATATCTGGTGGCGCAATGCACTAATTGCGCGTCTGAAGTGTGGTCTGATTTTGTGTGAAAGGGGTCGAAACCAGGTTGGGCGATCTTTTTATTTTTATTTTTTCTAAAATGTATTTCTTCATAGTGGCTGTGATGCTCTGCTCACTTATACAATCTTAATCCCGAAATGGAGATGAACTGTGGCTTGAAGACCTCCAGCAGTATGTTTGTGAATGTGTGACGGTCTGGTGAGCGAGACAGAGCTGCAGACTGAGGAGAACACAACGCGGCGCAGGGAAACCAGTAGCTTTAAACCAGTAGGTTTTAAACCAGTAGGGTGAAACACCGGGTCAGCGCGAGGTGCTGGTGCTGAGGGCGGCGTCGGTCCGGGGCGGCGGCGGTGACGTTAACCGTCGTGTTGTCTCGGAGACCAGCGGCTCCCCACGCGTCATCACAGGTCTACCAACATAACAATAATGTCAAGTGACGTCACTTCCGCCTCTCCCTTCATCGCTCCAGCGATTTCCCGCTATTGACGGGATACAAGACACGTCACAGATCAAAAATAGGTCCGATAAAAGAATAACACGTAATTTAAATCATAAATATTTTTATATTAATTTCAAACTTTTCAAAATTGAAAATTAAAAACATTTTATTTATGTATTTATTTATTGTAAATGACCTCTCGCGGCCCACCTGCAGTACCTTCGCGGCCCACACTTTGGGAATCGCTGCTGTAGATATACAGGTAAGTAAATGGATATATGGATAAATAAATAGAAATATAGACAGATTGGATAGAGGTAAGTATAGGTAGATGGATAGATGGATAGAGAGAGAGAGATATAGATAGATAGATAGATAGATAGATAGATAGATAGATAGATAGATAGATAGATAGATAGATAGATAGATATAGGTAGGTAGTAGGTAGGTAGATGGATAGATGGATAAAGAGATAGAGATAGAGATAGATAGATAGATAGATAGATAGATAGAGGTAGGTAGGTAGGTAGGTAGGTAGGTAGGTAGATGGATAGAGAGATAGAGAGAGAGAGATAGATAGAGTTGGTAGTAGGTAGGTAGATGGATAGATGGATAGAGAGTGAGAGAGATAGAGAGATAGATAGATATAGGTAGGTAGTAGGTAGGTAGATGGATAGATGGATAAAGAGATAGAGAGATAGAGAGATAGATAGATAGATAGAGGTAGGTAGATGGATAGATGGATAGAGAGAGAGATAGAGAGATAGATAGATATAGGTAGGTAGTAGGTAGGTAGATGGATAGATGGATAAAGATGAGAATAGATAGATAGAGAAGATGGATAGATAGAGAGATAGATAGATATAGGTAGATAATAGGTAGGTAGATGGATAGATGGATAAAGAGATAGAGAGATAGAGATAGATAGATAGATAGATAGAGATAGGTAGATGGATAGATGGATAGAGAGAGAGAGATAGAGAGATAGATAGATAGATAGATAGATAGATAGATAGATAGATAGATAGATAGATAGATAGATAGATAGATAGATAGATATATAGGTAGGTAGTAGGTCGGTCAATGGACAGATGAATATATACATAGAAAGACAGAGGTAGGTAGATAGATAGATGAAGATGGGTGTTTAGTTAGGCAGGTACATTCACAATCCGTTCATTTCTATGGCTTTTTTAAACTTTCAAATTGAAGTAAAAGCTCCAACCGAGCCGACATCGCCAGGAGAAACACGACAGCAGCTAAAATAGACGTGAATAGGTTCACTGGGAGGAGTGAGATGGGAGGTGATGGAGGTGATGGAGGTGATGGAGGTGATGGTGGTGAGTGGTGGTGAGTGGACGGCAGAGGAGGAATGTCAGGAGAGGAACCTGGCTGTCATCGCCAGGAAGTGGGAGTGAAGGGTCGGGGAGAGAGGGGGGAGACGGCACTCATCCACTAATACACTTCCTACATCATTTATATTGCAATATGCTTCTTTTTTTAAACGGCCATTATATTTGGACAGTAACGTACAGTACTAGAAAAATCTCAAATTCTGAGATAAGCCCCACCCCTTGGAAATGAGGGCGCCATCTGATTGGCTATAGATGGGTCCATGTTGAAAAAAACACAGTTACGGATTGAGTCTCATAAATGCGTGTGTGTAGCGATCCAGAAACAAATGCTGTGCGATGCACAAATAAATACAAATAAATACACAAACAAATAGACAAATCCACACAGAATTTTTTTCTTGTACCTTTATTTACTTTTTTCCGTGTGCATTGAAACACATTTGTACATTGTTCTGCGTGCATTTGTGTTTCCTGGTTTGTGAGTCTCTCTGTGTGTGTGCCGTGGTTGGGACTGATCCGACCCCGTGGACGAGTCCTCCTGCTCCGTAACGCAGAACATCTGGATGCAGCTCTGGTTCGTGTGCGTCTTTCAGCGTGCCCGGTGTGTGTGATGGAGAAGAGGGGGAAGAAAGAGAAGATAGCGGTTGTAAAATAGAGGGATCAAGAGAGTGTGCACGTGTGTGTCCATGTGTGTGTGTGTATGTGTGTGTGTGTGTGTGCGGGGCCCCGGTAAGGAGCACTCCTGGAAGGCGTCCCTCTCACTCTGTCAAGGAGAAAACATTCCACATGGTGGCTAATTTCTCTAATTATTCCCCCCCCCCTGTGGAAATAGCTGCCAGATGACGACGACAGGAAATCAACACTCAGGCGACGCCGTTATCACTTCTGCATTTTTTGCTTTTTTGTTTCATAACCTGTGTGAGAACCGGCATGAGATGTAAAAACATAAACAAGTGTGTGTGAGTAAGATGCATCGGGGCTCATGTGTTTCTTGCTTTTCTTTGTGTGGTTTTCATTCACAATGCAACTGACACGTTTTCTGACACACACACTCACACGTACACACACACACACATAAACACACACACACACACACAAGCAGATAGGCCGCTGTGGCCCGCCACATCATTTCATGTGGCCCCTGATGGCTTGAAAGACAGATGATCACCTTTTCTTTAAAAAGTTTAAGAAAAATATTCTGCGCTTTTATTTTGAAGGTTTAAAATTAAATGGATTCATGCTATAATATTAGAGACATTTTCTTATGTACAATATTTCTACACGCAAATAAACAACAATCACATGCAAAGAGATTTAACAACATGTTCGAGGAGTTTATAGAGTTACAGCCGGCCCTTTAAGAGGCGGCCATGATGTTGATGTTCAACACCATGCCTTAAAGGAACAGTAACCGCAACGTTTAAGGGGATTAAAATGGAAATGACAACAGAATTAATCATTATTATATGATCACCGTAAATTAAGAATTTTCCTTAGCTTAAAAAAAGGCATTTGTTATCCTTCTTCCATCTACACACACATGCACACACATACACACACACACACACACACACACACACACACACAAGCAGAGATCATCTCCTGCAATGTGTCGTTGTTTACCCACAAAAAATAGAAAAAGTTGACATTGCGTAAGAAGTAATTGCGTCTAACGGGGAGACGACACCCTCGGCGACCCCCGAGTCTCGTCCTTCCACCTCTGGGCGACGCCTCTCCGCCGTGTTCTGGGGTTCTGACCCCGACCTCTCGGCCTCCCGCCAGAGCGCACTGGTGTCTTCCTCCCAAAGGTCCGAGAGGAAACATCGGAAAACGGGACTAACTCCCAAAAAAACAGGTGCTTTTCAAACCCCACCAAAATACGCCAAAATACAATCAGCGCAGGGTCGCGGCCCCCTCGGGGGGTCAGGGCGATGTTGTACCGAGGCCCGTTCCCCAGCAGCTGTTTGGGATCAGAGCGCCCCGTGTGTCCGAGCCCCCCCCCCCCCCCCCCCCTTCCCTCCTCCAGCGATTCGTCCCGGTAGGACCGAGAACCGCCGGCGCATTCCAGCAACTCGATCTCGTGCGATTTCATCACCGGCGAAGGCAACACGGTCGTCATCTCCAGAACGTTTTTCTTTTTTTAAAGCCTAATTGTTTATCCGCCGTGACGCCGGCGTCTCGTGTGACGCGCTACCGAAAGTGGATTTCCCAAACCGCAGATGTATAAAAGGCCCTGAAGAGGACCCGTAACGCAATAACACATATTAGATCACTTTCACATTACGAGACACGGTAACTTAAGTCGTTGTTTAAAAGGGGGCAATTATGTTTTTGTTTATTTAACGTTTTTTATATCCTTATGCAGCATCCCCCCTGTGGCGTTCCTTATGAATTTAAATAGGGATGATGTAATGTAACTGAAGAGGGAGAGCTGGTTGTCTAAGAAAAGTGGTGAAAATATTATAAATGTAAAGAACACTTGAACTGATATGGATTTCTTTTATTTAAAATATTTGTATGTATACAAATAAAGAAAACACAGTCGTAATATATATAGTAAATTAATCGGGGGTTTTTTAGGTCAGAACATTACTCATACAGTGAGTTTACAGTGAGGAGTAATCCATTATTTAATCTATAATCTAATATATCTAAGACATAAAAGTAGAAAACCTCAGCACGTAACTTTACATTGAAAACTAAACTAAAACTAATATTCACAAACATTTTAATGCATCACGATAATCCATCTTCTATCCGATTGGCTCCTTCTGCGACTCGGCCTCTGATTGGCTCCCGCAGCGACATGCACGGTGACGTAACCGGAGCGCTCGGAGATTTATGGCGGCGAGCGCCGGGAGCAGGTGGCGCCTCGACCCCACTTCCTCTCTTCCCTCTCTTCGCTCTTTTTTCCTCCCTCCTTCACTCATCCTCCTCTCTAATCATCCCTCGCTTCTTCCATCTTGAAAAGCGTACATGTGTTAACAATGAAAATGATGTAACTTTACGTTTGAGTCGATCCACTTTCTTTATGCTTAAAACACATTTTCTGTTACGATTAAAAAGCTGAACTTCTTCTTTAACGTGAGATGATTTGACCTATCGGGAGAGGAGGAACAAATGGAGAGTAGAAGAGGAGATGAGGTGTGGAAAAAGAGGAGCGGAAAAGAGAGGTAGAGGAGAAACGGATGATTATTATTCACTTTCTTTATGCTTAAAACACATTTTCTGTTGCGATTAACTTCATTACAAGATGATTTGACATATGGGCAGAACAGAAGAATGGACCGCGGAGGGGAGGAGGAATAGAAAGAGAGTAGAAGAGGTAGAAAAAGAGGAGCGGAAAAGAGGAGGAGGAGGAGGAGGAGGAGGAGGAGGAGGAGGAGGAGGAGGAGGAGGAGGAGGAGGAGGAGGAGGAGGAGGAGGAGGAGGAACGGGAAGTCCGAAAGCGCCGGAACGCCGAGCGCAGCTGCAGAATGGCATCTCGTCGGGATCTGTCAGCTCGCCTCTGATTGGCTCGCCGTCGCTAATCCCTCCAGATGTTCGGCATTAACTGATGAGTGCGTGACTGTGTGCTTGTGGAGGACTGGGGGGGGTCCGAGGGGTCCAAGGCCGGCCCCGGGGTAAACTGGGGGGGGGGCTCTCTCGGGGACCACTGTCCGTGGGATTAGACGGGGGAAGAAGGGGGGGGGGGGGTTTGGAGGACAGGATGATCCGGCATCCGGGATTCTGGTTCAGATTGAGTCAACAAGTCTCCGGAGCGAGGCGGGAGGACACGTGACTTTCTGCAGCCCAGATGTTTGTTTGTCTGGCTCCGGTTTCTCTCTCCACATGTGCGGAAAACGCCAAACTCTCGAAAGTTCATTCGTTTTATGTAGCTCTTAAAAGTCAACAACAACAACAACAACTTGAAAAGGAACCACAGCAGTGTCGTGAAAAGCTTCGTCCGGTTACCCAAAATCACATCGATCACTTTTTTTTATTGTTTGCATTGAGTTCAAACGTATCCACGACGACACATGTGCGCCACGCCACGGCATCCGGCGTGATTTATAAACATGTCAAAACGGGAAGGTGCATGTTGTCCAGGTAACCACCAACGAGGAAGAAGACCTCAAAAGGCCAGGAAAGGTTACAGGATGGAGGTCAAGAGGTCAAAAGGAGGAGGAGCTCTTCGTGAGATACCAAGCCGACCGCGCAGGTCACGTGAAATCCCGGGACTCGGAAAACACGTTCACCGTAACGACTACATTACGTCTTTTTTTAATGTTTTTATTATTTAAAACTAGTGAGTGGATAGAATTCAGTGTTATTAGAATATGCTGACATATTATCTTTACATATAAACTCTCCTTGTCATAACTCACACATGTGTTTCATATCATGTGATCACGATGACGCAATCATCGCTTAAAATGTCTTCAGGGAAAAAGTAATTGAATTTGTCCGACACGATATTTACATACCGACAGATTACATGACAAGGAGGTATTAAAACACATTGTTTTACACATTTATTGACATATGTGTGTGTGTGTGTGTGTGTGTGTGTGTGTGTGTGTGTGTGTGTGTGTGTGTGCGTGTGTGTGTGTGTGTGTGTGTGTGTGTGAACTGTGGAGGTTGTTGTTGTTGAGACGCAACCTTTTTGACCTCTGCTTGTTTTTAAGCAACAGGCTTCACATGGCGGCCGTGACAGGCTCCGCCCCCCCGCCTCTGGCTCTCCGTCCACCCGGCCTCTCTCTCTCTCTCTCTCTCTCTCTCTCTCCGAAATAGACGAGCGGCCTGGACGCAGCTGCCTCCCCCCCCCCCCCGGCCTCCTCTGGGATCCGTGCCTGAAAATGAAACTATCAAATGCCTCCGGGCCGAGGACAGATTTCTTAATGTGTGAAAGCTGCGCTTGTGTTCACAGACGTGTTTTGTCTGCACTTTTTGGACTTGTTAATACAAAGCCCCCCCCCCCCTCCTCCTTTATATCGCTGGGGGTTATTTGGGGTGTTGGTCGTCCCTGTCGGGAAATCAACCGGTTAGAATAACTCCTTGGCACCTAATGGGGAAGGCTGTTTGGGTGGAGGGGGTGAAGAGGTGTAGGTGCCGGGGGAAGAGCTGGCGGGCTTCAGCCACCCCCCCCCCCTCCCTCGTCTAAAATCCCGCCACAATTACTCTATTAGCATGCTCGGCTCCGCCTCTGCTTTTCTTTATTCGATGGACAAGGCGCATGAGGCCGTCGGAGCCCCAATGAGCCCTCCACCCTCCTTCCTCCACCCTCATCCACGCTCCTCCCTCCACCCCCCCCCCCCACCCCCCCCCGTTGACTCTCAGCTGTTGAAAAGCCAGATGCATCATGGGATGCACTTGTGGCGCTGCTAGATGCGATCGACAAAAACGTTGGCATGTTGAGAATAAATCTCCACCGAAGAAAGAAAAACTAAACGTCTGACGAACGTCGGCTTTAGAGAGATATCTTATTTTGAAAATACTTTTTAAGGATAGTTTCTTTGGGACACCATTATAGGTTGTTTGAAGAACTATTTAAGGAAATGGTTGTTTTAGAAAACCCTGGTTTGAAGAAATGGGGCCTTAAAGAACATTTTTTTTTTTACGGTTCTTTGAGACATCACCTATAGGTTATTTGAAGAAGTCTTTACGGAAATGGTTCTTTAGAACAGTGGTTCTCAAATGGGGGTCCGCGTACCCATGGGGGTACGTGCGATTTTTTTTTATCTATTTAAAATTAGCATCCATTAAAAAATCCTTTAAAAATAGTTATTTAATAAATATTCAATAAAACACGTAGTGTAAGTTCATAAACTGAATTGTATATTAAGTAGGCAATTTAATTTAATTATCCTAAAAACCCAGAGTCCCCCCCATTTCAGGATGGTTTGACGTGGCACACGCCGGTCAAGACCCGTCTATCACTGCCGGCTTTTAAACTCACATCATGAAGTTGTGGTTGAAGCGTAGCAGCACCGCTGCTGAAACACAGACACGCACAAGGGTGAGCATCTCACTAGCCCCCCCCCCCCCCCCCCCCCTCCCTCCCCCGTCGACAACGCTCGCCGGCACTAATCGTGCTGGTTAGGGGGTACTTGGCTTAAAAAAGGATTTCGCAGAGGGTACATCACTGAAAAAAGGTTGAGAACCACTGCTTTAGAGAACCCTGGTTGGAAAGGTTCTTTGAGGCACCAGCAATGGTGCCTTAAAGAACACATTTTTTAAGGTTATTTGACACACTTTCATAGGTTATTTGAAGAACTAATAGAGGACATGGTTCTTTAAAGAACCCTGGTTTGAAAGGTTCATTCAGGAACCAGAAATGTTGCCTTGAAGAAACTTTTTTTAAAGGTTCTTTGAGACACCTTTATACTGTAGGTTCTTAACTGAACTATTTAAGGAAAAGGTTCTTTAAAGAACTTCTCTGGCATCACTCTGAAGAGCTATCTTCGGTTCCAGATGTCTGATCACGTGTCTGTTTGTGGATCAAACAGGGAAAAGGAGATGGAGGATTATTTTAACTGTGTCTAAAAGTACTTTTACGGTAAGAACCTGAACTTTAAATATAAATCCGTGGCGAGCTGACGGGATCACGCCGATAGCTTTCCTACTTCCCGTTGAGCAGAGCGCAGCTCCAGAACGTTCTGCGGGAAGCTTCCACAGTAATCAATACTATTTACAATACTTCTTAATATCATGCAATCAAATAACATAAGATCAGATCTGCATGATGAGTGGTTATTGGACTTGGCTCGATCCATAGCATCCTGCATTGATTACTACAGTGATTACAGTTATTCTAGACAGGCACAATCAGGGGCTCTCAACCATCAAGTCAGGGTGGGCGGGGCGGGGGAGGGGGGTAATGCATTTTGACATCTGAGAAATTAATTGCAAACATTATTACAGTATTTTGTTTTCCATCACATCTCTTTGCATAAACATTTACTTCTCTCTCTCTCTCTCTCTCTCTCTCTCTCTCTCTCTCTCTCTCTCTCTCTCTCTCTCTCTCTCTCTCCGGATGGTGGACTGAAGGAAACCAACAATATTAACATTTAATCACAACATGTGCTTCTGGTCCGGTTTCTAAAAACAGGAAACACGACACGAAGTGATCACATATGATGCCTACGACAAACTATTCATACTCTCTGTCATCTTCATTGACGTGTTTATGTGACTCTGTAATCCTTCTGGTCACATGACGTCTCTGTGTCCATCCTGGAGAGGGATCCTCCTCTGTTGCTCTCCTTTTCCCCCGTTAAAAGTTATTTTTACAATTTTTGGGAATGTTTTTTCTGATGCGATGTGAGGTCAAAGATCATGGATGTCGTACGTGTTCAGATTGTAAAATACTCTAAAGGGAAATTCGTAATGTATGCTATCGGGGTACATGAAATCAACTGAATTGAAATGTGAGAATATCTTTTTTTTTTTTACTTTTCGTAATTTGTGATATCAGGATATAGAAAATGAACTGAATTGAAACTGAATTGAAATGTGAGAATACAATTTTTTTTACACTTTTTTTTAACCAATACATTTAAAGTCCAAAGGATATGTAACACCCTGTTGGTCCGGTGCATCTCCTCTGTCTCTTGATTGCTCATTGCCTACACCTGCCCTCAGCCCCTCCTCTCCCTGATTACTCATGACCTACACCTGTGGTTCCCTGATTGCTCATGCTCTACACCTGTGCCCCCCTCCCCACTTATATACACTATTATTTCCCTTGTCCCCGGCCAGCTTTAGTCCAGTTACTGTTGCCCATACAGCGTTAATCTCGTGTGTGACTGATAAACTGAATTTATTTTTTTGACTTTTTCTCAGTAAATATCTTTGAGGTTTCACCTTTACCTGGACTGCTGCTTGTTTCCTCCAGACACGTGACACCGTATTTACAAAAATGCATATAAGCTACTAAACAAATTAGTTAAGAACATCATCATCCGCCTTAAAAATGAGTTATTAGATCAATAATGACGCCTACACCTAAAACATTGTATTCGCATACAACAATCGTAGACCGCCTTTAAAATAACTTATTCGACCAATTAAGATGCCAAGTTTAGGTTTTCTGAAAGTTAGCAGCCCCAACTAATTCCTAAAAGCTACATGACAAAAACATCCCCTCCCCCCTCCAACCCCACCCCCCACCGCGATGTGTGCTCAGTGTATAATACACATTCACATCCCCGTCCTCCCATTCTTCTAGTGTTTTGTGTGTGTGCGCTTTAGGCTGTATCCCAACTCTGCGTTTCCATGGCGACGGGAGCAGGATCTAATCTGATGAGACACGTCCGGAGAGGATCTTTTGTTGTTGTTGTTGTTGTTGTTGTTAACGGAGAGGAGGTAAAGCAAAGAAAAGAGTTTGTCCTCCGTGCACAGTAGGAAACGCTTTCTGACAACCGCAGAGCCCCCGGAGGAAGAAACGCAATCCACCACCGGCTTCTCTTTATTTAGGGGTAATAATGGGACGAGTGACATGACGTGACTTGTAGATGTTTAGAACTAGAGAGTGAGAGAGTGAGAGAGTGAGAGAAGGGGGGGGGACTTCAGGCTCTAATTTGGATCAAACATCACAGGTCAGAGAAGAAAGAAGCAGATTTGTGCAGCGTTACAATTTGTAATTGTGTCGCGAAGAAATGCTGTGCGAATTGTCGTTATGACAGGGATCACTTGGAGCTGCGATGCCTTCAGGGAACAGAGAACTGTACGTTGAGCTGTGATGCCTTCAGGGACCAGAGAACTGCACGTTGAGCTGTGATGCCTTCAGGGACCAGAGAACTGCACGTTGAGCTGTGATGCCTTCAGGGACCAGAGAACTGCACGTTGAGCTGTAAACTCTTTTGCCGAGATGTGTGCGTTTTAAAAAGCCACTCGGTCAGGAACAATGAGGAAGACTTCAGAGGCGAAACCCTTTTCCAATGTCTGAGGAACCCAGGAAACCTTTTTAAGGTACAGAGAACCAGAACAACCTTTTTAAGGACTCTACATAGAACCAGAGAAACCTTTTTTAGGTACAGAGAACCAGAACAACCTTTTTAAGGTAAAGAGAAGTTGAAAAGTTGAAATAAGGAAAAATGTAACAACCTCGACACCGTATTAGAGCAATAAGGTCCTGGAGTCTGTACCGTATCGTCAATAATGTCCGCTTCAAGGCTCCATGGCTTCAAGGCTTCAAGGCTTTTAGGCCAGACGTGCAGTGGAGGCTCCACCCGGCAGTATTTCATTGATAACTTCTCTGGTTCTGGTCTCTAGGTCTAGTTTCTGTTTTTTCTCCTCACCGGTTGTTGAGGCGGTTCATTTCCCGCCGCCGAGCTTCAACCGACAACTAGCGGTGGTTCTTCGCGCAAAAATCTACCGTGATTGTTATTTTGAGTGCGCGCTGACACGGAACGCTCAGATAAACGTAAACAGCCGCCGGACATTACGGCTGAATAACGTACACCTTGGGACTCGCTCTCGACCAATCAGAATGCTTGATTTCATCTAACCGCGTCGTAAATGTCATTAACGCGTGACTAGCCGCGGCGGGCGGCGGGAAAAAAACGCTTGTTACATTCCGACCGCATTATTTAACGGAGGGAGAAGCCGACCGGCGGAGGAAGAGGAGTAGAGAAGCATGAGGCATCCGAAGCGCCATCAACACCTCGCTAAGTACAACCTCTGAGCTCAGAGATAAATAACACGGGCTGTCGCTCCTCGCGGCAGGGCCCAACACGCCGCCGTTGGACGGGGTTCATGAAGTCTTTGATTTTTTTTTGGGGGGGGGAGGAAAGAAACTTTGGGGAAGTGAAACAAAATTACGTTTTACAGCCTCGTCTGACAGCCGGCAGCTCTTTTTTCCTGTTTTTTTTTCTTCTTTTTTTCATGTTTTCGCTACACACACCAAAAAAAACCTCTCAGTCGGAGAGGGGGGTGGGGTGGAGTAGGGGGGAGGATCTGTCATCTCCATCCTCAAAGCGCTGCGAGTGTCGGAGCTCGTCAGGCGGCTCCGGCTCGATGACACGAGGAGCCGAGCAGCGAAGTTCAGCAGCGGAAGTTGAAGTGGCGCCCGAGGAGAGAAACCTGCACACGCTCGTCGGGTTACGCTGCACGTGCACGTGTGCAAGGGGCGTGTGCGTGTGCAAGAGATGTGTGCGTGTGCAAGAGATTTGTGCGTGTGCAAGGGGCATGTGCAAGGGGCGTGTGCGTGTGCAATAGATGTGTGCTTTTGCAAGGGCCGTGTGCGTGTGAAAGGGGCGTGTGCGTGTGCAAGGGCCGTGTGTGTGTGCAAGAGATGTGTGCGTGTGCAAGGGATGTGTGCGTGTGCTAGGGGCGTGTGCGTGTGCAAGAGATGTGTGCGTGTGCAAGGGTCGTGTGCGTGTGCAAGGGGCACGTGCGTGTGCAAGGGGCATTTGTGTGTGCAAGGGGCATGTGCGTGTGCAAGGGGCGTTTGTGTGTGCAAGGGGCATGTGCGTGTGCAAGAAGTGTGTGTGCAAGAGATGTGTGCGTGTGCAAGAGATGTGTGCGTGTGCAAGGGGCGTTTGTGTGTGCAAGGGGCACGTGCGTGTGCAAGAAGTGTGTGTGCAAGAGATGTGTGCGTGTGCAAGGGGTGTTTGTGTGTGCAAGGGGCGTGTGCGTATGCAAGAAGCGTGTGCAAGACGTGTGTGCAAGGGGTGTATGCGTGTGCAAGGGGCGTGTGCGTGTGCAAGAGATGTGTGCGTGCGCAAGGGGCGTGTGCATGAGCAAGAGCCGTTTTTGTGTGCAAGGGTCGTGTGTGTGTGCAAGAGGCGTGTGCAAGGGGCGTGTGCAAGAGCCGTTTTTGTGTGCAAGGGGCGTGTGCGTGTGCAAGGGGCGTGTGCAAGGGGCGTTTTTGTGTGCAAGGGGCGTATGCGTGTGCAAGAGGCGTGTGCAAGGGGCGTTTTTGTGTGCAAGGGGCGCAAGGCAGTAAGAGGTGTGCAGCAAGAGGTGTGCGTGTGCAAGAGGCGTGTGCAAGGGGTGTTTGCAAGGGGCGTTTTTGTGTGCAAGGGGCGTGTACGTGTGCAAGAGGTGTGTGCGTGTGCAAGAGGTGTGTGCGTGTGCAAGAGGCGTGTGCGTGTGCAAGAGGTGTGTGCGTGTGCAAGAGGCGTGTGCAAGAGGCGTGTGCAAGGGGCGTTTTTGTGTGCAAGGGGCGTGTGCGTGTGCAAGAGGTGTGTGCGTGTGCAAGAGGCGTGTGCAAGGGATGTTTGCAAGGGGCGTTTTTGTGTGCAAGGGGCGTGTGCGTGTGCAAGAGGTGTGTGCGTGTGCAAGAGGTGTGTGCGTGTGCAAGAGGCGTGTGCAAAGGGTGTGTGCGTGTGCAAGGGGTGTGTGCGTGTGCAAGGGATGTGTGCGTGTGCAAGAGGTGTGTGAAAGAGGTGTGTGTGCGTGTGCAAGGTGCGTGTGCAAGAGGTGTGTGCGTGTGCAAGAGGTGTGTGCGTGTGCAAGAGGCGTGTGCAAGGGGCGTGTGCAAAGGGTGTGTGCGTGTGCAAGGGGTGTGTGCGTGTGCAAGGGATGTGTGCGTGTGCAAGAGGTGTGTGCAAGGGGCGTGAGCAAGAGGCGTGTGCAAGGGGCGTCTGCGTGTGCAAGAGGTGTGTGCGTGTGCAAGAGGTGTGTGCAAGGGCCGTGTGCAATAGGTGTGTGTAAGGGCCGTGTGCAAGAGGTGTGTGCTAGGGGCGTGTGTAAGGGGTGTGTGCAAGAGGTGTGTGCGTGTGCAAGAGGCGTGTGCGTGCGCTAGGGGCGTGCAACTGGGTTTGAAGCCTGTTAAAATGTTTCGACAGGACTAGCTAACCTTAATGTGAGTTAAACTCGAGTTTAACAAATTATATTTTATATCCTAAAATAAAAGCTTAACGTTCAAAGTGTTCAGCCTGATGAGTGATGAGTCTTCTGGTCCTTTAACTGTAAACAATAACAAACACAAAAACATGGAAATGTTCACGAAACAGATGCCCGTTATATTTCCTGCGCTATCTTACACACACACATACACCCACACACACACACACACACACACACACACACACACACACACACACATGAACTGGCAGCCGACCCAAACAAAAATTAGTCAGCGTAAATCATAGCGGCCATTGCACCGCGGGTTCAACTTTCCTTTTTTTTCCTGCCGTGCCCAAAAACATTTCTTTTTGGGAAAGTGTGCGTCGCTTGTGAGATGTTCTGGACGGTGAGTTGATGACATCATAAGTTCCCTCTTGGCGTGCGTGAGTATCGACTGGCGGCATCAGCTTAATATTGTTTTGAGCTTATTTATAAAAGTACGCTGACGGGTCTCACGTGGTTTCTGTAATTCTCCGGCCACTAGGGGGCGCACATCATCGATAATTAGCTCAAGGCGTTTCCGTCTTTTCCTTGCGGCTCTGCAGACATCAGTGGAGAAGTTTGAGGTTTTATTCCACGCTGATGTGTCATGATGTCACCAACGTTTGTTTATCTTCTCCGTCATCTTGGCGTGACAATCCAGCGAGATGTTCTTCGGATGGGAGGAGGGCAAGCGCTCCTCTTCTAGCTGCGTCTGTTTTTATTCAGAGTGACAGTGAGACAACAGCGCCACCATCAGGCCAACAAATAAAGTTAATAAAAAAGGCCACATGTCCTCGGTTTTAGGTTTCAACGGTATGGACCTCAATCTGTTCACTCGCCCGTCTCCATCTGCACACATACATAAGTCAATGTCCATTAAAGAGAAGAAGAAGAAGAAGAAGAAGAAGAAGAAGAAGAAGAAGAAGAAGAAGAAGAAGAAGAAGAAGAAGTTGTTACTCTCTGTTGACGGTGAAAAGGAAAAAGAGGTCAACAGCTCGGTAACTAACTGCTGTTGACAGTTCAGAGGGACGCTTTCACCGGCCTGTCGTCAGAGGGCCAATACACCGCGGATGACCTCATCACAAACACGCACGCACACACACACACACACACACACACACACACACACACACACAGATCCATCACACAGTTTACACAAACTCACTAGCAAAAGGTACACGGTGTGTTGGGGTGGTCGGTGGTGACTGGTTGGTACACACAGGAACATGGAGCTGCCATCTGGAATCCAAAATGTTTCTTCAGAGTGACACCATAGAAGAACCATATATATACTATATTCACATTGCACGTCTCCATCAGGGAACTTCTCTCATCCCGGCCCCCGGACCGCTTATTGGGAAAAGTGCTGGAGTGAATCTTTCCTTAAACCAATACGAGACTCTGAGGGGGGCAGAAGGCTGGAGGTGGAGGTGGAGGTGGAGGTGGAGGAGCCGGCTGCAGGCAGCTCCTACAGGGTTGGGTTTAGGTCAAAAGAAAACTCCTGATCTGGAAATAACAGAACATTCCAGAAGAACACAGCTGTCCCGCCCAGCCTCCCAGCTGCTCTCTCTCTCTCTCTCTCTCTCTCTCTCTCTCTCTCTCTCTCTCTCTCTCTCTCTCTCTCTCTCTCTCTCTGACATCACACTGCTTCTGTCTGTCTTTCTGTCCGTTTACCAACCTTCTGTATCTACTCAGGATTTGACTGATGGGAGATTTTTCATTTGTATGAAGCTCCACCATAACGTTTATTCATCGTCATTTTAAAGCAATAATACATACATTTTTAAATATTATATTCTGAAGCACCTAAATAAGAGAATTTAGTCTTTTGATTGCTCTACAAATTGGTTTGATATTCTCTGAGATTAAATTGTTAATTGTCAAAACTTTGGAATTATAAGTTTGACACAATTTGGCCAAAGTTTGACAAAATTTTGCAAAAATTGCAAGAAATTGCAAAGGACAATTGTCAAAACATTTGCAAAATTGTCAAAAAGACATTCACAATTTCTGCAAAATTGGCAAAAAAAAAAGAAAAAAGATTGTCAAAAAATTTGAAACATTTTGTGTTATTGCGACAAAGCTCCTCAAAGATACGCGTTTTCTTTTCTCTCTGTTGTGTTACGTAATACTTCCATCCAGTTCCCACGGAGTACAGACTTTATCCTCACGCTGCCTACTTCATCCAAATGTTGGACATGTTTTCCAAAAGGTCATCAGATGAATCCTAAAGATTTCTGTTTCCGACGAAGGTCCTGAAAGATACGTGCATTTCTTTCACATCCTTTCTGTATACTTGTATAAGTATAAATACATATTGATTATAAATAAATAAAATATTGCACTGGGCCGCAGATGAGTATGGTCCAACCTGGCAAAGTAAATATATATATATATATATATATATATATATATATATATATATATATATATATATATATAATTTAAGATTACAAAGCTGTTTTTTCTGGTATTTTTCTGACTTTAATGTCAGATAATTAAAAAAATATATTTACTTTTATAATTTAAGTCATTATAAATTCATATAATCTGTATTTTCCCAGTGAATAGAAACAGAGGAAACATAATAGCTTAAATTAAATTGAACAAGTACCCATTCTGAGAAAGCCGGAGCCTGAAGGTCACCCTTCACGGAAAAGAATCAGCTTGTCATTCATGTCATTAAATACGTGAGATTATTCCTGTTGCTGCTTCTTTTATTTTTTAAACAAGGGGGGAGTTAAATCCTACAATTACTGGATATCCTTTTTACTGCGACACCTTGGCTTTGATGTCTCCTCATCCTCTAATTATGAAGGATTACTTCACCTCCTCCAGCGGGCGCCGCGCACCGCGAGCAGCGCCCTGTGTTCCTGGAGGTGGCGTTTCCTTTGGACGTGAACCCGGCGGCACCGCCGGCGCAGGCCCGCACACGCTCTTGCCGTGAATGTGTGTGTGGTGTCACGTGCACTTTTTTTCTTCTTCTACGTGCACGACGCGAGAGCCAAGTGATGAGATCCCAACAAAGAGAACCGGATGCGTCCCCTTCAGCTGTGTGTGAGCACACGGTTGGCATGTGTTGTTCCTGGATTCTTCTCTCCCAGTAACTCCTCCTCCTCCTCCTCCTCCTCCTCCTCCTCCTCCTCCTCCACCCCCCCGACCACAAGAAGGATGTTTAATGAACGACGTGATCTCCGCGACGCTCCCACATCACACGGCTCTGGAGGTATACGTTTGGAGACGGAAGGCCCGGGGCCACGGCGTGGGGGTTTCCCCTCCTCTTTGTTTGTTGCTGTCGGAAAAGAAAAGCATCAAAGCGACAATCGGGACGGCCGTTATCTCCCACCTGGCCTGAAGGGGACGTCGGACATAAAAGAGGAAGCGGCGTGTAAGTGGGCCGAGGCGACTGCGTGTGCACGTCGGGTCGGTGGCGTCGACTTGCATGATGCTTGAACATCGGTTTGCACGTTTGGTTGGCCACGGAGATAAGCCACGCCCCCTTTAAGGCGGGAATGAAGCGAATGACGCTCAATTCCTTTCAGTTTGTTTTATTTTGTTATTACAAACTCCCCTCAGAGGGCTTAACAAGCTGTTCACATAGACTTCCCTGACCTTTGACCTCACATCAGAGCAGGAACAAGTCTAAGAAAAGCATAAAAACTCGCTCTTGCGATTGGTTGAAAATGAGGGCGACATCTGTGCAAAAATAAATGCATTTGTCGATGAGTATTACAAATCGGTGCACAAATATGTAGCGATCCACAAATAAATAGACAAACCCACATAGAAATGCATAAATATATTTGTGATTTTTCCTTTTACATTTATATAAATCGTCATTTATATGTATAATTTATATACATGCATTTGTAAATTCAATATATTTTTTAATTATGTGAGCATTTGTAAATTTAATATATTTGTGAATTATTTTGCGGGTATTTGTAAATTTCATATATTTGTGAATTATTCTGCGTGCATTTGTAAATTCAATATATTTTTTAATTATGTGAGCATTTGTAAATTTAATATATTTGTGAATTATTTTGCGGGTATTTGTAAATTTTATATATTTGTGAATTATTCTGCGTGTATTTGTAAATTTTATATATTTGAGAAGTATTCTGCGAGCATTTGCAATTAATAATGAATGAGACTGATCTGATCTCCATAGACTCTTTCTGCTCTTCCGGATGGTCTATCGTTAGAACATGGGGTGGTGGTGGGGTGGGGGGTGGGGGGGGGTGAACAATATGCTGATTTTGCTGCTCAGGTTTCTTAAGATCTGCGGCGGATTTCCTTTCGCTGACGCGGGCCGACGTGCTTCCGGCCTGGAGATGCTCTGCCGGGTGTCGTCTTCCATCGGAGGCCTTCTGAACATCCGGGAAAAACGCTTGAGAGGAAGACATCGGGAATCTGGTGACTCAGCACAAAGCTAGTAGGGAGTAGGGAGACTGAAATGAGGGAGGATGAAATGAGGGAGGAGAGAATGAGGGAGGAGGGAGGAGGAAATGAGGGAGGAGGAAGTGCGGGAGGAGGCAGGAGGAAATGAGGGATTTAGCCACAGACACTACTCATCCCCAACATGGCCGCCACAAGGAAAGAATGTGTGGCCCCCGGGGAGACAGAGGCAGAGAGAGGCAGAGAGAGGGAGAGAGAGGGAGAGAGAGGGAGAGAGAGAGAGAGTGAGAGAGAGGGCCACAGAGGGCCACAGAGGGTTTCTGGGGGATCAAGAGGAGAATTAAGGGTGACTTCTTCCCTGAGCCCATTGTCAGCGGGTTTCATGAAGTATCGCTCTCGGGTTGAGGAGGAGGGAGGGAGGGGGGGGGGGTTCTCCTCAAATTAAAGAACTTCTTCTCTTTTCTCTCTCTCACCTTTTTTTGATTCACCGCCTCGCCGTCGCCAACCCCCCTTTACCCCCCTCAAATAGATCCCCCCCCCACACACACACACACACACACCCTGCGCTACAAAGTTGGCATGGTGCACACGTGTATGTATGTGTGTGTGTGTGTGTGTGTGTGTGTGTGTGTGTGTGTGTGTGTGTGTGTTAGAATGAGCCCAGTGCATGGGGCTGGTCATGGGTGGGCCGGCTGCAGATGTGTGTTTGAAGGGTTGGCCCATGTGTTTGTGTGTGTGTGTGTGTGGGGGGGGGGGGGGGGTAAGAGCCACCAGGATAATATGACCATGACAGCCGCCCCCCCTCCCCCCCCCCCGCTGTCCTTTTTAAGTCCTTGTGGTTTGGCTTCGGCATCCGCTTTGAAAAAACAACGAAACAATGATTCCCGATCACAGCGGAACTCCCGAGATCCTCTTCATCCTCTTCATCCTCTTCATCCTTTCGGGCCGAGGGGCTTTTGGGCTGCACAAAGTCTCCTTGTCCTTTCTGACCCGCGGACAATGGAGGATCTACTTGATTAGCCAGCCGCTACATTGAAAGACACACACACACACACACACACACACACACACACCATGGACCTCACACCTGTGAGGTCGGCTCACAGCCAGCTTCTCATTGGCTGCTGAGTTATGTCATCAAACAACACAGTGAAGAAGTGGGTTCATTGAGGCCGATCCTAGGTGTGTTTCTGTCAGGTTGTTGTATCAATGTGTGCGTTTTAGTCGTGTGTTACCTTCAACCTGGAAAGCTGCGTTCACAACACAAACGTTGAGATGGTTCCCGTGAGTAGATCCCAAAAGAAAAGTCGTCGTGGAGACGAGCGGCAGCGAGAACGTTCTCCTCACTCGACTCGGGTTAAATATTTGGTGAAAAATTCAGAAAAAAGCAGAACTAGTGGTGAGCTCACACACACATGCACACACACACACACACACACACGCAAGCACACACACACACATCCACACACACATGCACTCACACACACATAGGCACACACACACAAATCAACACACACACTCGCGCAAATACACACACACGCATACACACGCACTCCCACATACACACATACACATACACACACACACCCACATGCATGCACACACATGCAATCACACACACATCCACACACACACACACACACACATATGAACACAGAGATACCCACGCCCACACACACACACACAAACACACACACACTCACACACACACACACACACACACTCACTGACGTTGGGTTAGAAAGGTCAACATTAGCAGAACATAAAGTACAAGGTTTCATTTGGCCACCAGGGGGCAGCAGAACAGCTGTAAACCCAACATGGACACATGTATCATCCTATGAAGTATAAGCATGGGCTCACTTAAAAATAATGTATTTATTTGTTTATAAAATAAATATTTGAGCATTGAAATTGGCACAGGAAAAAAAAGTTGATTTCAGTTTTATTGTGGACTCGACTTTTATTTTCAGAGATTATTTATGGTTTATTTCACAAAATGAACAAGGTAAAAGGTCAGTGCAAAAGAATAAGTTTACCATTCTAATAAGTATACCTATAGATAAATACATGTATTCGTACATTGGGTTAGAAAGGTCAACATTAGCCACACAAGTGGTGTTTATTTTAGCCACTATTTGAGATTTCTAAACAGTTTTCATTGGGTTGGATTATAGTACAAGTGGAGTGTTTCAGTTGGCCACCAGGGGGCAGCAGAACAGCTATACACCCAACAAGGACACATGTATCACCTTATGAAGTCCATAAGCATCACATGGGGCCTACTTAGAAATAATATTTTACCTTGCACCTTTAAGTCCAACATCCACTTCCCTTTAAACTCTATTTCATCTTCCTCACCTCCTAAGGAAACGACTTCCGGAGCTTTTCTTACATACGGTGGGTTTATTAAAAATGTTATCGTCTAAATCTGAAGCCAACACAACAACAACAAAGAGCCCGGTCCGTGTTTAGCTCTCAATCTTGGTAGTCGTGACTCTCAGTGAAACTATGTGCACGGCGGGGAGGAGGTGGAGGAGGTGGAGGAGGAGCCCCCCACGTCGCCACTTCTAGTCATGTCACTAATTGGTTTACTTGCCATGGTGGATTAATATAAATTGTGGTGAGGCAACCGATTTTGTTGTGCCAAAGATGATCAAATAACTGTTTTTTTCAAACAAACACTTGTTGTTTTTTTGGCAGAATCAAACGTGAATCCAGATTATCGGGGGTGCAACACGATGAAGCATCTCGCCACTGGAGCGTCGGTGGATCAGAGAACGCTCCGGAAGGAGCCGCTCTCAGAGCTGGGGGTACGTTCACATGATTTTTATTGTTTTGGAAAACCGACTCAGCTGAGATGGAGTTTGTTCCCGCCGCCGTCAGGAGAAAAAGAAAAAGACTTCCAGAGACGCTTCCTGTCCGAAGATTAAGAAAAAACATGAATACAAGGAAGTGTGATGCAAGGGGGGGGGGGGGACGATATGAGAGAAGAGACAAGGAACAAAGCGGTGTGTGTGTGTGTGTGTGTGCGTGTGCGAGTTTGTGCATGTGTGTGTGCACGTGTGTGTGGGGGGGTTGTGTGTATGTGGGGGGGTGCGTGTGTGTGCATGTGTGTATATGTGTGTGTGCATGTATGTGTGTGTGCGTGTGTGTGTGTGGTGTGTGTGTCTATGTGTGTGCATGTGTGTGCATGCATGTGCATGCGTGTGTGTATGTGTGTGCGTGTGTGTGCAAGTGTATGTGTGCGTCTGTGGTGTGTGTGTAATTGGACTTAAACAATGAATGAAGTGATCAACACGTTGCTCGTTAGTGGTCGTCTCGTACTCAACAAATAAACACGGTGCGTAAGAGAGTGTGTGAGATTGTGTACGTCTGTGTGTATGTACGTCTGTGTATGTGTGTGTGTGTGTTTGTGTGTGTGCGTGTGTGAATATTAGCAAGTAGCTGCACACATTTGCTTGCAGCAACCGGCAATGTGCTGCCTGTCGGTGCATGTGTGTGTGTGTGTGTGCCTTTGTGTGTGTGTGTGTCTTATTTATTTACAGAGTGAGTATATTTGGCCAATACTTCCTGACTTCCTCGCTTTCGACAAACACACACACACACACACACAGCTACAGGTGTGTGTGTGTGTGTGTGTGTGTGTGTGTGTGTGTGTGTGTGTGTGTGTGTGTGTGCGTATGTGTGTTTTGTTTGGGTAAAGGTTAAGGCTGTTGGCTCTTCAAAGACGTTTGGGCCTCGCCGGCGTTTAATTCCCGCGCCTCGTTTTCATATCGATCATAAACGACAACGCAGATGCAGAGGAAGGTAAGCCCCGCCCCCTCGAAGCTTTGATGATGATGGAGGAGGAGGAGGAGGAGGAGGAGGAGGAGGAGGAGGAGGCCTTTCTAATGCATTACACAAACGCATCGGGTCAGATGTGACTCAGATGACGGAGCATTTATTTATTGGAGATGTTGGAAAAACCGACTCTTAAACTTTAAAGATGGCGTCTGGTACCCCACCCCCCACCCCCCATGTGCATTCTTTAAATAAAAAATGAAGCCGCTGACGACATTTCTAGGAAGAACAAGAACAACAAAAACACAAAGCTGAACTGACTCTTGTTGATCACGTGGTTCAGTGAACACGTGTGAACTCCCTCTGGGAGCTCCACCGGCGCCACACTGCCCTCTGGTGGAGGTCCGTGATATTACATGTGCATCAAACTCGATGAGGGGGACGAATACGAGATATTATGAACTGAAGATGATCAGAACTGATATTCTGTGACACTTGTCTGTAAGTGGGGCCGTAATAATTGAGAAAATTTGATTTAATTTGAACTTTTATTCTTTTTTGTTTTTGCTGTTTGGAACTTCTTTTAAAAGTGTTTATTAATTTTATAAAACAGTGAAACTAGACTTCAACCAGACTGATGAAATATGTCTTCAGTAAGACTTTTGCATTAAATGTTTTCCACATTCTCAGGAGGGAAGCTCTTAAATGAAAGCGTAGAAATACAAAAAGGAATATTAAATAAATGCAAATAAACGACAAGGGTGAATAAGGAAGTAAAGTAAGTAATTCAAGTTTATTTAAATTTCACTCATCACAGACAAAGTGTCACAAAGTGCAGTGCAGTAGTCAATGAAATACAATTATTAATAACGGAGGCCAAAGTACCATACACTGTAAAAGATGGGGCAATAAAAAAAAATATATTCTTCATCATAGTTTTCATTGATAAAATCTGTACTATTGGAGCGTACGCCTACTGGTTGACCTTTGACACTAAACCTCCAGCCCACAATGCACAGAGGGCATGGCCGTGAGAGTGTGCGTGTGTATGGGCCTGAAAGATGAATTTGGACAAAAATATTAATAAAAAAATATTTATATGTCAACTAATTAATCAATTAACCCGATTTATGAAGCGACCCGAGGACGACCCGAGGGGAACGGCGTGACACGAGGTTTGGAGGACAGGAAATGAAATGTTTAAGTGCTGCGCGTAAAACATTTTTACGACGTGGAATTCAGGGCGCTGGTCACGGCTCGCCCCACGCTCAGCCCGCATTCCCATTTATGGATTTCATTTTTCTTGTAAACTCAAACGAGACGACGTCTGGCTGGAGAGGAGCCGGCGGTCCGAGGCGTATTTAACTTATACGTCTGCTTTTTAGAGAAAAAAGCTTCTGCCGAACAGCTGCGTCACCGAGAGGTCACCGCAAGGTCACCACAAGGTCACCATGAGATCACCATGAGATCACCACAAGGTCACCATGGCGTTTCTGTTCCGTGATGAGACGCAGATATCACCCCGAACATCGGTGGACTCTGTGTGTGTGTGTGTGTGTGTGTGTGCATATGTGGGTGTTTGCGTGTATTTGTGTGTGCATGTATGTGTGCGTATGTGGGTGTGGGTGTTTTTGTGTGTGAGTGTATATGTATGTGTGAGTGTGTGTATATGTGTGTATGTGTGTGTATGTGTATGTATGCTTGTGTGTGTGTTTGTGTATGTGTATGTGTGTGTATGTGTGTCTATGTGTGTTTAGGTATGTGTGTACGCATGTGTATGTGTGTATTTGTGAGTTTGTGTGTATGTGTGTGTATGCCTGTGTGTACGTGTATGAATGCTTGTGTGTGTGTTTGTATATGTGTATATATGTATGTTTGTGTATGTGTGTATGTGTGATTATGTGTGTCTGTGTGTTTACGTATGTGTGTGTATGTGTGTGCGCATGTGTGTGTGTATTCGTGAGTTTGTGTGTATGCTTGTATGTTTATGTGTGTGTGTGTGTGTGTGTGTGTGTGTGTAAGTGTGTGTAAGTGAGTATGTGTGAGCGTGTATACGTGTTTTTCGGCCATCTTGAATTTAAAATTTGACATCTGAAAATAAAACATTATGGTCGGCACAACGTTATAAATGTCATATAACGTAATCTTTCTCAGAATTACAAGGCGCCGGGAGATTTACGACGATGTGTTTCTCTCGTCCTCTCCAGGGTCGCTTGCTCTCTTTCTTCACCACTGATTTTATTGATCTTAAAAAGTGTTACTAAACTTCATCTTGACATCTTGAAAACATTTACTTAATTACAACAGAATGCCCTGCACTTAAAGCAACACTATGTAACTTTTCCCCTGTAGCGCCCCCTTCAGGTATTTAACGTTTACTTCAGTGTCGTGAACTCCTGGCTCTCGAGCCATATATGGCTCTTCCGGCTCGTGACTCAGCTGATCTCACAGCTGATCGATGTGAGCTGCCGGCAGCGCGCCTGGCAGCCGCAGCGAACCGTTCAACCGCGGCATGTCATTCTGTCTATAAGCGTCGCGTAGTGGAGCAAATAAAAAGTCACCTGGAGCGTGTACTGGCACTATAGGACGTTGCGTAATCACTGCCAGAAAGCAAGTTGAAGTACTTCCTGTTCCTCAACCGGAAGTACCGGGCCGGTCCCAACATCTTACATTCAGCAGTATTCAGCAAATCAACATATTAAAAGTTATTGTAGCGACACCATTTTTTTCAAGCTGTTATTTTAAGGTGGAAAAGTTACATAGTGGGGCTTTAAAGGTCTAATCATGGCAAAGAGAGCTCCAGTATTACATTACGAGATAATTATTATATTTTTAAATATATATTTTAAATGTTACTTTCATTCAATAATGAATGATGTGAGTATAGTTTTTTTTTTTTAAATCGATATTTAAGTAGTATCTCCAAATGGTAGATTATAAACACTATGTGGACCTTTTACTCTCCAGATATATTAGTTCAAAAGAATCACAATTTAATGTTGTGATGTTTTTTACGTCACAAAGATTACAAAGTGTAACATAATTGCATACAGATTTGCAGCAAATCATGAAACAAGCAGATAAATAAAATACAGTAACTCATAAAACAGCCACCAGGGGGCGCTGTGGGGCGGGTCTTCAAGTCGCTCGCTCAGAGATGTCCATGGTTCACATTACTGTAAAGGAGATATTTTATTTAGATACATAGATAAATACTTTAAGGAAGAAAGCGGACTTTATTTCATTTTTTTCATACAGGTAAGCAATAAAATACAAAGAAAATATCCCAAAAATTAAGAGACAGGTTTAAAAAAGTAGCCGACTTCTTAGGAGGCATCGGAGGTCATGCTTTGTTCTAAACTCAGTAATTTATGATCTTCCTGTTTTTTTTGTATAAAGTTTTAAAACATGTTACATAATTTTTACACTTAGTCATTGAATGATTATATAAATATATATAAACATATATATATATCATAGATATTATATAATATATATATATAATATATATGTATATATTATATAATCTTATATATAATATATATGTATATTATATAACATATATTAAATATATATATTATATATATTGATGTATATATATATATATGTGTATGTATACACAATATATAAACATGTATATATATATATATATATATATATATATATATATATATATATATATATATATATATATAGGAAACTTGATTGTTTTCTCTCTCTTTATTTATTAATTTATTCCTACTTTTGAAAAACTATACCAGCGACATAACTTTCGACATGAAATTAACATATTATTCATTAAAATGGGCTCAGGATATTTTTGTTATTTGTTGTTGGTCTAGCGATCACATTTAGATTTTTCATTTCATCGTTAATTACCTGCATTCAACCTTTTTGTCGGAAGCACACACACCCACACACACACACACACACACACAGACACACACAAACACGCACACACACACACACACACACACACACACACACAGCACTGAAAATATTATTTAATTGTTGAGATAAACGGTGTAATTCTCCAATGTTGCCACTGTTCAAGTTTTATTTCTGCTCCTCATTTGTTCAGCTCACTTGACTTTGGCTAAAAGAATTCAACTCCCAGAATGCACCACCAGCAGGCCAGTGCAGGCTGCTAATTACTTTAAGTTACACCTGGAAGTGGAAGGTCTCTCTCAGTGAATCTCATTTTCAGAGAGAAAGAGAGCGAGAGAGAAAGAGTGAGAGACAGAGACAAAGAGGGAGAGAGAGAGAGAGAGGATTTAACTCATGGTACAACCAGAGAAGCCACTGGTACTGTAACAATACTTTTGTTGTGATGTTCTTTCTTGTTGAAATTAAAATTGAAATTGTTTAAAGTGTATTTTAATTTTTGTATAAGTTTTTGCTTTTTGTGTTTTGAAAGTTTTTAACCTGACGAACGACATTTAACCTTTGACTTTCAGGGTCGTGGTGGATTACGGTAGGTGTTTCCGGGAGGGAAACGCCTTCGGAGAGGAACGCCCTGACCTTCCCTGACCTTATCTGACCTTATTTTACCTTATCTGACCTTATCTGACCTTAACTGACCTTTTCTGACCTTTTCTGACCTTCCCTGACCTTCACTGACCTCCGAGGCCTGAGGCAGGCTGCGTTTTCCTCGCGCTGCCGCCTCTTCACCAGCAGGTGGCAGCAGAGCGTCGCTCCGGCAAAGCTCGGGGACGTGGGCGCCTCGCTGCCAGCTCGAGACCAGGAAGAGGAAGAGGAGGAAGAGGAGGAATAAAGCTGACTCACAGTCGGAGAGTGAATAAGACACTAAACCTCTGCTTAGCGCCTCGTCACCATCCGCCCAGCACTTTTATGAATGTATGATTCTATGAGCGCCGGGGCGCGGCTGAGGCTCGTTAGCCGGAGGTCATCGGGGTCACGGCTGTTTGTCGACGGTCATACGTGTTTCACACGTGTTCTGTTCACTTTGTTGTGGCTTCTGTTTTTCGCGTGAGCAGAAGTCAACGCCGAGGATTTAAACCGTCGTTATTTTAACGCCGTCAGCTTTTCTTTTCTTTTTTTGCATAAAGATTCAAGCGCTTCTCTAAATTGTAGTTTTAGCATTAAAGAAGAAATAAAATCCCTCGTTACGGCCCCGAGATCCTCGGAGGGCGATAAAACTGCGTAATGAATCCACGCGACGCGGAGGAGGGAGGAACCTCCGAAACCACGGGATACGAGTTTAATGCCGTTTTATTACTTCTTCAAAATGTAGAGAAAAATAAAAAGTGGCCAAGAAATGAAAAATGGGAAATTAATTACTCGTCTTTTTATTCATATTGCTGGCTTGTGTAGATTCCCTCACCGTGAGATATTACATGTCCATCTTAACTTTAGATAAATGAGATGAATCCTTCAAACTTGTCCTTTTTTTGTTTCCCAGAATGCACCGCTCTTTATTCTCTTTCAGATAATCTCCGTTTCGTTTTCCCGTGGCGGCCCAGCATGCACCCTGTCCAGCAGGAGCACGACGTCGAGGAGAAATGGAATTAAAACGGGAAATCAGGGAATCGAAAACAATGAATAAAGTCAAAGTAAGTTGTTCTGGTGAAGTCACCGAACACCGGAACTACAAGTGATGAAGACGAGCAGCAGATTAATGGCCGTGTGTCAGACCGTTGAATTATTAATGGCCAACATCTGTCCAGCGGCACGGCACCTCCTCCTCCTCTTTCTCCTCCTTTTCCTCCTCCTCCTCCTCTTTCTCCTCCTTTTCCTCCTCCTCCTCCTCCTCTACCCTTCTCTTCCTCCCGCCTCCTCCTCCTCCTCCACTTTCTCTTTCACCTCCTCCTCTTCCTCCTCTTCTTCTTTCTCCTCCTCTTTCTCCTTATCTTCCTCTTTCTCCCCCTCTTTCTCTTTCTCCTTCTCCTCCTATTTCTCCTAATTATCTTCCTCTTTCTCCTCTTCCTCCTCCTCTTTCTCCTCCCCCTACTCCTCCTCCTCTTCCTCCTCCTCGCTCTCCGGCACAGCGTTCTGAATAAGCGATATGCCGTGTCACAATTGACACCCGGCACGGCACGTCCAATTACAAGCTGCCGTGGTTGTGTGTGTGTGTGTGTGTGTGTGTGTGTGTGTGTGTGTGTGTGTGTGTGTGTGTTTGTGTGTGTCATCCGTGATCCGTCTTTTCTCTCTGACTAACACCATGAAGTCCTTGTTGACCTGTCTACTGTGCATATTGTACATACACCGTATGTAATACTCTTCATTATATAGCATATTGCTGGTAAACACACGTACTTGAGAACGAGGCGTCTCGGGTCCCTGTGCGTGAACACGAGTGCTGGATTTTTGCCTGTTGATAATCACATGACACAAGCTCTAAATAAGTGTCATTCTCCTGAGTTTCTCCTCGTGGAAACAGGGACTCCATCGGTTGGTGGTGGCCTACGTCCTCTTGGGGTTTCCTTTTCCTCTCCGACCTCAAGGTCGTGTCGACAGGAGCGTGAAGGACGTCACTCAGGCACGTAAAACCTCACCGGACATGTTTTTGTGTATTTTGTGTTTTTTGTGTTTTTTTCTGCATGTTCTTTTGTTCGTTATCAAAGAGAACAACTTCACACCCAGAACACGACGAAGAACCGGGCGGAGAGCTTGGTTCTGTTCCCTAAGAAGGAAACTCGTCCGTGGTTAAACTTCTAAACTTACTGAAAAACGCCCTGAACATCTGGTTTCTGCTGGGTGAACTCTTCAGCCACTTGTTTGAATTTATTGTGAAATTTAGTATACAATATGACGAAGATAGAATCAGAAAAGGGTCAGAAAGACGTGACGTTACTCTTTATTATTTCTTCTACTGCCACCTCTGTCACTTTGTGAAATACATTTAGATTAACAGCTACATGATTTTACGTTTAATACAGAAATCAAAGATCATCTATTGCCTTCATGCAAACACAGAGATGCACAACAAAAATTAATACCTCTAACACAGGTGTCAAACATAAGGCCCGGGGGCCGAATCTGGCCCGCCACGTCATTTTCTGTGACCCCTGACATCTTGAAGGTGATAATAAAAAAAGAAAAATCCTATACTTTTATTTTGAAGGTTTGAAATTAAATGGGTTTATGTTATAATATTAGAGACATTTTCTTATGTACAATATTTCTACACTCAAATAAACAATAATCAAATGCAAAGAGAGTTATTTAACTCTATGTTGGGCAGTAGTTTATACAGTTTCAGTTACGCCGGCCCTTTAAGAGGCGGCCATGATGCTGAAGTGGCCCACGGTGAAAACAAGCTACATGATTCAGAGAAGGACGTTTCCACCACGTTTCATAATGTTCCTGTTGAATGAAAGCCTGAGTACACAGAGCTTACTGGGCTGATGAACTGCATTGTGGGTACTCTATGTCGTTCACTTTTTGCTTAGTAATTACCCCGGTACATTTTCGAATGTCAGCTAAATTCAAGCCGCCGCCGCCGCGGCGTTCTGGGACACTCGAGGCGCGTTAATGTCACCCGAGAGGAAACAGTTGTACCGGATCCAACGCGCGTAATTAAAAGCCGTATTTCTATTCCTAATGGGAGAGTGTCGACGCCTCGTGAAACTCGCCGTCTCCGGTTGCTTCAGGAACAACTTTATATCGTTGAGTCCGCCGACGCCCCCGAGGAGACGAGGAAGCGGCGCGGCCTTTCCTGGCGACCTCGCCACTGGGAGGCAGTGGCCTGTTTTTGTGTAATTTATTTTTCAAGGGCAGTTTGAATATTGAATAAAAGTCTCTGCGGTGCGAGTGTTTGATGTCCGCCGGTCACAACTCAAAATTAAGAGTTGAAGCTTGTGATGACGCTGAAACGAGCACCATGTCTTAAGATCGTGAAGTTGATGCTCGGTGCCAGGGACTTTTTTCTATTCCTCTCAGTGAAGATGACACAATGGAAAAGAAGTCGAGGGTTACTCGAGGGAGGAGATATTAAAGAGGCAGCTTTGACAGGAGAAATCTTTCTTTGATTAAAAAAGTTAAATGTAGTTTGTGCACCTAAAAACAGAAACAAAGAAAATCTAGAACAAACATGATATATTTCACCTGTATGGCCAATAGAAAAATATATATATATATAAATAAATATATATATATATATATATATATATACATATATTTGTATGTATTTATTTTAATATATATATACATATATATAATAATATATACAAATGTATACATAAATGGATATTTATAAATAAAAAGAGATAGAAAAAAGTAATGCTATATTTCACCTGTATAGCCCGATACCAATATATATATATATATATATATATATATATATATATATATATATATATATATATATATATTTAGATATATGTATATATTTATATTTATATATATATATGTATAAATGTATATATATATATGTATACAAAGATTTTTAGACATGAATAGATAGAACAAATAAAAATAAGCACCTAATCAAGAATAAACATATGATATATTTCCGAGTTTCCGGCCCAACCAAAATCACTTAAAATCCACATAATTCAATAAAATAGGCCCAATAGATATTCAATTTGCCATTAAAATGCCATTCCAATAACCAAAATTAAAATAAATAACCTTGTCATTATCGTTAATGACGTCAAGTAGGTCTTCCAGAGAAAAATACAAGTTATTGAAAATATCAGAGCTTTAAAAACACTTAAATACACACTTTTTACAAAGACGTCCATGCAATAGCCACTTAATCTCTTTATTATATTATTTACATTAAAAAACATCAAAAAATCACCACTTTGTATCTGAATCTCAATCGTGACATAGTGAACGGTTGTCTGTTATAACCTATTCGTCACCACTGTTTACTCTAGTGCAGCTCCATAATCACATGATGGCTGTCTTCACTAGTGATGACTACCCCTGTGCTGAGTGCATAATTACGGTTCACGAATATTCAACAAACAGCAAGTGAAAACAAATTTGCTCTCGTTCAATGTTACCGTTGAAAGCAACATGGGCAGAAATGTAATTGCGGGTCTTTTTCTATTCTTCTTCCAAACTACTCACAGATATCACCCTTGGAACACCCTCTTATTTAGGATAATTACAACGCACCTTAATAGAAAACGCCCATCGTTGGGATTGAAGGCCGCTCCCTGACTCAGCGTCTCTGCCGGCGTGTCACTGCAGTGATGGTTCGACTGGCGCTCCCAGTGCATCAGACCGGCGTCCGGCGTGGGAAACTAGTGGTGACAGACAGGAAGTGCTTCCACTCTTGTGAACCCAAGAACTTTTTGGTAAACCAATTTCAAACGGCAAAACTGTTCATCCACATGAGTAAAGGAATGTTTTCACAAGAGATATGGAGAATTAAAAAAAGTGTCTTTAGGTTCATATTATCTCTTTACACTTGTGCCTCAGTAAAAGTCTGCCCACCCGTGTGCGCACATCACAGTTGAGAGCGAGGCGCACGCGTTAGACGCAGACGGATCTCTCTTATTCTACCCGTTTTGTGATATACATGCCTAAAAGGGGGATTTTGTTTATCTGACAACACTGAGATCAGTCGACCAATGACTGTTCAGGTGGAACGTAAGGGAGATACCATTTACAAAACTTGTAAGGGGTAAAAACTTATGAAAGACCCAGAGAAACGGAAATATCCGACGAAACAAATTCCCGGACGTTTTTGGAAACCCTGCCGGACGCTTTTCTTTGGTCTCAAAAAGAGGACATGTCCGGGGAAAACCGGACGTCTGGTCAAACTAGGTAAACCAATTTCAAATGCCAAAACAGTTCGTCCACAGGAGTAAAGGAATGTTTTCACAAGAGATGTGAAGAATTTAGAAAAATCAAAACATTTTCAGCTTTAGGTTAGGGTTAGGGTTGTCTCTATTATCTCTTTACACCTGTGCCTCAGGACATTTGTGCCTCATTAGATAGAGAGGTGAGATTGTTATGCAATGTTTGATGTAAAACACACATGGGTATGAGTCATGTGTGTCTTTAAAAAGTGTAATTAAGACATTGTGTATAATCGAAAAATGGATAAACACGTCCCTTAGTGGTGACAGGCAGGAAATGCTTTCACTTGGAACAGAAACCGCCGGCTTGATCTCCGACCGAGGAAAAGTGACACAAGCTCTTCTGACGTCGGTCTTCGTATCACTTGCACAGAATGAAGACTCTTGAAGACTTGCGGTGTCGACACGTCGGCCCGAATCACGTTAGCTACGCTCGGATCGGCTCCACCATCCCGACACTTGCTAACGTCTCCCGCTATCTTTTTTTTCTCCTCCTCCGTTCCCCCCTCCGGGCGGACGGTAATGACTGCTCTCCAGCTCCGTGTCAGCCGCTGAAATGAGGGCCCTCTGGCAGCTAGAGTGTCGGTGTCGACCCGAGTTAGCCGGGTCCCCTGAGACGCAAGGTTCTGCAGTCTGTCTTCACCAGAGTGCTGCACAAGGTGCTGCAACCAGAAATAAGGCAAATTAATAAAAAAATGTAAATGACGAGTTTGAAAGAGGTTTTTCTCAAGCTGTCGCAGCATATTGGAAGGTGATATTGATTGTTTTGATATCTCGACCCACACAAAGCCAGTATGTTTTGGCTTCTGCTGCTTCAGGGTGACGCAATACAAATAAAACTACTACTTTCATAACTATATATATATATATATATACTGTATATATCAACTGTATAGCCCAATCACAATAGATATAGATATATATATAAATATATATTTCACTTGTAGCCTATGGCCTAATCCCAATAAATATATATATTTAACCTGTATGGCCAAATCTCAATATATATATATATATATATATATATATATATATATATATATATATATAAAATATATATTTATATATGTATATAAATATATATATATATATATATATATATATATATATATTTATTTATTGGGATTTCACCATACAAGTTAAATATATATTTATATATATATATATATATAGATATATATATATATATGTATATAAAGAAAATAAAAAAATGTATATGTAAATATATATATATATACACACAGTATATATTTTGTATCCTAAACACCGGGTTCTTACCCTTTTATCACCTACTTTTAAAATATGTCCGTTGCTCTGCCCACTTTTAATGTACGCAGAGTCAAGTCACAGTTTTGCATATCTTGCTTTAAAGTTAGGACACTGTATAAAAAGTAGCCGGGGGTTTGTTTGGATGAGTTAAAGGTCTTGTAGTTGGCTCCTCTGGTTTAACCTGCAGCCATGAGGTGGCGAGGGATGGCCCCTCCATTTTTAAAACCGGAAGGTTACTACACTTTTTCTTCTTCTCTGTTTGCCATGAAAGCACGTTGAAACAATAAATCTACCAGACGTCCAGAGCTCTGTCTCTCTCTATGGTTTATGTGTGGCCTATAAGCAAATACTGTATGTTAATGAGCTGTATTAGTATGCACGGGCGGATTTGAGAGAAGAGTTCAAAGACAAAGAACCCGATCCATCAGAATGCATTATGAACTACTGCTTCAGCCGGTGGAATGTTTATGAATGTTTTATATCACTTCATAGCACAATGAATATTTTCCTGAACCGGATCTGTATGCTGGAGATAAAGCGCGGGGGAGGGGACTTCGTACAACCAATTAAAAGAGAGAACACGTAGCTAGGCGGACAGCTAGGCCCTAGGGGTATTACCATTTATTTATTTTTATATGTGAAAGTGGTCATTTGTTTCCGGGAAGAAGTATATTACTTAAATGTTCAACACATTTACAACGTTTGAGCTGAGAGCAACTTAGTTCAGCAACTTTTAAAAAACTAACGGAGTGCAGTTTGAGTGGGACTATTTCTTCTCCCAATATTATGGAGAAAATATTAGGTCGGACACACATTGCGAAGCCATGGTGACAAAGCTAGCCATCATCCGGGTTCCGTGACTCGGAGTTGGTTTCCGTGTCTCGGAGTCGGTTAAATGGTAAACGTTCAACACATTAACGACGTTTGAGCTCAGAAGTTCAGCGACTTGAGTGTTATTATTTTTATTTATAAAATATTTGTAAAATATTGTGTCGGGCACACATTGCAAAGTTAGGTGACATAGCTATCCATCATCTGGTTTCCGTGTCTCGGAGTCGGCCTTCGTGTCTCGGAGTCGACCTTTCTGTCGCGGAGTCGGTTTTCGTGTCTCGGGGTTGGTTTCCGTGACTCTGGCTCGGTTTCCGTGACTCGGAGTCGGCCTCCGTGTCACAGAGTCACTTTTCATGTCTCGGGGTCACTTTCCGTGTCTCAGAGTCAGTTCCGTGTCTCGGGGTCGGCCACTGCCGTTTTCTCTCTCTGCTCAGAGGCCTCTTCTTCTCCGTTGGGTGGAAGGTCCGGAGTTAAACGGAGCAACGCGATACACACCCCGCAAGACACTGGAGACACAATCGCACACTTTTACTATCCGCCTTAATTGCATCCCCCGCAAAACGACTGCACGCATCCTCCCCCGAGCGTCGCTAGCACACACGCCGCGCTGGCATTGTAAACCGAGACAAGCCCTTTTTTTTAGCAGCCGACCCAGCGGGATTGGACCGGTGCCATGCGGTAATGGAACAGGACAGTCGGAGAAACAGAGAGAGAGAGAGAGCACCCGTCTGCAAGGTCTTTGTTTTTCCTGCTATTGTCAGCAGATTGTGTGTGTGTGTGTGTGTGTGTGTGTGTGTATGTGTGTGTGTGGGGGGGGGGGGGGGGGGGGAGGATGCGTGACATTGAGTCACGTTGCTCCGAGGGCGAGGACTGGATGGTCCTGGATCTGGCTTTTCAAATCTCCCAAAAAATCTAGACATCCGACGACGGCGAACCAATTTCCCTTTTTGCGGTGACACGTGTTGTTAACGTGTCAATCAGTGATTGGCAGCCGTGTGACAAGCCCCCCCCTCCCCCCCTCCCTCGCCACCCGCCTGTCGGTGCTTAAGTTATTCATTTATTCCGCATTACATCCAAGTTCCTGCCAATTACATGGCAGTCGTCTTCAAAGCGTGCACATCAGCTGTAGGACCACCGATTCGGCGCGCCCCGGCCCGAGGGGGGTAGGGGGGGGGGACATTCCCTCCACCCGTCACGCGGATGCATCAACAGCGCGTGGAGCTCGTCCCTGATCCCCTTCGACGCGGCGCTCTTCAGTCCGGGTTCTCTTCTAAGCGACGGAATGCTTTTCATCGGTAGATCGCTGGACGCCAGACTTCCTCCTCGCGACCGGACGTGTTCGGGGTGGCGTGCGTCTTTGTGCTCGCTAATTAGAAGCAGCTCGGGCCAACGCGGCCATGTGCAGACAACACGTAAAAAAAAAAAAAAGGTCTGGCAAGGAACTATTAGCCAAGAGCCAAATTTGCAAGCAGGCCCTTTTCAGGATTATTCAGACTGCAATTATCTCCCCGGGCAATGCAGGTAATGTCGGCTCGACTCAACTGCAATTACAGACATGACACTTGTTTTTATGTTCTCCTCTCACTGCTATCTAAGCTGTTAAACAATCAGCTTTAAATAAAAGTATAACACATAAACAATAATTAACCAGTGACCCCTTCAGACTCCGTGTTACCACATGTTCCCAGTTGCAGCTACAATGGTGCATTCATGCCACGCTAGCTTTTAGAGGCTTTAAAAAATAAATGTGTTGTTTATTTCATTATTATCATCATTTTGGTTTAGCGGATTTACAGATATTGTACAACCCCCTTTAAATGAGCTAAATCCACCGTAGTTCAGATTAAAATTAATGTGTGTATATTTATTTAGTTTTTTAGTTTAGTGAACATTTAATAAACTGTATGAGTCACTGACCCGCGAAGCACGTTAGATTACAGGAGATGCGGCGGACTTAATTATTGATGCGAGTGTCACATTTGAATAAAAGATGAGCATTTAGTGGACATGCATCTAAAGTACTGGAGTACTGGCTATATGGTTCAGTTGAATGAATTATTTTTGCAACACATTCAAAATGTGGAATCTTAATGGAATCATTAACGCTTAATGCAGCGAACGCTCACTCAGCCCGGAGGAATACATTGTTGCCAAAGGGCCGACAGAAGGAATGACAATTAATTGCTGCTTCCGCATACATTAAGAGATTTCAATGTCATGTGATTTGGGTTTGCGGGAAGCGGTTACAGTAATGAGAAAATAATATTTAAAAAGAGATGTTTTTTGGCACATGGGGTAGGTCAAGATTATCTTATTTCGGGGTATGGTGTAGGTCAAGATTAGTTTATTATAGCGTAGGTCAAGATTAGTTAATTTGGGGGTATGGTGTAGGTCAAGATTAGTTTATTATAGCGTAGGTCAAGATTAGTTGATTTTGGGGTATGGCGTAGGTCAAGATTAGTTTATTTCGGGGTATGGCGTAGGTCAAGATTAGTTTATTTGGGGGTATGGTGTAGGTCAAGATTAGTTTCATATGGGGTAAGGCGTAGGTCAAGATTAGTTTATTTGGGGTATGGCGTAGGTCAAGATTAGTTTATTTGGGGTTATGGTGTAGATCAATATTAGTTTATTTTGGGTATGGCGTAGGTCAAGATTATCTTATTTGAAGGTAAGGCGTAGGTCAAGATTAGTTTATTTGGGGGTATGGCGTAGGTCAAGATTAGTTTATTTCAGTGTTAGGGGAGAGCGGGGGAGGGGCTGTTGCCCTGGGTTTCATCGGATCAGCTTTGGCATTTTATTTTATCTTTTCTAATACAACAGGAAATGCAATTACGGCCGCGGAGAAATGTGTCCTCTCCTGTAATGAAAAGGTCCCGGAGCCAAAGGGAGCTGTGAGTTTTCTTTCGTCGATAAGAGACTCCGGTGCCACCCTCCCCCCCCCCCACGGAGCTCGCCAAGAGCGAAGATAAACGTGCTATCTTCAGCAGACCTCTCAGTCTGGAGATTAGGACGACGTGGAGGTCGGCAGCCCCCCCCCCCATGGGTGGTAATGGCTCCTTTAATTGATGTAAACATGTCCTTTTGGCAGGTGATAAGATATTAATAGGCGTTCAGAAGGGATGCATGCGGGACAACGAGGTCTCTCCCCGGGTGCCGGAAAGAGACTCGACAGCTCATTGTATGCACTGTGTGATCGCGTCTTATCTCTAAATGGGAATGTTGCATGCTGGGTAAATGAGCAACTGCCACTTAGAGGAGTTTGTCCAGTTGTTCTTAGCCCAAAGGTATGATGTGTGACCACCACACTATGCGGACCCAGAGGGTCTGGGATGCAGCTCCTCTTGTCCTGGTTTGACGACGCCAACAAAGTCTGAAAGGGATCATTTTCTACTCGCATTTAAATCTTTAGTCTTTAACGTTTTTGCAAATGAACGCCGGTGTTTCCACGTCTGCTGCAGTCTTGAACCTCACTTTTGATTCCATTCTTTTACATTTGGGTATGTGATTAAGACTCCGTTTACACAATGGGAAAACGCATATATTTTCGTGCGTTTTGGTCTTTCATTTACACGAAAACGCATTTTCTAAAAACTCCGGCCAAAGTGGAGATTTCTGAAAACTCAGTGTTTGTGTTTGCGTGTGAACTAGGTCAAACAGAGTTTTAAGTTGTCAAACGTCACAGTATGCGACTAAAGATGCTTCACGTCATGTGAGCGTCCTATGCGGACGTATGCGGACGGCGTATTTATGCGGCTTCATATAAACAGAAACTTTTTGGAAAACGACCTTGTGTGTACAACGTTATTTTAGAAAACGGAGGGGCAGAAATATTTGTTTCCGTAAATACTTTGTGTAAATGTGGCCTAAATACATTCCTGAGATTGATGAAAAGCTTTACATTTCCATCCATCACTTCATTTTAATTCAGATGCACTCTCTTCATCTCTTCTGCCCTCATCACTTCAAACAGCAACGGGTTTTTATATTAAAACGTTCTATTTCCAGACCATCAGAGTCACGTCATGTTTGGCCGCGCGTGACGGCGCACGCAGATGTGTGCGCGGCGGTCTTTCCATGTGATGTAGTGTCGGCACGCGCCACGCCCGCCTCGTCATCCGGCTCCACCGCCGCCACCACAGGATATGTCCCGCCGCGGTATATTTTTCTTCTTTTCCAAACGAGTGGAACTTTGTGTCAGGAGGGCAACGAGCTCACAAGGCTGTGCGTGAAACATGTAATCACCGTTAGCCTGGATTTACAGACACCACCCCCTTCCCGGGGTCAGGTTGCTTACGTTAACCCCCTTCTTCACTCTGTGGGACACCCTGGAAACATCTGGAATTGCCATCCACACAAGGAACCGTTGGCCATTTTCTTCTGTGAGCGTACGTATGTCGAGCTTTTGAGACAGAGGTTTCGATCGAAGCCCGGCTCACTCGGCTTTGTCTGGTTCACTCACAAGGACACGGAGAAGCCTTGGAAGGTGGGGGTAGGGGTGTGTGTGTGTGTGAGTAAAGGGGGGGGGGGATTCAAGTTGCCGGGGCGAAGACATAACATGCCAGAGGTGAACGACAAGAAAAAAGGAACAGCGTGGAGTGACTTTCAGAAAAGATATGATGCCCTGATATTTGGGTTTTAATAGCTTCCAGTGACCACACACACATAAAACTGTAAACCTTTAACTTTTGGAAAGTTTGGAAATACACACAGCGCAATTCCAGCTGTTCTTTTATACGGAAACAACAACAAAAAAGTATAAATCCTTTAATAAGCAACTAAAAAGTCAGTTTGGACTTGATAGGCTTGAGAGGATCAACTTTAGGGTTGAATGTACACCCAAAGAGGAGAAACATCTTAACTAAATAAACATATATGTTTTTTATTTATTTGTTTTGTTGAACAAAGCAGAGCGTCCTTGCCATTTAAATTAAATGTTATCCTTTTCTTTTCATGATTTGGGTTAGTGTTTAGAACAATTTCAACAATTTATTTATTTAAAAAAAATGAAGAAAAAAAATGTTTATATATATATTCTTGTCTCTTTCTATATATATATATATATATATATATATATCTTTGTATATATATATATATTGTTGAATATATATATATATATATATATATATATATATATATATATATTATTTATATATATATATATACATTTTTGTATGTATATATTTTTTTGTTTCCCCTTTGTATGTATTTTATATATATATATATATATATATATATATATATATATAACTCACCAAGACCGAAGGAGGAACTATATTAAAATGTTAAAAGCATTATTAAAGAACTCTCCGCCCGATGTTTCCTGTTCGACTTCCACTGATTCGAGGTTCAAACGGATCTCAAGCTCATGATGAAAGTTCAGGAGGAGTTTCTCCATATGCACTTTTGCACTGTTGTTTTTTTTCTTCTTCTTTCTCTTACAGGTCAGGAAGTTTCCTCACATCCCATAACGCAATCATCTAGTTTTTTTGCAATCCCCAATTGGGCTTTACTCATCTTCCAACCCCCACCCCCCCGTTGCCCCTCCCTTCTCGCCTCAAATGACATCAGACCTCACATCCCCGTTGTCCTCTCAATAAACACAAATAAATACAAAATGCATTCCAGATGTGGCGTTTCATCATTTTATTGCAAAATATGTTGCACACATTCTTGCTTCAGTGTTAATATGGGAACGTTCAATCTCTAGTGATAATGTTTAGAGGTCAGAGGTTGACCTTTCGTTTTCCTCTATAGTCGTAATACCATGTGCTGTGGCGTTAGAAAAAAACTAATCTTCCATTTCTTGTGAGCGGACGTCTCTTTCGGGACATCACCGTTAAAGATCATACAAAATATCTAAAAAATGACAAGAGTTTCTACCCCAGAGAGACGTCTATGCCATTAAATTGTCAGTTGGTCAATTAACTCTACAGTTTTCCAGTTCAGGACATTTCAGATCCACCAAAAGGTGACAAGTGATAGAGGTTAATTGGGCGTTTGACCTTCTACAGAGGTGTACTTGTTCTCTGAAGAGGACATCTTGGTTTCCAAACCCCTTTACTGGAGACATGCCATGTCTGTATGGGATTCAGCAACATTGACCTTAAACCTTCAAAGCCGCCATACAGGAAGGAGAACATTGCTTCTGGGATTGCATCCGGTTCAATTATCGGGGCTTTTTATTGATAGAGTTCCTTTGTTCTGTTGCATTTTATTCGAGATTGTGTAAAAATTGCTGAGAGGGAAAACACTGTATCGTCGGGGTGACAGTGCGTTCTCACCGAAAGCAACGCGTTATTTTTGCGCGATTGAATTCCAGAAAAGTCAACATAGAGATGCGTGTGGCTGCCATTGACGCAACATTTTTCCGGGCGGCACGTTTGGGGCGTCGCGTGGTGGGCGAAGCGCTTACAGTTTTCAGCGGCGCAATTTTCGCCCCTAGTTGCGAAATTATCCCCTCAAAGTTTTGACTTTGAGAGGATAATTTCTCGGGCCAATCAGGTCTTGAGTTGCTCCTCACGTCATCGCTGTCCCGACGCTGTCAAATCAGAACAAGAAGGACAATATTGTTATAAACATGATAACATATATTATATATAATGTTATGAACTCAATAACAGCGTTTAGATGTTCCGCTCTCGTAGCGCTGGAAGCGGAAGTATTTCAGACGAACAGTAGCTTCATCGGTGAAAGTGACCGAGCTGTGTGAGCCTACGGGTGATGTCATGAACCCAAACACGAGGGCGTTGAATGTTCAGAAGTTTGTGGGATGTCCTCAACAAGTATGAAGCAGAACTAGTTGTTAGTTATTCCGTGGTGGATGAAGGAAATGATAAGGGTCTTTACGGAGATGAGACACAGAGATAAGCCCCGCCCCTCGGGGAGCTTCGCAATGCTTATGGCATGAATGCGAACGATCCGGCAAATCGAGTTGCTTTTGGTGTGTACGTACTTAAAGGGTTCGCCTTCTTCTGCCCCCCCCCCCGATAGAACAACCTGTCCCCAGTACGCTCAATATGAACTTATCCTGCTCGCCTTCCTCTTCCGTCTCAGGAAAGTTGGAATTATGCGCTCTGCGGAAAAATAAATCAATAAAAAAAAGCTTTCATATGAATCTTTCCTGAAGCCTTTATGCTTTTTTTCTTTTCTTTGCCCTTTATAATTTTTCACAACTTGCTTTCCTCGGTACAGCAATTACCCACCGGAGCAGACGGCCAGGAGTTCTTGATTATCTTTCAACAATGACGGAACAACTCGGCTGGAAAGCACCGAATGCGCCGGGGGAACCTTTATGTTGACAGTAGAAGTTAATCAACTAAGTTCCACACATTGTACGTCAGTTTAAAGATAATTTAAAACTCAATGAAAGCAGAAAGTGCATCGATCCGTTTGTCGATTTGTGTATCTGCTCCACTTCCGTTGAAGGGCTCGGTAGACGTCTGACGTCAATCCGATGAGTCTCTGGGAAATAAATCTTCAGCACCGCTTGAGCATAAATGTGAAAAAGGTTACCGCTTCGGATCCAACACATACCCGGGCTGGGTGGGTACCGGAGCGAGACATCGACCTCCTTCCTGCTCGGTGTTTGGAAGCTCTGCTCAATAAGCGCCGGGCTCAACGTCTCGGGGGTGTCGTTGTTCCTCCGCTCGCACAGAGTTCAGGGTTATTGATGTCTGCGCTTCCTCCCGTTAGAACATCTTTACAATAGAGCGCCGTTATACGGCCCCGGGGAGGGAAGCGGGCACAGTGGCGCCATCCGTCACCTATACGGAAGTTCTTTAGCGTTGTCATTTGTTTTCAGAATTTAAAAAAAAATTATCTTCTTCTTACTTGAAAGTCGTACTTTTTTTTGTCGATATTTGCCGGCACAAAAAATACATAAAAAAGTCGACAATGCGATGCATGCACTTCCACACAGGCATTCCAGCTGTTCTTTTGTACGGAAACAACAATAAAAAAAGGCTTGAGAGGATCAACTTTTGGAGAAGAAACATCTTAACTCTTCATTTAATGAATTTCAGAATTGGGGATAGTTTAGTGTTAACTTTAGAACAATCTCAACCATTTATTAAAAAATTAAATATATATATATATATAATTTTTTTGTATATATATATATATTTTTGGTTCATATATATATATATATATATATATATATATATATATATATATATATATATTATGTTTTATTGTTTTTGGTATATAAAATGTACAGGTGACACGGGTACTGTCTGGTTGATGGATTCCTTGTCTGTAATAGAAGCCAAGGAGGCAAGAGTATGACATCACACTGGATCACATAGACCCACTTTCTCACCAGTTAGCCTCTTATGGCTTTATTCTGGGTTGATTTATAATTCTGTCATACTCTATGGCATATATTAGAACAGATGTTAGATTGCCAGGTTGTCATAAATAGAGCTTATTCAATAGTTCAATAATAAGCTTGCAGGAAGAAGTCATTGTTTTTTCATAAAAGCTAATAAGTCATACAGAGTGGGTTTGTGGGATAATCCAAGTCTGCAGATGCAAATGTCGAATTAATTTGGTCCAGATATTATTCCATCGCTCAACCAATGAATCAATGAAGGGATAAAAAGAGCTCAATGACAGCATTATGAATGGCTTAAACTAGTCCATAACACTTTAGTGACCACTTATACAAACCCTTTGTAAAGTGTGCCTCTGTTATAACGTCACCAGTATAGCAACACGTTTTTACCTCTTCAGTTCATTTCACTTATCACTGAAACGGTAGGAAACTTTGTGGTTGAGAGTCTAGAAATCTGCTTAGCGCATAAACATTTATTACTTCCCTGGAAAAAGATCCTCAGAGTGTGCTTTAGAAAAACACTCAACCCACACCACCTGTTCTGCTGCAGCTGCTCGCTAGCTAACGGAAGACCAACCGGTTGCACCGCAGAGCTCCTGAATACACGCAACCCGCTGAATGAGAAGCAGGCAGCAGGCGGGGCATCAATGAGCTGCATGAATGGATAGATGGATTAAGATCTGCATGAATGTTTTGACCCCCCCCCCTCCCTCCAGTGTCCTGCACAATCGCCTTCTGGTTAGCTTTATTGACCGACTGTCCAGGCCGGCGTCCTCACGGTTATCTGAACGGACTCTAACGACGAGCCGGCAGCCTTTAAACCATCTTCTCTAATGAGGGTGCAGAAAAGTACAAAATACATCTCACAAAAAAATGTAATACATGCACAACTCTTTGATGTTGTTTTTTTATTTTTACTGATATTTCAATGTAAAAAATATATTAAAAGAAAACTCATTTAAAGGGGACATATTATGCCCATCTTTCCACAAGTTGATATGGTTCCTTGGGGTCTTAATGTAATGTTTGTAACATATTTCAAACAGCACCCTTTTTACCCTGTCAAAAACACCTCCCGACCGATTGACCTGTTCGACGCACTCAAGCATATCGTTTCTGACATAGAGGAACCACAACAAGCCGCGTGAGTTTTTTTTTTTTCCAGTTTGTGTGTTGGCAGACATGCCAGATACCCAAATTAACATATAGAAGCATTTAAATAAGTCCCTATGTCCCCTTTAAAACCATTTTCACCTGGATGTCCTTCAGCATGTTGCTAGAAGACATTCATCTGCATATTATTCGCAATAGGTCCTCCTGCAATGAAAACAGTCAAACAATAGAAAATAGAGAAATATTTAGGAACATTAAACAATAAATAACACGTGTTTATAATCAGTTTTCATCCAGTTTTTATAGTTTCTGTTTGGCTGCTGTCATCAAGCTCTTTTTATCCCTTCACTGGTTCATTGGTTGAGCTTCTGGGGGACGATGGAAGAATATCTGGACCACATTAATTCAACATTGGCATCTGCAGACTTGGATTATTCCACAAACCTGTTTATGACTTATTGGCTTTTATAAACGCCGGTGACTTTTCCTGCCAGCTTACTATTGAACTATAAATTAATAAGCTGTATTTATGACAACCTGGAAATCTGAAAACTATTCTAATAAATACTGACGGTTCCCGAATATTCCTTCGTAGAATTCATTCATCATCATAGGTTTTCAAGTCAAATAAAATAATCGTGATATGACTTAACCACTTGGCTCAATGGTTTGTCTTTCTTCATCCATCCATCACACGCTGCAGACACTTGGACCTCTATTAAAAAGTGTCTCGCTCTCTTTTGTCTATTTCCATTTCCCTGTTTTTCCCTGTTTCTCTATTTTCCGTCTACCCCTCACTTCATTTTATATTTTCCCGTTCTGCCCTTCACCTCCACGTCTATCTCCGGCCGGCTGTCAGAGTATCTCAGGTCTTAGCGAGCAGCCCCCACACTTAAGCGCGATAAGAGCACTTGAACGCAACGCCACGAGCCAATCCGCCGTTAGCCGCCGAGGGGGACGTTGCACATTGCCCTTTCAAAATAAATAAGCCACTCGGGGACGTTTCGGAGTGCCTCCCTGGAGGGATGGAGAACAGGGCGAGACAAAGAGAAGAGAGGAGCTTCATGGAAACACTATATTCTGACACCCAGGAGAGCACGCAGACCGGCCTGAAAAGCCTGCCATTATCAACTCGTTAGCCGTAAACATTTTATAGATCAGAACGCGGCCGACGCGAGGAGATAAAACGCTGTGTGTAAAGGGAAAGAGGGTTATTGCCCTCCATCACGATTGACATCCTTTTTTATGAAAATAGGATGTTCCGGTCCACCACATCAGGGTTGAAATAGGTTACTAGCTAGTTGGATTACTAGCTAATTTACGATGTGTTTACAGTACTTCACTGGGACCAGTGGTATTGACCTTTGTGCAAGTTCTCTCCTTACTTTACTCTTTGAATTGTAGACGATGGCGAGTCCACGAACGCCACGTAGGAGGAACTGATTTCTCGAAGCGCAGCGTTTCAACGCGCCCTCAATGCTCGTAGGAGAATACAAAATTTCCTCGAAAAATAGCCAGCGACACTGTCTCATTGCATGCATATGCTGTCTTTTCAAAATAAAAGCCTGTCTTAAAAGTAAGTTAAGTTAAATCCCGTTTTCTTTTTTGTCATGGGTTGAAATAATAACCACGGAAGGACCGATACTGCATCGACGTTGACCTCTTGCATGGCTGAAAGATGGCAGTTGGGGGGGGGCTCTAAGGGTCCTTGGCCTGTGGCCCCTGAGGCCTGTTCAGTAATCTCTCCTTGAGTATCAGCCCCCTCAACCCCTCTGGGACCTTCTGGGTTAAAGGCTCTTTGGACGCCGACCGGCTTTGGTGACCAGACGTCTCCGTAAAGGGGGTTGAATACATTAATCTGAGTGACATTTGAATACCATTCACACAACTCCCACACAAATAGAGGGGGAAACAGTGAGTGACGAGAGAGGGCGGGTGCACAGACAGAAGGAGAGGTGAAACAAACACTTCATAATTTAGTTTAATCTCATTCCTTTATCTACGCAGAGCAACTAGCACGAGTTGACGGCGGTGACAAAGGGCCACGTGACGAGGGTCGGCATAATAAACGTATAATATCTGTCGAGCTAATGGAGCGTTAGCTCGACAGATATTATACGTCATGAAGCTAATGTTGAAAATCACGAGCCTCTCCTTTATTTCTTTTTCCGAGCACCCTGGTGCAGAAACGCCGCCATCTCGATCGATTTTTTCTCTTCTTCAGATACACCCGGGCGAGTTTGTGTACACTTTAAAGACGGAGAGTCTGAAAGATGCAAGGTCGCCGCTAATGGGGTAAAGATGGAGAGATCTGAACCGTTATATTGTGGTTTACTTGTGCCCGCCATGAATCTTCAGCTAACGGGGTTTTGATCTAAACGGCGTTGCGTTCCCCCGAGAGGTAGCGGGTCTCCTCGTTTCTTCATTTACCTTCTGAATAGATTTGATTAGTCAAATGCAATTTAGTGGATTTATCGTCGGCCTAACTGCAAACGGCTGCGGCAGAAAGTGGGTTTTGAAACATATGCGCGACACATACACACACACACACACACACACACACACACACACACACACATGGTGGCTGCACGCTACATCTGTGCTCGCCAGTCCGTGGAGAATGCCCAACGTGACAGCTGTTGGCACGGTTATTTTTTGGGGTGTAAATCAAGATAAACAAGAGTCTTTTTCCCATGAACCGTTTTCTAGGCCTTGGCAGCAGACGAGTAAACCCCCCACGCATATCAGAGTTCATTCTCACACACACACATATAGTGGTATGTCAACAGCTGTACACATGTCCACATACGTTCTCCCTCAGCAGTTGTGTTTGGATTGGATGTGTGGTCAGATTGAGTTCAAAATGCCCAGAGACAACCAGAACCACTCAAGATGTTTAAAAAGAAGCATTGAGTGGTAAATGTCACATGTCCCACATCAACAATACACAATGACGTTATTATTATTGGTTATTTATTCTCTGTTTTAGCCTCGTTGAAAGGTAAGAGTAGTCATTATTCATTTCCTTTATTATTTAAATTCTTGAATGTAATATGCCCCGCTACTTTCATTGTATTTTATATTTGTAGAAAATTCCAAAAATGTCCCCATGGAAAAAAGTAAAATATAATCTAATTCTCTTACTTTCATGAAGGTAAAACAACTGCACATAAGGATGTCAAAGAATCACACAACAAGTAAATATATATACATTTATTTTAAATCCTATATATGCTGTAAAATGATTTTTTCTCCCGTAAAAACAAAGACCAAAATGGTCTGAAACTGACAGGATGACCTTCTGACCTCTGGAAGCTTTTGGGCTGGAAGCGAGCAGACGCTCAACATCTGACCCCCGACATCGCAACGCTGTTCCAGAAATTACACGAGAGTCAGGTCTGACGAGTCGGGGGCGGGGGGAACGTGTTCCAGGAACGTCGGGCCGAAGACGTCGACCTTGATTTCGGGGATGCAAATGATATTTACACGTTCGCGAATTCAGTTCCACTTGGTGACGATAAGAAGCTCTCCATCTAAAAATCGTTCAGAAGAGTCGTTGCGAGAAGATTCTTTGTTAGCATAGACATGTTTTCAACGTGTTACTGGTACTCCGAAGAACTGTGATAAATCGATATTGTGTTCTTAACAGACAGATGATGTAAATAATCCAACACCTCCTTAAATCATTTATTTTTCTTTCCCTTCTGACTTAAACACACACACACATACACACACACACACACCCACACACCAGTCATTAGTTTCTGTGTGGCTACTGCACGTTTGAGTCGATGACGGACGTGAGATACGTTATGATTCCCCAGAGAAACGTTAGCTCACCAGGGTGGGAGGTTTTTTTTACAGGAAAAATAAGTTCTTTGTGTACCTTTTGTGTAGGGTTGTGGTTACACACTCTCTCTCTCTCTCTCTCTCTCTCTCTCTCCCTCTCCATCTCCCTATACTTGTAGTCCAAAAAAAGAGACACAGTATGGAGTTAAAGATGAATTTACCATGCAGATGGGAATATTGTGACAGCCCTCGTCCACAATGTTCCGCCATTTCTCTTCTTTTTTTTCTGTGCACATTTACTATTCCATAAAAAAGCTATTTTAAAAATGTTTTGACGTGAGCAGAGCGGCGCGCCGCGGTCCGCGTTTGGCAGAGAGCCGCAGCTCCGCCATCGCTATCGGCTGTTTCGCAGTACGATGTGAACAACAAAGCGCCAATCAGACGCCCGGAGGGGCCGGCGGGAGCGTCCGCCGACCGGGGAGCAGTGATTAAAAGTTTACGAGGGACGTGACATCGTGTCGAAGGAGTCACGGCGGAGAGGAACGCTTTGTCCAAAAGACGAGCGACGATGTCGTTAGCAGGTCCTCCAGCTGAGCGATTAAACATCTCTCTTCTTCTGCCTGTTTTGTGATATACATGCCTAAAAGGAGGATCATTTTTGTGTATCTGGCAACACAGCTCACGCAAGAAGGTGGAACGTAAGATACCATTTCCAAAACTTGTAAGGGGTAATAACTAGTTTGTGAAACTGAAAGACCCAGAGAAACACAAATATCCAACGCAGTCTCAAAAAGAGGACATGTTCGGGGAAAAGAGGACGTCTGGTCCCCCAATTTAAGCCCACCGTAAACCGGCCACGGTGGAACCGCTCTGTCTGCTGTCTTAAAATGTGCAACGCGTGATATGAAATAAATAGCTTATGAAAATGCTAATTTAAAAGTGAGTTATCATGCAAATGAGGGATGAAATTGGCTTTTTTTTCTTTCTTTTTTTACCACCAGCCAGAAGCCAACAAGTTCTGAAAGGACCTAAAAGAATCCAATGGGTTGTTTCTGAGTTTGGGAAACATCCCTTATGGTTTTTTGAACTGACAGGTGTTTTGTGTTCAAGAATCAGCTGAAGCTGCGCTCATGAATACGATCATTAGCAATGGATGAAGTAGCTAACGGTAAATAGGAAAAATGTCATTTATCATCAATTTCTTTAGCGTCTTTAAGCTCACTATTTTGCAGTGTGCTGCAGCTGTTAGCAGCAGGAGGGTGAGTCGATGGCTAAAGAGACACTTCTTTCCCTAAGGAATTGGTGGAGACCAAAACCGAGAAGAAAACCGAGAAGAAAAGCGGACATTGAATTTACTGCCACCTGGTGGCCATAAACACTCCAAAATGAATGCTAATGTTGCTACATGTCTATTATATGTACTGATAACAAAGAATGAGACAGTATGAGTTTTCACATTCAAATATGTTTAGACAAATTATATGTTTTTGAGCGATTCAACAAAAGTGATATTTAGAGATAGGATATTTGAATTTTCTTAAGCTGTAAGCCATAATCAGCAATATTAAAAGAATAAAAGGCTTGCAATATTTCAGTTGATTTGTAATGAATCCAGAATGGGTGACATTTTGTTTTTTTTAATTGCATTACAGAAAATAAAGAACTTTATCACAATATTCAAATTTTCTGAGACAGTCCTGTATATATATATATATATATATATATATATATATATATATATATATATATATATATATCCATATATATTCTTTGTTTTTATGGCCACCAGATGGCGGTAAATCCAATATTCACTATTCTTCTCACTCGGTTTTGGTCTCCACCAACTCCTCAGGGAAACAAGTGTCTCTTTAGCCATATATATATATATATATATATATATATATATATATATATCCAAAGAGACACTTTAGATTAGGGATCTTTAGAGTTTTCAAAGCTAAAAAAAGGGTTTTAAAGTTGTGATTGACACTCATAATAGTTACTTATCTCCAAAAGAAACACACCACAGAACCCTTTCATTGTTTTTCATCTCCACTCTTTCAGTCCAGTGCCTCTCTCCTCTTCAACGTAGCCGAGAACCGAACCGGTCACCGGTCTGTCGTCTCCACCCTTCAAGTTGAAGAATTAATGAATTCTCACATCCAACTTTCCTATCAACCACAAGGATTTCGGGGAGCTCGAACCAGCCTGAGAACACGCTTTGATCTGTGTGATCAGGACACACTCTGAGCTTAACGTTTTAAGGTGAGGGCTTCTTTTGTGAGCACACCATTTTAAAATATGCCACAAGATAAAGGAGCAGTGGTGCGAGTGCATGCTTCAGGTCTCCTCAAATAGCATCGGTGCTCGTCTTTTTTCCCCTTGCACTCCAACTGTGTGGTTGGGTTCCTGAGAAATCACAACAAAAAGCATCCGGCCATTATGTTTGATCACCAAATTGCAACTCAATCTGTTCCACCACTTTCCATTTCTGAATGACTAGAGGTGCAGATAATAACCGTCATATTGAGAATGTCAAACCGTTTCTTTGAACAAGCCGATCTGCGTTGGAAACACACAAAATGTGTTTTTACATGCAGCATTCCTTTTTTTGTGTCTTTTACTTCAAAACATCAGTCGGGGCTTCTGGGTGGAAACGAGACTACAAAGCATCGCCACCCGACGACCGGCCAACAGCCTCCAGCGAGCCGCTTCAGCTCCCAACCCCCCAACGCCATAATTGCAGGGTCCTCGCAAGCTTCAACCAAAATGGCTTCCATCCACAGCGACGCTGTTTGAGTACATGAAAGGGTTCAGTCGAGTAAGTAATCGGGAACAAGAGGAAGAAAAAGGAAATAAGTGCAGGGCAACTGTAACCTCCTTTTAAAATGTAGATGGATTGGAAGAGCAGAAAAATCGGATATCTAAAAAGAAGGGTGGATGGGTAGAAAATATATACATGCATGATTAAATGATAGAAAAAAATAGATGGATGGAAGGATCTATACATGGATGGGTGAAATAATAAAAAACAATAGAAGAATGAATGTAAAAATTGACAGATGGACTGATGGAAATATGGATAAATGAATAGATAGAAACATGCATTAAAAGAAAGTGATCGATTGATGGGTACGAAAATGGATCGATGGATGGATGGATAGGAAAATGATGAATGGATGGACACATTTGAGAAGGGAGGGATAGAGGAAGTGAACAATAGATCAATGGATGGATAGTTGCATGAATATATAAAATGTTGGAGGGATTGAATGATAGGAACGTGAATGGATGATAGACGGATATATTGTTCGACAGTTCTCTCCGAGACTTTCCTCACTACAAAGACGAAGCTCCGCACAGCTCAGGGTGAAGCCGGCCAGAACCCCCCGCTGTGGCACCCCACCTCCCTGTCCGGAGATAGCTGACGCAAGGTGCTAACAAGTCTAGCCTCCCTTTCATCTCGGCCTTGGGAAGGGGGGAGGGGGGATGAGAGGATGGGGTGGGGTGGGGGAGGGGGGGTCGAGAGGTTTAGGGATCCGGGCACGCGTTCGCTGATAGTCATGAAATATGTATAGACACCAGACGAGCTGTAATTGTTCAGAGGACGCCATTAACCACGGCACATCCCCTTTTGGCTGCACCTGTGGCCCCCCCCACACACACACACACATCTTTAACCAGCTATGACGATCACACAGACAGAAAGACAGAGATTAATGAAGGAGACACGCCCAGAAGCTCAGTCGCAGCCAAAGTAATCATTTCCTGTCAACGTTAGCGTTCTGTCATCTGCATATTGTTGGCCAGACAAATATTTGCAGGAGAGTAAATATTATCCGCGCTATCGTCTTTTATGACAACGCAATCAATATTGCAAAAAGTGAAACTACCCGTCTACCTCTGTATTTACAACTTCCCTCTCTGGCTGTTTAAGCACCTTTATAAATGTTTAGGCACCTTTCTAGATATTTAGTCACCTTTCTAGCCATTTAGTACACCTTTCTAGATGTTTAGGCACCTTTCTAGACAGTTAAGACACCTTTCTAGCTGTTAAGTCACTTTTTTAGACGTTTAGGCACCTTTCTAGCTTTTTAGGCACATTTTTTGCCATTTAGGACACCTCTTTAGCTGTTTAGTGACCTTTCTAGCCATTTTGGATACCTTTCTAGGAGTTTAGGCATTTTTCTAGCCATTTGGGATACCTTTATAGCTGTTTGGTCACCCTTCTAGTCATTTAGGATACATTTCTAGGCGTTTAGGCACCTTTATAGCCATTTAGGACACCTTTCTAGATGTAAAGGCACCTTTCTAGTCAGTTAGGACACTTTTCTAGCTGTTTAGGCACCTTTCTAGCCATTTAAGATATCTTTCTAGCTGTTTAGGCACCTTTCTAGCTCTTTAGGACACCATTCTAGCTGTTTGGACACCTTTCTAGCTGACCTGTGATCAGTAACATCTCAGTCTGCTCTATGTCAGGCAACAACACTGGAAAAGAGCATTTCATCCCATTTACATTCCGGAGATTACCTGACGTCTTTCACCGCAAAAGCGATTTCCTGAACAAATGCTGAGCTATAGCGGTGCTTTCAGGGAGCCATTCGCCAAGGGCCACTTCATCGTGATATTTATAGGACCTGTCAGCTGTCGTGAGGAGGCCACATGGGCAGTTAGAGAGACAGGCTTTAAAAAAAATGAGAATTTACCAATTAATGTAAAATATAACAGGGCCTCTTTGCAGCTGCAGGAGAAGAAAAAAACAACCAATAAAGCAATAAAAGGTATGAAGACTAACACAAAGGTTGTAATTCGGCTCTAGAAGTGATTCGCCCACACATCTTCACATCGCGCTGTATTGACGCCCCATAATAAATTATAGATTTATTTCACCAGCTTAAATTATGTTGACGATCTCCCAGCACAATACGGAAAAGTCCTGCTTCTTTTCCCAGGGAAAGCAAAGTAGAAATCAATGTTCAGTGGAGCGCACAGATCACTTCCTCCTTGCACAGTCGGCGTGCACGCTCATTAGACGCCAGATAAAATGCCGGTTGTGGACTTGAGGGAAATTCAATTTTGCAAGACCAGTAGAGAAAATGGTTCCCGTCAAGCAAAACCGTGCACTAGACACCAAGCACACAGTAGATTAGTGTTCTAATCTAGGTTGAGGCATTAAATCCATTACATCACTGCATTACTGGCAATGTGCAGAATCTTCATCGGACAAAATAATCGACATCAACGCGTAAAGCTGCTGTCAGTCTTTATTAGAAAATAAAAATACAGGTTGTCTACCAGATATAGTGTAGAGCTTAAGAAAACTGGTAACAGCTGTTTATAGCCCTCTTAGATCATGATCATGATCCACAATCCATGATCAATAATTATAATAATTATAAACATGAAATTCCTTGAAATGATGTCTAAAAATTCTTTGAAAAGATCCCCGAAGTGTGTTAATTTATTATTTACTGACTACCAAGGTTGTATCTCTCAGTTTATTACCGGGGATGTAAATCTTTTTAAAAAAAAATTATATTAGAAATCTGCTAAATCTTTAGAAAATGTCTCTCTTGAGGCACGGTCAGGGACCTTCAGGGACCTTCGGGATTTCCAAAGCTTGTAAGTGTCCTGTGCCCTGTCGTGTCTGTCCAGCATGCATCATGTGTCTGTGGCCTGTTAAATCAGTTGCTAGTGTGTGTGTGTGTGTGTGTGTGTGTGTGTGTGTGTGTGTGTGTGTGTGTGTGTGTGTGTGCAGGAATAGCGGGGGATGGTAACTAAGGAAACCTGTACAACACGTTTGGACAGCTGCTGAGAGGTTATTGATTGGCTTAGAAATTATTACCCCCCCCCCCCCCCCCCCCAGGAGTCAAAAAGAGTCTGTTCCTGTGCTGCAGTCCCCAGCCATTCATAACCAATGTAAATAACAGTCATAACAGACATTAGTGTGTCGCAGTTATTCCCATTTTTTTATAATGGAGAACGAGGGATCGGATGAACAGCCGGTTCTCTGCGGTGATTCATTTGGTTTCACTTCACTTATTCAGCTCGACATTGAGGTTGAGGGGTGATTTATTGTTGGGAACGAGTCCTGTCTGACTATTTTTACACTGATATATTTGTCATGTGTGTAAAATAGAAGAAAGAAAATCGTATGAACCCGTTCGCCATCCCAAAACATCCCAGGCTGACGCTTGCTCGGACCCCCGACGTCGCTTTCTGATGAACTGGGAAGCCGAATGTGCCAAACCACGACGCTCCACGACGTTTCACGACGTTCCACGACATCGCAAATTAAAACAAATTTAGATCGGTAACATAGCTAACGTAAGTACCAAAAACACACGTCATACACCACACGGCTATCAACACCGGTCTGGAACCTGTTTGAAAGTCATCTTTTTGTTTGATCAATCTGGACTATACCTTTTTTATTCTACGTCATAACTTTCTAGTGATTATGCAGATGTGTTTACGCTGTCGTACATTTCCAAAAGCTTGAGACAAAGTGTTGTGTGTTTGATGCCTCGGGGGTTGAGAACGGGTCATTTCTCTATTGCTAAGGGTTAGTGTTTTGTTATTGATCTCAAACACACTCCAACCATGTGTGTGCCTGTTATTTATATCTTTTCTTTCAGTAACCAGGTAGCTAGCATGTAGTGAACGACCGCTATTTGTATTCCTTGATAATGTGATCTTATCTACATAATTGCTAAAGGCTGCGGCGTTATCTTTGATATCCGATGAATTAATTTGGCACGATGACGGCTTGTGTTCCGCTGAATTGGGAGCAGGAGTTAATAATTAAATCTAATCAAACAAGTTACTCCTGATTCTCTGGGCCAGCTGTGGAAATAGATCTTCGTCCCATCCGATTTCCCACCTGATCAAATTGATTCCCGGCATCGATCAATACGTCTCTCTCGGTTCTAACCTCGACCTCACGTTGAGCCGTCGGTTCTGTAATTCTGAATGAGGCTTTTTATATTTCCGTCCCAAACTTCATCATCCTGTCTGATTGCTGACTGATTGCTGGCTTCAGATTGCTATTTTCTTCTTTATTGGCATTCTGGAGATTAAAGTGCATCCGTTCCTCTCGTTTAGATTCCTCTGCCGTGAAATAAAGCGTATTAAAAATTATGACTCCTGCATACAAATTGAGATTGCTCGTTGACAAATGTTGTGAAGTTATTAGAGATAGATGGGGGGTATATTTACATATCCCAGAGCTCCAGGAAAATACATTTTAGCACACTTGTTTTCAAAATAGCAAGTTCAATAACTTCTAATTAGGGTTTAAGATAGGCCTTGAGCTCAGTGTTAGCAATGTGAAACTCTGCTAATTGGATTGGATAAACCAGAGAGAGTGCAATGATAGCTTTTCATATTAGATAGATATCTATTACGAACTGAAAGTAAAGAAGACTAACAAGTAGCTGAATGTCTGTGGGCATGTGGGTCGATATGTAGGCATCGTAAGCGTTCTGATTTCCATTCGTAGTGCGACTTATATTGACCACTGTGTTCGAGCTTTGGGTGGATGCAGGGAAACGGTGTGTGGGCATACCACAAAGAGGTGGAACCTGAGTGGATTCTTACAAGTTTCTTACTTCTTAACAAAGTGACGGCCACGAGTCAAAAGGTCTTTGTGGTTTGATGCAGTATGATTCAAAGGAGGTGGACTATGAGTATGCTGCATGATACTTATAGGAGTTTAGTCCAACCAAATGAATTACATCGACCCTCTGCCAGTACAAATGCGATCAATGGTTCAGAAAACCTCTTCCTGCAAAGCAATACAAGCCCTGCCCCTTTCTTCCCAGGAAAACTGTTGATTACTTGGACTTGAATGGTTTTCAGTATCCTCAAAAAGGAGTAAAAGGAGGTGGAACCTGAGTGGATTCTTACGAGATTATTACTTTATAACTTGTAACAAATTGACGGAGACATTTTTACCTTCTGGGGCCAAGTGTCAAAAGGTCTTTGTGGTTAGAAATCAGGTCCAAAGGAGTTGGACTGTATATAGTGGATTATGAGCATGCGGCATGATCCGTGACCCAATCAATAGTTTAGGAAACCTCTTCCTCCAGAGCAATACAAGTCCTTAACCTATTCCCAGGTCAAACTGCAGGATACAGGTTGATAACCTCTAACTAGACTTGAATGGTTGTCGGTACACTCATAGTTTTGTGACTCCCTGCGGTAGCACAAGGTCAAGCTGATGTTGTCTCGAAGGATCAACTTGTTGTACAGTCCATATATTCTTGCACCTGCTGTTTGCCAAGGTTCCTCACGCTAGGAAACACAAAGCTCAAGGTGCCATGAATCAAACAAGGACACATGGGGCGACAGACATGGAGCTCTAGCACAGGTCATTGAGTCGAATAAATGAGGTGAGCGAGCGATCATGGTCCAGTGGGTTCCTCCATGCACAGGATAGTGACTCCAAACAGACTCCACGGGGATGAATACGCCACGAATGAGTGAATGTGATAGTGACTTGCTTTCTTACTCAATAGTAAAAAATATATGTACGATATATTTATCAAAATACGTAAAAAATATTATTTTTTAAATATCAATAATTACTTGCAAAGAAATGCAGACATCTGTATGCATTTGTTTGTAAAAGTAATTATTGAGATTTAAAAAAGTTTTTTTTAATGTATTTTCATGCATGTATATATATATTTTTTCTTTCATTACCCCTGAACATTAAAGTTTTGTTTCCCCATCTATTCATTGTCTAGTGTTGACATTTCATTGACCCACGTCTCATTAAGGATTCTCTGTCTCTCACCGTTCATTCGTCCTCCACACCGGCTGAGCAGTAAATTGCTGCAGGGGCGTTGATGTGCATGAAGAGATGGCCGCCGTCTTAATGGGGGGACGTGGGTGGGTGGTCTGCTCTCTGAGGGCTTTCTGCAGCCCCTTACCTTGCTGTAATGACTCATAAAGTTCAGCTTAGTCACCCTTAGTCTTTGCCGATATTTGCATGGTATTGAAATAACATGTTGCAAAAATTGCTTCTCTTTCCTCTGCCTTTTATCATGAGTCATTTGTAACTCTAAGGCAGGAAGATTACGCCATCCACAGATGTTCTTCTGGTTTTTTGGGGGTGAAATTACACCTGATGTTCGAAGGACGTGGTTTTCACAGCGGTCATTTGGTCTTTAATCTGAAAGCTTTTGTAGTCTGAAACCCAAGGGAGGAATTCACAGAAGTGGAGTGACATTTTCTTCTTGCCATGCCCTGAGTCCGTCCTTCCTCTCTGCAACCGGTGCCTTGACCTTTGTCGTCAGTCCCGTCCAGATGCTGCTTGGTTCAGTCCCGTGTCGGCTGTATGGCGGAGCCAGAACAACCTGAGAAGGTCTAAAAATGAGAGCCGGTCCTGATCAGACACCTTTTACTGGTTGAAAACACGTAGTTCGACACATATCTTCCAATCATACATCGGATTTTTTTTTATTTGCTGCATTATGTTCTCAATGTTGCAATAGGCAACTAAATAAGTGCTAGCATTAGCTCAACACAAACCAACGACCGTGCGCTACCGTCTAGTTAACAGTACAGTTAAATTCATGAAATCCACAAAATGTAAAGTAGGGCATCAATTTTCCACCTGTTTTCGAATCATGGTGTCCACGGTTGAGAAAGTCTTGAAGCTCCTGCAAATTCCCGCTAAAAAAAGTGAGAGCAGCAAAGCGTGTGGCGGGAAATGGTTTGACGACAAAGCGTGTGGCGGGAAACCGTTTGGCGGGAAACTGTTTAACAGTCAGTCAAATGAGGTGTTTCCCATTTTGAATGAGGTTGCAGACAAACACCCCCTATTTCACGAAACACATGATTCCGTTGTTCTCCGCAGATAAACATTGTTTACTCACGTGAGCATACCGATAAAAATAACAACGGCTCTTTTCGAGTAACGTACAATTAGACTGCGATGTTGCTGGATGCGCTCGCCGTGTACTACGCGGTGTTTGAAGGCGACGGCAAACACCGGGTTTAGCGAAGGCTTTGCAGAGCAGCCGCTGAGGGTCGCCTTTAGTCGGGGAAGGTTTGATGGCATGTAAACTACTGTTGAGGCAAAGGGGGAGGAGTTGATGTCATCCACGTTAATTTGGTTAAAAGAAAAGGTTTTATATTGATACTCTATCAGGGTAATAGGCACCGGTAAACTACAGCCGTGTCTCTGTGCACAAAGCAAATCCTTTTTTCTCACTAAAGTGAAATGGATGTTAATATTTAGTATTAAATGACTCTTTGGTTCGACAGCGTTGCATTCATCCCTCTTCCTTGCATAATATCTCGAATACCACAACCGTAATATAAACGAACACCGCCGACCTCTTCGGCTGGCAGAGTTCACAGAGCCATGACTCCTCAAGCTGTTTGATTAAAAGCTGCTCTGCGTATTAATTATACATTTTTTTTCTCTCTCAACAAATACTCCGGGGTATTGTTTAGCAGCGCGCTATTATCAACCGAATAAACTCTTGACTTGGGAGGGGGGGGAAAGGAGAAAAAAGAACCAAAAATATTCTGTTATTAATTTCAGCTTGCAGTTATTATTATTAATAATAATAATAATAATAAAAATAAAGTATGTGAGTGGAACCTAAATAATTTCTGTTATTCATTTTACCTGGCAGTTAATATTAATAATAATAATGATAAAATATCATTTGAATGGAACCTAAAAAATGTCTGTTACTAATTTTACCTGACAGTTGTTAATAATAATAATAATAATAATAATAATAATAATAATAATAATAAAATAGCATGTGATTGGAACCTAAATAATTTTTGTTATTAATTCTACCTGGCAGTTAATAATAATAATAATAATAATAATAATACTAAAATAGCGTGTGAGTGGCCCCTGTTCAGGCTGTTCCCGTGGAGCGTCCTTCAGGCTCAGGGATGCTGAGTTATCCCAACTCCTCTTCCACTCCTCCCACGGCGGCACATCATTGGAATAAACCGATCGCAAGCGAAGGCCAGCATCTCGCCTGTAGTTTCATTTATATGTTAATCTTTTTTTCCCGGGATTTGAGTGATTCCAGCAGACGGTTCGGGGTAATGCATTCAGCCGGACGCGCTCCGAGCGGCGGTGGAAACCTTTACATCCTCGTGGCGCCGAGGCCATCCGTCATCCGCCAGGTGGCGGCGGCCCTCCGGACTCCAGAACCGCTCCGCGACTTGTGAAATATCTGTCGGATATATTCAGAGCGGCCGGCGCGACAGAGGAGGTTCACTCGCCGTGAATCCACAAGACAAAGTGTTATAATTTTTCCGGCGTGTGATTGACTATACACTCTCCTTCGACTCGGAAACTGTAAATGGCAAATGTGTGTGTGTGTGTGTGTGTGTGTGTGTGTGTGTGTGGAGGGGGATATATCGATATATATATATATATATTTCTTTTTACAGGCCGTAAATGCAAACGCATGCCTGTTGAAAGAGAGTGACATGATGGATGGAGGACAAAGTGCAACAGAATATATATATATATATATATATATATATATATATATATATATATATATATAGAGAGAGAGAGAGAGAGAGAGAGAGCTCCGGTAAAGGTAGCGTATCGAACCGTCCGTCTATCTTTGATATACAAGATAATAATCCAGCACTTAACACTAAGATGTCAATACTTTACGTCACAGTGAAAATGTGTCTGAGTCATCGCTGTTGTTCTGCAAAAAAATGTTTTTATTGCTTCATCTGTATTTTTAATGCAGTTGCAAAGATTTAGTTTGTTGTTTTCATATTGACTTTTTGTCTTTTAAAAACACAGAGGAGACGCCAGGTATCGGTCTGAGCTAAATGATAGCATTAGCACGCTTGCGTTTTTTCTAGTATACGTTGTATACTAAGACAAATATACGAATGAATCCATACAGCCCCCCCCTCCCCCACACACACACACATATGTGGCACTACTTGTTGGATTGTTCCAGCATATGAAAGCATCCAAAAGGGGGAGGAGCTCTCAGCTCCCCACCTGCTCGCGGATCGGTCCATCCTGCTCCCTCACCACTTCTTCTTCTTCTTCTTCTTCTTCTTCTTCTTCTTCTTCTTCTTCTTCTTCTTCTTCTTCTTCTTCTTGGTCATTCATCGACAGCCCCCCCCTCCCCCCCCTCTGGCTGCCCGCCACGGTTGCTAATGAGGTCAGACTCCGGCCTGCCCGGCTGCCCTGATCAGCAATACGTGTGTCATTAAGTGTGTGTGTTTGTGTGTGTATCTGTGTGTGCGTATCTGTGTGTGTATGTGTGTCTGTGTGTGTGTGTGTGTGTGTGTGTGTGTGCAGCAAGCAGGACAAAGAGAGACTCACAGTAGAGTGAGTGTGGTATGTGTTTGTGGTGCCGGTGGTGCTCTCTCTCTCTCTCTTTCTCCCCCCCCCCCCCCCCTCTCTCTCTGGGTGCCATAGGTATTGACCTGGAATCGGTTGGTGCTAATGAGGAGGGGGGATGGTGGGTGACATGTGTGTGGGGACGTGTGGGGTTGCCAGGTCAGGCCTGATTCACATGTGTGTGACGGCCTGATGGAGTGGTGGAGCTGCTGGACGGGTCTGAGGGCCAGAGGCCGAACACTCCGGTACCATCCGTCACCGTAGCAACCATGCAGCATGCAGAGGTTCGGTACCGCGAAGTCTCAGAAAAAAATATAGATATAAAAAAAATGAAGAAAAAACATTGCATTGGGGGGCCCCTCTCTCTCTATGGGCCCTCCCTCTCTACAGGCCCCTCCCACTCTATGTGTCTCTCCCTCTCTATGGGCCCTCCCTCTCTACAGGCCCCTCCCACTCTATGTGCCCCTCCCTCTCTATGGGCCCTCCCTCTCTACAGGCCCCTCCCACTCTATGGGCCCCTCCCTCTTTATCACCCCTCCCTCTCTACAGGCCCCTCCCACTCTATGGGCCCCTCCCTCTCTATGTGCCCCTCCCACTCTATGTGCCCCTCTCTCTCTATGGGCCCTCCCTCTCTACAGGCCCCTCCCACTCTATGTGTCCCTCCCTCTCTATGGGCCCTCCCTCTCTACAGGCCCCTCCCACTCTATGTGTCCCTCCCTCTCTATGGGCCCCTCCCTCTTTATCACCCCTCCCTCTCTACAGGCCCCTCCCACTCTATGGGCCCCTCCCTCTCTATGGGCCCCTCCCTCTCTACAGGCCCCTCCCACTCTATGGGCCCCTCCCTCTCTTTTGCCCCTCCCTATATACAGGCCCCTCCCCCTCTACAGGCCCCTCCCTCTCTATGGGCCCCAGGGACGACCCTCATGAAATCATCCATGCTCCTCCAAGGCGTTGGATGCTAAAGATACGGATCTCAGCTTTAAGAGTTTAATGTTTAAATGTGAGCGTTTCAACGTTAGCATGCTAACGCTTAACATGCTAACACTTATCATGCCAACACTTATCATGCTAACACTTAGCATGCTAACACACTTAGCAGCTGTTAGCATTTAGAAGGCAGATGTTGTGACTGCGTCCTGGAGGCAGGTCTTCCCCTGTGGATCCGTTGAGTGTTTCACACTGAGAAGTTGGGAAGTCGTCGGCTGCATCGCCATAGTTACCGTCCGTGTGCTAGCGTGGCTAATCTGCCCGGTTACAACGAGGGAGACTGGCGACTAGCGTTCAACTAAATTCAGTTTATTTCGTGTAGCCCAATGCCACAGATTTTCCTCAGAGAGTTTTACAATCTGTAGACGTATGACATCCCTGACCTTTGACCTCACGACATCCCTGACCTTTGACCTCACATCGGGTCAGGGACAACGCCCCAAAAACAGAAAAAAAACCTTCCACAAGGAACCAAGGTGAGAGCCCTTCAGGAGACAACAGAGGAGACAGGAGAACTGAAGTCATGTGACCAGATCGACTCGAAGCTCTGACTGAAACACGTTGAAGAAAAGGAGGCGGAGCCTAGGCCATTTATTTTCGGTGCACGTGTGCAAAGAAAAGAAACCCCGATGAACGGCGTCCACCAGTGAGCTCACGGAGAGCTTCCTCACCGCTTAAATACCCCCCCCCCCTCGCCCTGACAATGTTCCCCATCTGCCCCCGGGCCCCCCGTTACACCCATGACTCCGATTTGGACGACAAGCGGTGTGTGTGTGTGTGTGTGTGTGTGTGTGTGTGTGCGTGCAGCGGCAGCAGCCGAGCAGCGTTTTGTCCTGAGATGAACTCTGCAGCAGCCGAGCTGCTGACAGAGGGAGGAAACAGAAGGAGAGAGAGGGAGAGAGAGAGCGAGAGAGGGAGGGAGGGAGGGAGGGAGAGAGAGAGAGGGAGAGCCAAAGGGAGGGGAGGACGAAGAGCAGACAACGAGAGAAAACATCAACAGAGAAGGCGGACATTATAAATAAGGGTAAACGGAAAAGTCTGGAGAGAGAGAGAGCGAGAGAGAGAGAGAAACAGAGAGAGAGAGAGAAACAGAGAGAGAGAGAGAGAGAGAGAGGTATGAAAAGACCTATCACATGTAAGCGAGTGGCATAAAATGAGACAGAAGGAGCCTCGAAGAAGAAGAGCAGGAGGAAAACGAGTGAAGAGAAAGACAGGGGGATGAATAAAATATGTAAAAGGGAGGTCAAAGGGAGGATGAAGATGACAAGAAGAAAGGGAACAGGCAAGAGAGGAGAGAAGGTAAAGAATCACAGTGGGAGAGGCTGAGAAGGTATAACAAAGACTGTCAACAGGAGAGAGAGAGAGAGAGAGAGTGGAGAGAGGGGGGAGAAAGGGGGAGAGAGTAACAGGAAAAAACCCAAATAGACTTTAAGTGAAGAGAAAACAAAGGAAACAGCCTAAAAGAGAAAAGAGAGAGGGAACAGGGAGGGAGAGAGTAAGAGGGAGTGAAAGTGAGAGAGAGAGGAACAAGAAGAGCGAGAGGGAGCTAAATGTGGCAAGAGAGAGAGAGAGGGAGAGAGAGAGCAAGAGGGAGAGAAAGAGGGAGAGGGAGCAAGAGAGATAGAGTGATAGAGAAAAAGAGGGAGAGAGAAAGAGCAAGAGTGATAGAGAACAAGAGAGAACAAGAGGTTCTGTATATGTTCTTTAAAGAAACATGTCCTTAAAGAATTCTTCAAAGAACCCTGGTGTGAAGGTTCTTGATGACACGAGAAATGGTGCCTTCAAGAACCTGTTTTTGTCACGTAGAGAGAGCAGAACACTGGAAGGAGAAATCCCTCCACTGGGAAGTCTGGATGAGGAATGTCGGCATCCTGGAATGATCTCATGGAACTTTCCCTGAACTGTGGCAACAAGTGTCAATTTGCCCCCCCCCCCCCCCCCCCCCCCCATTCTCACGGCCACCTCATCAAATACCGCCGTGTGGTCGAGTGACCCTCGGCATCAAAGCACGGAGCCCCCCCCCCCCCCCTTAACCGATCCCATGTGAACCCTGCCGTGTCATTGGTGGCGGTGAGTTGTCGGCAGTAAGTGGGCGGGGCCATTTAACGAAATGTGTTGAATGAGGGAACTGTGAGTCATAAAGTGTTATAACATCATCATCATATCCAACATCAGCTCACGTGAGCCGTCACACCCTGATGAGCCCAGAGAGAACGGAGGAGAGGAAGACGACATGACCTCTGACCTTCAGCTGCTCCGCAGTCTGACTGTCCACTGATGAGATAATAAACATGTAATAAAGACGACTGATAAGGTAATAAAGACAACTGGTAAGGTAATAAAGACGACTGATAAAGTAATAAAGTAGTAATAAAGACGACTGATAAGGTAATACAGATGAAATAAAGACGACTGGTAAGGTAATAAAGATGTAATAAAGACGACTGATAAGGTAATACAGATGAAATAAAGATAACTGATAAGGTAATAAAGACATAAAGACGATTGATAAGGTAATAAAGACATAATAAAAACGACTGATAAGGTAATAAAGATGTAATAAAGACGTCTGATAAGGTAATAAAGACGACTAAAAGTATAATTAACTGAATGTGAAGGTTTTGACAGGTATTGTGTATCTTGTATGACATATATTTTATGGTATACTATGCTGTGAAATTGCTCTTAATTTGTTGTATAACATACAATACATGTTTACTACACTATAATTGCATATTTCTTTTAGGATATTCTCATTTGGGGGTAGTTGGTCATTGAGTGTTTTCCTTTGTGCATTAAGTGACCAATCAGAACTCTGCTCACGGAAACCAAAGGCTCCATAAAAACAAGGTTTCACGAGCACCTTTTCAACAGAGCGGTCCTTTGTCGTCTGTCATACTTGCGTGATTAAAAATGTCTCTTTTGTCAGAGTTGGCTGACCACTCGAATAATTTTTCGAGAACCTTCACATGAGCGGCGACAACATCTGTGTTATTATTATGATCTCTTCCCCCGAAAGCCAACGGAGGGAGTTGGAAGCAGTTTTTTTATGTTTTCCTGGAAAACTCTTCCTTCCCGAGGGTAGCAGAAAATAATAAATAAAATAAAGTTCCAAACGAGGACAAAGCAATCAACAAAGTTTATTTTTTGAAATGTGTGCAAGTGCACACGCCATAGCGCCCGCTAGACCTAAAGAAGTGGCACTCGGAAAAGTCTTGAGCTGAAAGTGTTCTTCTGGAACACGCCGTCGGTGAAGGCCATCGGGAGCCGTCTGGAAGGAGTCGCCGTGTGTGTGTGTGTGTGTGTGTGTGTGTGTGTGACGGTTAGCGGCGTATCCAAAACAAGTGCATGGGGTGGAGAAGAACCAGATGTGGCCGCCGGGGCAGATGGCTCACGAAGGACACCCTCCGAGCTTCGGACCGTGCGTAGGCTCCATGACATCATCCGCCAGATGGTTGAGCTATTTGACGCCCCTCCCCTCTCCAAGCCCACGAGCCAAGAGGAAGGAAGAGGGGAATCTAAATCTTAAAACACGTTAGCCAGATTCTGTTTTTTTACGAGATGTTTTTAAAAAAGGGCGATACAAAAAGGTGTCATCGAACGGCTTCGGCCCGATCCAAAGGTTTGGGGGATCTCTCCATCGGCCAAAGTTACGTGCATTCGTTGTCTCCATGACTTTTCCAAGACTTAAAACCAAGTTTCCATGACCAAAACTGTTGTGAAATCTCAACGTCTACATGATAGTGGATTATCCCCGAGCCACTCTTGGGGCCACCAAACTTTTCGTTTAAGGTGACTCGGGGTTATGAAAGAGTGTATGGCGGCTTAAGTTTTCAGCATCTTTTCTTTAAAAAACATTATTTTAAACTTGGTGTGAATAAACATGCAATTCTAACAATGTCTTGTTCTTCCAGGACTTTTCCAAACCTTTGTGATTTAAATTTTCCATTACTTTTTTAGGCCTGGAAATAACCATTTTTAAATTACATGACTTTTCCAGGCCTAGAAATAACCATTTTCTAAAATTCCATGACCTTTACAAGCCTGAGAATAACTCAGGTTTTTCTCAGGTTTTCCATGACCGTAAGAACCCTGTAGTTTGTGGTTTGGAAGCCCCAAACTAACGAGAGAAAGAAGAAGAAAAAGGTCCCTAGAAAACAAGAAGTATCCGAGATGGGACCGGATGACGAACTCTTTAGTCTTGTCCAGGTATTTCTACTCTCATCAATACATTTTTTAAAGATCTACTTTCCCATCCAGACCTTTTTAAAGGTTAATGGCGTATCGCTGCTGGCGCATACTTTCCTCGTTGTAGCCATATCAAAAAGTCTGGCCTTGAATTTTATCATATTTGGCACTTCGAAGGAAAAAAAATCCCTCCTCCGGGGTATCTTCCGATAGCAGACCTCTTCCTCTAGAGCACAGGTGTCAAACACGAGGCCCGCGGGCCAAATCCGGCCCACCACATCATTCCATGTGGCCCCTGACAACTTGAAAGATGTTGAGAAAAAAATGTGAGAAAAATATCATGTGCTTTTATTTTGAAGGTTTCCAACGAAATGGATTTATGTTGTAATATTAGAGAACATTTCTCAAATAAACATTAATAAAATGCAACGAGTTATTTAGCAATATGTTGGGGAGTAGTTTATAAATGTATAAGTTTAAGTAACAACCCTTTGAGGCCATGTGACCCTCGGTGAAAATGAATAAATAAACACCAAAAAAAAGAATATATTTTCCAGCAGTAAAGCAAATATGTTTATTAAGCACTTTAATATACATCGGAAAATTCCACTTCGTATAATACAGGAATTCTTTTTTTTTTTTAACGGAGAGTTGAATGTACATGTTAAGCTATTTACACCCCGCTCACTGACAGCCGGAAAGAAATCAAAGATGACGGACGAAAAACTACAACACAGACGGACGAGATAACTGCTGACTAAGACTTTACAGTTTGTTTTGTCGACCGGAGCCCCGCCTCCCATCCTCCTCCCGAGCTCTTCCACGAGGGCTTCGGAGTGTTTGTGCATGCGATAGGTTTCCCAGTCCTCGGCAAAAAAAAAAAAATAACTCACTGTTGACAATATGAACAAGCTCGCAAAAAAAAAAAAAAACACAATTATGACACGGTTCCGCGGGAAACGGATGTTTCGGTTCCCCGTAACGGTCGAGCGCCTCCTCCCCTCCATCACGGGGGGCGGGGCTTAAGGCCCGCTGAACTGATAGTCGTCTTTCGAACTTTGGCTTCGCGACTCTGCGTTTCCAATGACGTCATTCGCAAAGCTACGAGTCGTCTTATTGATCGAATACTTTTTTTCGATGAACCCCGCGACCAGAAGGAACGAGGCCTGGATTCTGTGTTTGTTGCATTGCAGGTTATACGTTTAACTCGGAGGCTTGGAAAAAAAAAAAAATGCTATCCTGCTTTGCGCTCGACATCGCAAACTGCTGCCAGCGTTACACAGCGGGTTATTTAAATAGTTTATGAACGGACAAAATAATAAACAAGCAACTGAGAAATCCCATAGGGACAAAATTAACTTTCCTTTCTCTCATTTTTTTAAACATTTTGAAATGAATTTCCCTCTTTCTTAGATATTCATAATAATAATAATAATACACAAACGCACAAAACCCAACACAATTGTGAGTCCAAAACAACTGCAGGCGACTTCTGAATACAGCACCGTGGTAGAGCGTAATGCGACACCAAGAAATGCAGCACAAGTGGCTTTTTCCAAAAAATAAATATGCTTGTATATACTTGTGAAGTAAATTGCCAGAGCTATTAACATATCTCACACACGCGCACACACACACACACACACACACACACACACACACACACACACACACACACACACACACACACACACACACACACACACACACACACACACACACACACACACACACACACACACACACACACAACGTAGGCGTAGCACACTGATCCAAGGTTAACACAGATTATTTGGGGTCTCTAGAAAGGCAGACTATCAGTTACGGTCGTGTCCGTCAGTGTCAAAAAGTAACAAAAAAACATAATATAAAATAATAATTAAAAAAAAGAAAAGGCATTGGTATGTTTTTTGATAAAAAAACATGGATGGGATAAAAAAGTGAATAAAACAAATAATGCATGTCTGTTATTTTACTCTTTTTTTTTAAAAGTGCATACACCGTTTTTTTAAATAGCATAACATTAAATTAAAATGATAGTTTGCATGAATGCACGGCTGTAACAGATGTAGGCACATCGACGTGTCGGTTCACGTCGGCGATCCATCGTCCCAAGCTTTTATTCGGAGGCCTTCCCGCCGGTGAGCTGAGATGATACGGTCGCTTTGGCACATTCCGCGTGACGGAAAGCATTCAAGACATCCGAGACGGCTCCGGAGGGATTCGGGTTAATGTCGCGGGTCCGCTGATCCGGATCGAGGCATTCTTCATGCAAGTCTGATTAAATCCAAACTAGACGACAGTTAAAAGTCAGCCGCTGTAAAATGAAGGGGCGGGGCCAAAGTCTCGCCGAAGAGCCGTCTCACCCCGACCTTAATTTAAACTCCCCGACTGAAACCGGCTATAACGGAGTCTCCTTTTTGTAGTTGAAGCCGGGGTCCGATCCGTCGATCTGCAGCTTCAGGGCTTGCTTAAGGCTGAGCTCGGTTTCCCCGATGGGGTAGTTCTCCAGAACGTCCTGGTGGCTCCGGTTGTGTCCGGTCCGAGGCACCGACACCCTGCTCAGGAACACCTGGTTGCCCTGCAGGTGGTAGTTGGGGTTGGTCATGATGCCGTTCCTCCTCTTCTCGGCGCAGCTCTGCTGCTGGATGAACAGCTGCTCCTGGCTCTGCCCCCTCTCCTGCCGAATGGAACCGCCGATCACGATCTTGCATTGGGCGTCCTTCACGGAGATGTTGGCGACCGACTTGTTGAGCGCGGTCCTCTTGTCGAACTGCGTCATCTCGTACTCCGGCGCCTGACCTTGGGCGGAGCCGCCGTTCTTGGCCTTCTTCTTGTCCCCCGGCGCTCCCTTGCCGTTCGGCGTCCCGTCGCCGGTCTTGCTTCCCTTCGACGACTTGAGGCCGGGTTTCAACTGCGACCAGTCGAAGTCGCTGGACGGGGACGACGACGGCGGCTGGCCGATGGACTTGGTCGTGGAGGAGGGCGACGCGACAGACTGGCGGCTCCGGCTGCGCGGCAACGAGTGCTGCTGGATCTGCTCCGTGAACGTCAGGCCGTGGAAACTGTCTATGGGCACCGTCTGGGCCGTGGCGGTGGACGACGTGGTCCTCAAGGAGGAGTTCTTTGAACTCTTGAGGGAGTTGTTGGAAAGGGAGGACTTCTGCCGGTCGACCGTCGAATCCGGAGACTCCGACGGGGAGCTGAAGGCGTGGACCGGTCTGTTGGGCAGACCGCGTCCGGACGATGGAGCGTCTCCCGCCCCGGTGCTGCCGGAGCTACTGGACTTAATGGTGAGGGACTGCATCTTCCCGGTCACGGTCAGCAGTGTCTTCTCCTCCATGGTGTGCACCGGGGAGGGGTTGCAGCCGTTGAGAGTCGTGCCGCCGTACTTTTCCAGGAGTTTGATGATCGCCGAGTGGCCGCCTTTCGCGGCCACCCGCATCGCCGTGCGGCCGAACTGATCGGCGTGGTTGGGGTCGGCGCCGTTTTCGAGAAGTATCTGCACGACGTCGATGTGACCCTCCTGGGCGGCGATGCCCAGCGCCGTCGCCCCCTGGTTGCACGTGTGATCCACGTGCGTGCCGTTCTCGATCAGAAGCCGCACCGCCTTGGTGTGCCCTTGCCACGCGGCCGACTGCAGGGCGGACCTCTTCTCGTTGTCGCAGGCGTTCACGTCGGCGTGGTAGTTGATCAGCATCCGCACCATCTCCACGTGGCCCTGCCAGCAGGACACGTGGAGGGCGGTCCTGCCCTCCGTGTCGCAGGCCTCCACGTTGGCGCCGTTTTCCAGGAAGTACTCCGCCATGGCCAGCTGATTTTCGAGCGCCAGTATGTAGAGCGTGGGGCGGCCGTCGGCGTCCTTGTGGTCGATGTCGGCGCCGTGGCTCAGCAGCAGCTCCACGATGTCCCTGTGGCCTTCCAGCGCCGCCACCCTGAGGGCGTTCCTGCCGTCGTAGCCCCGCTCGTCGATGCACGACTTGTTTTCCAGGAGAATTTGCACGCAGTCGTAATGCCCCTCTTGCGCGGACAGTATCAGCGGTATTCTGCCGTCGTTGTCGACCTCCGTGCAGCGAGCGCCTTGCTCGATGAGGGCGTCGCACACTTGGCGGTGGCCCTCGAAAGACGCCATGTGCAGCGGGGTCCAGCCTGCGTCGTCGCGGTGGTTCTCGTCCAGCCCTCTGTCCAGCAGAGTGCGGACCACCTCGACGTTACCCTGAGCGGACGCGATGCTCAGCACGGTCCTCCCCTCGCTGTCGATGCTGTCCACGGCGGCGCCCCAGAAGAGCAGCGTGTTGACCACGGAGGCGTGGCCCATCGACGCGGCGGCGAGCAGAGGGGTGCGGCCGTTGTTGTCAGTGTGGTCCACGTCGGCGCCGCCTTCCAACAGCAGGTCCACGACGTCCACGTGTCCTTCGTAGCCGGCCACGAGGAGCGGCGTCATGCAGTCTTTGTCGCAGTGGTCGACCTCCGCCCCCCTCTCGATCAGAAGGCTCACGACCGACGCGTGGCCTTTGCTCGCGGGGACGCAGAGCGCGGCGACCGAGAGGGCGGTCCTCCCGTCCACGTCTTCGTGGTTGACCTCGGCCCCGTGCTCCAGTAGGTGCTCCACGATCTCCCTGTGGCCCATGTACGCCGCGGCGATCAGGGCGGTGCGTCCTTCGTTGTCCGCCTTGTTGACCTCGGCCCCGTGCTGAAGGAGGTTCAGCACGATGTCCTCGTGACCTCCCCAAGCGGCTGCTCTCAGAGCGGTCCTCCCGTCGGCGTCGGCGCAGTCCACCTTGGCGCCGGCGTAGAGCAGAGCGGACACCACCTCCGAGTGCCCTCCCCAGGCGGCGGAGCGCAGGGCCGTCCACCCGTCGTGGTCCGTGTGGTTGATGTTGGCCTCGCGGCCGATCAGGCAGTTGACCACCTTGGTGTGGCCCTGCCTCGCGGCGAGAGTGAGCGCCGTCTGGCCGTGGTTGTCTTCCAGCTCCATGTTTGCCCCTCGAGATACGAGCAGGTTGACCACGTCGAGGTTCCCGCTGTACGCGGCGTTCGCCAGCAGAGTCCGACCGCTGGAGTCGCACTGGTTCGCCGACGCCCCGTTGTCGAGTAACGTCCGTATGGAGTCCTCCCTCTCCAGGGCCTGCTGCACGACGCACGACGCGTGGTCGTCCTCGTTGTTCACGTGAGCGCCGGCTTTGACCAGGAGTTGCAGGACCTCCTGCTCCCTCGGTATGGAGGTGGTCAGAGAGTCTTTGGCGGGAGTCCCGTTCCAGACCATCCACAGAGCCAGATTAAAGGGCTCGATCTGCAGGTTGGAGCTGACAAGGTGCAGCGCGAACTCCTGCACTTCGAGCGGCTTGAGCTGCTTCGCCCGGCAGGTGTAACTCATCGCCAGCATCCGGTGGCCCTCCGCCGCGTTGCACAAGTACTTCTGGGTGCAATGCTTCACGTCGAGCAGCCACTCGGCGAAGCTGTAGTGAAATAGGATTTTCGTGCTCCCCAGGCCGTCGACCAATAACTTGGAGAGAATGTCCATCTTCTTCTGAAACTCCTCCATGGTCAGCGTCATGTTCTTGGTCCAGACGGCGTGGAACAGTTCCTTGACCGTGAGCGGCCGGCACGTCGCCAGGATCACGTTCAGGATGGGCTGCACTTTGGCGAACTGTTTTCTGACAAACAGCCTCTGGCAGAGCCACAGGTAGAGGCCGTTGAGGGTGCCGGGGATGTCGCGGATCTCGCGAAGCATGATGAAGTTCTCCACCACGCCGTCCAGCACGCGCTCCAGGTACAGGAAGCAGCCGCTGCTCTTGATGTGCAGCTGGTTGAGCATCTCGGCCGTCTCCTTGGTCAGGTGCTGCCGCAGGGCTTCCTCCTGGTCCAGCCGGTGGAGGATGTACTGTTGCACATCCTTGACGATGTAGGCCTTGCGCAGGTCATCCAGGCTGATTTTGCGGAATCCTGCAAGAGAGGAAACGGACGTTAGCCGAGCCTGACGGAGGAGGCGATTTAGTGGACTTTGAAGTAAGACTCATAACTTGGCCGGTGGGGAATATGAAAAGATTTAGAGGCGGCGAAATAAATCATATTTGACGAGTAGTATTACTTTCCAGGCAGTGCCCGTTGAGTCATTAGATCATTTCTGACCTTGAGCTCATACCCAGTATTTATCCACTGGTCTTCCACCTTTGGATAATTAGGTTAAGCCTACCTTTTAACTTCCGACAGCACAGGATTATTAACAGTAAAGCCATGCTGTTGATGAAAAACCTTTCAGATGAATTGAGTGCATAACCCCTCCGGCTGCAGGAGGGGGGGGGGGGGGTTACAGATATGAGTGCACCATAATGAGTCTGATTCGGAGGCAATTTTAGCTTTCATCATTGGATCTGGCTGAGAATTTCAACGGAAATAATTTCAGTAAAAACATGACCGAAATAATGCCTAAATAATACTACAATACGCCAGTTATTTTATCCATATTTATCCCGATCAAAGGAAACATGCATAAAACGGTAACGGACTCAACTGCAACACGAGTTTGTTCAACACTTATATTGGGGGTTGATTGACGATCCAACTCGTCCTCTGACTTTGGAAGTTAGTAGCGCTTAATCAGCGGGAGCAGATCTGCGGTCGGGGCTGAATCCTAACGGAGGGGAGCGGCGGAGACACCGGTGGTCTGTGCTAACGTCTCTCCAGAGCCTCACTCATTACCCCGCTGCATGCTCCCAGCGCAGACCTTGAGAAATTATCACAGTGGGTGTTAATGAGTGATCTTGGATGGGAATGTGTCTCCGAGAGAGAGAGAGAGAGGGGGGGGGGGGAATGCCCCTCCCCCCCTTGCCCAGGCTCCTTAATGGCCTTAGCTATTAAGTGAACTTTCCTCCATGTTTAAACAATCTGTTCACAGTCCGTGCAGCAGCCCCCCCCCCCCCCCCCTTAAGCCGGAGGGGCAGGAAGTGCATTTTTTGCATACTTATATGTACAGTTCTCATGGTTCTCGGGGTTTCTGGGACAGGAAGAGTCACCGGGGGCTCCGTCGGGGGTTTTGACATACCGTATTACACAAAGACTAACGGGCCTCCGACTGTGGGAAGAGCGGCTGCGTTGTATTTATTTTTTTACCCTTAAAAAAAAAAAGGTGCCCTTTGCAGAATAGTTATTAACATTAACCTTTCCAAAGCAAGTACATCTCTTTATTGATTGGCTAGTTCTTGTCCTGACAGGAAACTACCTCGGGCACTTTTCTTTTTCCAACTCTTTCCGCGGCTCGGCGTGTCGGTTATATAACGCAACACTTTTCCTCCCTCTCGACACAATGCGGATCACACTCCGGTCGCCGAGCCCGAGGCGGCTCTCCGCTCACGCCGACCGCTATTGTTACTCCACAAAAGGAGGCGAAACGAACCGCACCTGGAAGCCGGATAACAGAGACACCCCGGACGAGTTCACCCGGCGTTCCCAAAAGCCCCAGAGCCCGGCGGTTTGGACGAGACGCTGGCAAACAGAAGGAGCCGACGGGGTTTCGTTAGGCTCCGCCCCCAGTGTTGGTTTAAGATAAGAGCGCCTCCACAAAAGACCAAAATAATCTCCTGTCATTGTGCGGCTAAGGCCTTCGTCACCTATTCGATTCAATAAAAAGACGATGGCGCGTCAGTGTCAGAAAACGCAGATCCCGGGTATAACCGTCTCAAGCCAGACTTTTTTCTGGGCACTGATGACCTGCCATACTTCTCTTTTGAGACGAAGTTGCAGACCCAGACGAGTAACAGTTCTTACACATTTTGACGGATTTCCAGAACTTTTTCATGACTTTAAACCAAATTCCATGACCAAACACCTTGTGAGATCTCGGTTGTCTACCTGATCCCTGAGCTACTGTTGCTATGGACAACAAACTTTTTAACCACTCGCAGCGCCAAAAAAAGAAGAAATTGCCTCCTTATAACTTAAGCTTCTTTCTTTTAAAAACATATATATATATTTTCAAACCCCGCGTAAATAAACATGTGAATATAATACTTTTCCATGACTTTTCATAACCTGTTCCTGTACTTCATACTGTATATTCTTCTACCACCCTATGTACAGTGTGTTTTTTATATTTTCTATTATCATCATTATAGTGCTTGTTTTGTACCTCTGTTGAGTCGGAGAGCCGTGCTAAATAATTCCGATGTGTCTGGACTGCGGCTCTAGGCACAGATAGAAATAAAAAAAAACTGAACCTTGAACCTTAAGTCCGACTTTGTTCTGGGCACTGATGACCTGCCATACATCTGTCTTGAGACAAAGTTGCAGACCCAGACAAGTGAGGAGCTTGTTTCCATGTGAACGGACGTACAGGTTGAGCTCTTCAACCTAAACGTGAACATAAACTCTATGTAGATGTCTATAGATGATAAAAGTGATCCGATGCATGTCCAGCTGCGCAATCACGCTAAATGAAGGAAGCCGTGAAGAATCATTCCACCGTATAATTGCTCAATCATTACAAAAAACTCAATAACCCAAACCCACCATCAGGCCTGCCTTTGTTTTCAATGACTGTGCAGATTTTTGTCCATCCCCCCTCTCCCACCCCCACCCCCCTGAACCAGCTCCCACTCCGGTCCTGGAGAAGTCAAGGGCGACAGGTGAGACAGACACGCTGCAGGTGAGTAACGACAGTTGAGCGCTTCTGACCTTTGAGCACGAGAAAGAAAAAAAAACACGCCGCCTTCCTCTTCTATGTGAGTCGAATGCACCGTCACAGGCCTCAGACACGCCGCAACACACACGTGCATTTATAACACCTTTATAACATGTTCATAACACGTGTTCATAACACAGGTGTTCATAACACAGGTGTTCATAACACACGTGTTCATAACACACGTGTTCTTAGGCATAAGGCCGAGTGTGGGAACCTCTGACTGGTCCTCCTCCCTCTGGACCCTCTGTGGACCCTCTGGGTACACACCAGTTGGGACAGGAAACCAACTGGCTGAGAGGGGGGGAGCGAGGGAGGGAGGGAGGGAGCGAGGGAGAGGGAGGGAGGGAGAGAGGGAGAAAGAGAGAGAGGGAGGGAGAGAGAGCAATAGAGAGATAAGAGAGAGCAATAGAAAGAGAGAGAGAGAAAGAGAGAGATAGTAATAGAGAAAGAGAAAAAGAGAGATAGCAATAGAGAGAGAGAGAGAGAGAGAGAGAGGCCAGTAACAGGGGAAATGAAGAACAAAAAGAAAAACTCTCATCCAGCAGCGACTCGAGCAACGTGTGACATTTAATATGAGACTGATGTTGATTGGTTCTACTCACAGGGTGTGTGTGTGTGTGTGTGGGGGGGGGGGGGGTATGCATTTAAATCCAATCATGGAGATGTTTCTCTACCATGAATGTTTTATCTGGGGAACTACAGATAAACGCTTCTGTGCTGTAGTTTAGAGGAGGAGGAGCAGGAGGAGGAGCAGGAGGAGGAGGAGGAGGAGGAGCAGCAGGAGGAGGAGGAGGAGGAGGAGGAGGAGACGTCCGACAGCAGCCAGCATGTAAATAAATGAATAAATGAAAGTCTGAATCATTTCTGTACGGCAAGAATAAGTAAAACACTGGAGCCACTCGAGCCTCCGGCCAGTGAGCAGGAGGTGCGACCTCTGACCTCTGGAAACGTCAGCGGGCGTCACCTCATCACGCCGACGTCAGCGCTGAAGTCACGGCACCGTTACCGACCCGCTGGGGGGCGGGGGACGACGACCCGATGACCACAGAACCACAGCAGAACTTCCATCGGTTTAAAGAATGTACAAATGCCTTCCAAGAAGAGAAACAACAACAACATTTACGAGGGTCGAGGGTTTTGTTGCACGCTTATGAAGTGGACTACACAAACTAGCTGGGTATTGTGTGTGTGTGTGTATGTGTGTATGTGTGTGTGCGTGTGTGTGTGTGTGTGAAAGGACGGTTCAGGGCCCCGAACAAAAGCGAGGGCTAAACAAGCAACAAATGACACATTCATGGTGATGAGGGCCGCGGCGGGTCGGCCTCGGAGCCTCGGGGCCTCGGGGCCAGCTGCTGCTCGTTACAGAAGAACTGGATACCAGTCACGAGACCCCCCCCACACACACACACACACACACACGTACAAAAGGGTGACTGTTTACCTCCGACGTCTATTTTTTAATTTAGATGACAAAAAAAGGCGCGTGTGTGCACGCTCGGCGAGAACGAAAAAAATATGGGAGGGGGGGGGGGGGGTCATCATTGGCAGCATCTCCGATTCGGAGACACTCGGGTCATCTGAACCGCGGAGAAAACAGAAACCCAAGACGCCGCCGCTCTCCAGTAAAAGCCCGCGCTCCGCTGGCGTCTGCCCGACAGCTGCGGCGTTCCCGGAGCCTCCGGAACAGAGACGAGGGCGCCAAAAAACCCAGAGTGTGTCAAGTAAGAGAAAATAAAGAGGGTCAGCTCCCCGGTCGATTCTATTCTTTACCGGCCGGACGGAGTGAACGCTCCTCGAGGTCGAAGACGCATAGAAAGCGTTGGACTGTAAACTATTCGACTGTGCAGAAGGCGTCGGTGTCGGCGCAGCATTTCATTTACTTTTTTAGACCACCGGGAGAGAGAGAGACGCCGAAAACGATTTACGCTTTTAAACAATTAATTCTTGCGGCACTGGAGGCGCTCCCGCCCCGACACGCCTCGGCTCCCACCGGGGGGACGGGGACGGGGTTACCGGTCCGACCTGTTGCCGTGCAACTGAAGAACGGCGATGGGAGTTGTGGGGAATAGGAGGGGGCGGGCGGGGGGGATTCTGGCTATGGAGGACTTAAAATATATTAAGTGTTAGTAAATAAATGCAGGAAGTACAAATAAGTACAGGAAAAATTCAATAAATCTATAAATAAATAAAATGTATAAATTAATAAATAAATACAGGAATAAATAAATAAATGCTTAAATAAATGTATAAATTAATAAAAAAATACAGAAATAAATAAATAATGTATAAATAAATACAGGAATAAATAAATGCTTAATGAAATAAATACAAGAATGAATAAATAAATCTATTTCTACATTTCTGTATTTCTTCATTTATTTGTGTCTCTATTCATGTGTCCACGCGTATTTCTTCATTCATGTATGCGTGACCTGTACGTGTCCATGTATGCCTCATATCCAGCTTCATATTCCTGGATGGGAAAGAGCCGGTTGCATTTAATGAACACACCGGACCTGATGTTATTGTGAGAGGTTTTTGAGGATTGGCCTCTGGATCCGAGGTCATCAAACCTCCTGCACACAGAATAAAAACATCCATCGTGTGTGAAACCATGCACACCAGGAATGATAGACTCCTCCTTCAACCCCCCCCCCCCTCCCCCCCGCCATAACCCCTAAAACAACCAAAAGACTGTGCATCAGCTTTTTGAATGACAGGAGCTCATTAAGACGATGACAAGCCGACTGAGTCATGATGCACCTGGTCACACGTGTGTGCGTGTGTGTGTATGTGTGTGTGTGTGTGTGTGCGTGCGTCTAAAATAACCCCTCTGCTCATGTAGCCCCCCCCCCCCCCCCCCCCCCACACCCCAACCCTCACCTTCTAAGTCGATTAGATATCTGTCCAAACGAGGATGTGGAAGCATTTCTTTTCGGAAAAGATTTCACAGGTAGTTGCAAAGTCATCCGTTGGCATGCAAAAAAAAAAAGAAAAAGGGAATTCACCCGGCAGCAACAACCCGCCAATAAACGTGCCGGGAATCTGTCGGCATTAAAAAATATGTCAAGTCTATAAAACGTGCGTCATTGGCACGCCGCGTACCGGAGAGGGGCAGAGAGGCCTGCGCCGGCCGGTCGGCCGCATGCAGAGTCGTGTTCCCGCAGAGGGGAGCACCCAAAGGTGCTGGCGGGACAGACGCGCGGCACGCCTGTAATTTGCCCGGCTGTCAGACGGCACGCCGGCAGATTACAGTCTTCAGCGAGGAGGACTACGGCGAGAGGCTCGACGCGAAACGGCGAATGATTAAACGTGTCGCCGTTGCTATGGTTACGCGGAGACGCCGAATACCTGAACCACGGCAACGAAAGGATTTTATGACGTTGAAACAAAAAGGAATTCTTTTTTGCTCGAACGTGTCGGAATCGGTGTTGAATAAAAACACCTTTTATTTTATGTTCCTAGAATGCTTTGAAGATTTTCATTCCCGAAAATGGTTCTTGCTGCTTTAAACTCGCTCATTAAAAAAATTTAAAAAAAAACGTTGACGTCAACTTTTCTTTTCTCACAGCTCCGGCTGCAAATCTCATCGGTCGCATTCGAGCGGCTCCGAGTCCGGATTTTTTTTACAATTTACAGTGTGTGTGTATGGTGGGGGAGGGATTCCAAAGCTCAGAAGAAATAAACCGTCTGCGCTGCTTTTTACGATGTGTTTGGGTTGCCGGGCGGATCTCCACGAGGGCCGAAAAGAAAGTATACAACGACCCAAAAAAACAAACAGTTAAGAGTGTTGTTGACCTCTTATGCGGACTGAGGGCTCAACACTATTAATATATATATATATATACATATATATATATATATATATATATATATATATGTTATTTTTTCCTCCTCCTCCTCCTCCTCCTCCTCCTCCTCGGAGCCACAGCATGTTTGTGAAAGTGTAGCTTTTTTAAATGTATATACACTGGGAGATGAGGAAGAGGAGGGGCCACATGAGTTCTGATGAGTTCTGGTAGAACATTTCTTTAACCACCATTTCTTTGTGTCACGTGAGGAAGGAAGTGAGGAACCTTCAAACCCTTCAGCCCTCGGCGAGGGGGGGGGGGGGGGGGGCGTCTCCTCGAAGCGTCCGCCACGCGCCAAACACCCCGTCCTCATTACAGCGTGACTCATCACTCAGAGGGGCTTTTATGTGTGTGTGTGTGTGTGTGTGTGTGTGTGTGTGTGTGCGTGTGGCCGTTTTCCAAAAGTTTCTTTGCCGTTACCACCTCCTCCTCCTCCTCGTACTCCTCGCCCTCTTTCTTTCTTTGTTTCCTTCCTTCCACTCCCTTCCTCCTCTTTCTACCTCTCTCTCTTACCCTATTTTACCCCCTCTACCTAACTCTCTTACCCTCTTTTACCCCCTCTACCCCTCTTCCTCTCTCTCTCTTACCCCCATCCTCTCTCTCTTACCCTCTCTTACCCCCTCTACCTAACTCTTACCCTCTTTTACCCCTCCCTCTCTCTATTCTTGTTGGCTCAGGTTTTTGCTCCAAAACCAAAATCGCTGCCTCAGTGTTTCCACTTCGCTTCCCTCAGACTCTCAGTAGCAGAGAGGAGGCAGGAGCCAGGAGAAGAAGAGGAGGAGGAAGAGGAGAAGAAGAAGGAGAAGAAATAAGAGGTGGAAGAAGAAGAAGAAGAAGAAGAAGAAGAAGAAGAAGAAGAAGAAGAAGAAGAAGAAGAAGAAGAAGAAGAAATAAGAAGAGGTGGAAGAAGAAGAAATAAGAAGAGGTGAATGAAGAAGAAGAAGTGGAATAATAATAATTGAAAAAAGTGGAAGAAGGAGGTAGAGAAGAAGAGGAGTTTTCACGGAACAAATTCACTATAAAAAATGGCGCCGGAGCTGCCGGAGGACGCGGCGGTTAAGTGGGGGAACGCGGTCGCCGGCACGGCCGAGTGTGAAGAGGAACGAAAGGAGAAGAACGAAAGTCTGGCAGCGGGATTGCCAGTGAAGTCAGAATCTGAAGCATCAGAGAGAGAGAGAGAGAGAGAGAGAGAGAGAGAGAGAGAGAGTGATGGAGGTCTGTAGCAGCGTCTCGATGGGAGCCAATGAGACGCTCTCACAGCGACATCACACGTGTCTGGAGGCTTCGGCATCTGACGCCAGAGTCGCTTCAATCGGAGACTCCGCTCTTTCTTTTCTTTTTTTATGAATCAAATTGTCGGGCGCCGAGACAGAGAGCTCGACTCAAAGAGGGAGTGAAAAAAAGGGAAAGGGAGAGAGAGAGAGAGAGAGAGAGAGAGAGAGAGAGAGAGAGAGAAACAAAAGATAACTGCTGTTTATCAGATTTTTCCAAGATTAAATTCCCTTTAAACCACATCAGAAGAAGAGAGAGAGAGAGAGAGAGATAACAGACATCTGGAGACAGAAGTGAAAACTGACATCACAGAGACACAGATAACAGTCTCATTAGCATTCACATTCTTGGCACACATATGTATATAAATATATATATATATATATATATATATATTTATTTTTTTTTTAATTTGTATTATTATATATATATTAAAAAAAAATGATACATATATATATATATATACATATGTGTATATATCAATATATATTTCTTAATATATTTTTTACATTGTCTAATTTTAGTCAGCAGGGGAATACGTTTATATATATAAATATAAATGCATCTAATGAAAAATATATGTGTATATCAAAAAATATGTATATAAAAATTAAAATAAATGCATTTAAAAATAAATTATATAAATGTATATAAATAAAATATATACAAACAAAATATATAAATATATATATAGACATATTCCCCTGCTGACTAACAATAGACAATGTAATATATATATATTGTTGGAAGAATGTCATTTCTAATGACATGTATTTATTTATATATGTATATAGTCGTATATGCCAGGAATGTAAATGCTAATGAGACTCTGGTATCTGCGTCTCAGCCCACACAGGATGAACCAGAAAATACGATTTAATGCAAATTGCATTCAAGTGAAATAAACATATCCTCTGTCTGGGATCCGCTTTACGTTCGACTCCGACCTGGAATCTAATCTACAGACGCCTCGCAGAAGCTCTGACGCTCACGTCTCTGCGGCTGTGAAGTGAAGCGTGCATCGCTGTCCGTTTGTCCAATTAGATGCTCGACGCCCACAAGAGAGACTTCTGGTGTCCTAGAAACTACAAAATCCGCTCCTTCCCCGCCAACACCGACCAGATCTAAACTCCGCCTCCTCCACCCTTTGCGAAATCTACGACAAAAAAAGAGCTGCAGATACTTTTTATGTAGACGTATTAAACTATAAAATCATTGATTGAATAACTAAACATGAATATAATTATTAGTTAAAGTAAAGCATCGAGACGCACACAACATCTGAGGTGGAGCTCATCCACCCTCCTGCACATGGACCGGCTATTATTATGTATGTTAAGTCCTTTTTAAAAAAAAATAGCCCACAATGCACCTCCCGACGCCAGACGCACACGCAACAAGAGCACGCCGGCCCCTCATTGGCTGCAGCAGCAGCAACACACAACAACCCGCAGTCCACAGTGTGAACGTTGTATCAATATTATGATGTTACACACAGTAAGACACAACGAGTCGCACGGAAACGGCCGCTAAGACTTCTGGGATTTGTTACGCAATGAAGAAAAACGACGAGTCGAGGGCAGAGAAGCTCCCACGTTCAGCGGATTTAAAAAAACAACATATAAAATTCACAATAAAAGGTAAGAGAAGGTGCACATCCACCGCCTCCCACGCGCAGCCCGGCGCTCGCTTCATGTTCCGCCAGCTCGTCAGCGGAGAGGACGCCGGCGGCGTGACGGGAAGGGAACAGCGGACGCTTTCCGGGACGCCGCAGCTCCCACACAGGAGCTCTTATCTCTTTGGGCGAAAAGGCTTGTTGTTGTTGTTGTTGTTGTTTTTGTTGTCGTTCCCTTTGCATTGAAAATGCAGACGGTAATGTTTTGATCGCCGTGTATTCGTATGCGTGCGTGTGTGTTATTCGCATAAGTCAAAAAGTATTAAACCGAATCGAATGAAATGTGTTGGGATGATTGGTTATTATCCGCGGACCATTTGATTAGATTTTGGGATCGATCGGGTCAAATGTCATGAAAAGGTCAACATCTTATTTTTACTAAAATGATGTCTATCCAATTGGCATGCAACTAATGCCGAAATGTTTATAATTCAATGCTCAATCTTGTGATATGCGAAAGTATGCACTCTAGTTTATTTATTTGTATGCGTGTGTGTGTGTTTGTGTGTGTGTGTGCGTGTGTGTTTGTGTGTTATTCGCATAAGTCAAAAAGTATTAAACAGAATCAAATGAAATGGGGTGGGATGATTGGTTATTATCCGGGGACCATTTGATTTGATTTTGGGATCGATCGGGTCAAAGTTCAAGGTCAAGGTCATGAAAAGGTCAACATCTTCTTTTGACCATAGCGCGGTCAATTTATATCCAATTGGCAACTAATGCCAACATGTTCATAATTCAATGGCCAATCTTGTGATATGCGAAGGTATGCTCTCTACCGAGTGCCCGTTCTGACCCCGCCCCCCTCGGCGTTTACCTGTGAACAGCTTGGTGATGGCCTTGTTCTGCCGCCGCGCCGAGCAGACGAGCAGCAGCCACGGCGGCAGGAACTCGTGGTGGCCGGCCAGCAGCTCGCCGATGGTCCTGGGCGAGGCGAGCGAGGACCGCTGGTCGCCCTCGGCCAGCTGGCAGCCCTCGTCGATGGAGTCCACCAGCAGGAAGAGGGCCTGAGGGGGAGGAGCCACGCTCAGCAGGGGCAGGAGGACGCACCTGAGGGGGCGGGAGGGAGACAACGTCGGCTTTATCTCACAATATTTCATTTTTCTGAGAGACGGGAGAGCACGAGATCACTTCTAAACATATCGTCGCATTTTCTTTCTTTCAATCTTTTTCTTTTATTACCAGACAACAAAGAAAAAGAAAAAAATACAAAACAATCAACTATACGAACAATCGGACAATGACAGAAAATCATCATCCTCCATATGGAGTCTACTATAATATAATATTTATATCATATCTAAACCTGTGGTCACATGTTCTAATAAAGGTTGTGGAGAATAAGAATTATTTACAACAAGTTACAACCGAGTAATGTACAGTTTAATAAAGCAGCAAACGTTTTTATTTTGTTACGCTAACTAACTTTCCAATTGCAATAACGTGTCGGTTGTTATAGCGACGAATCATCCTCCAGTCGGCTGAGGCGACTTATTATTATTATTATTATTATTATTATTGTCCACACGTCGTAAAACACAAAGGTATCATTCAAACTGTTGTTTTGACGAGTGTAAGTAGCAAAACATGACGTATAATATCTCTACTAAGTTGTTTTTATATGCCGATGGTATTCCAAAGACACATTCAATCTTTTTATTTGAACACGTAACGTGATGCAACTGTTAACTAATTATAATTAATTTACTTAATGCAAGTGTGTCTCAGATTCTTTTGTGTTATTTAAAAAAAAGAAATTGCTACAATATTGCACTTCATTTACACATGGAGAATTTGTTGTATAAATGTAGCGTTAGTAAACAGATACTTTGTTGCAGTTCATCAGTGCAACAATGTTTCAATATATCTAATTTAACTCAAATTATGTACAGGGAGAACCGGCGCTGAAAAAGTCTGCCGTTAATTATACATATTTTAGATTTTAAAGTGAATTGCAGGCGCAGATCCAGAACTCTGGATCATAGTTTTCTCTCTCAGGCGTGAGGGGGCGTTACAATACGTCTCCTCCGGCCCAGATTACAGCCAATCACGGGGCCAGAGGCCCGTCTGAGCCTAGAGGAACATCTAGGTGGGCTTATATTTGTTTAAGTAAAGTAAAAAAATAGAAAGAATATGACGAGAGATAAATGTTCAGAGGCGTGGAGAGCGATGCGTTCGGCGACCTCCGTGACAACGTGAACACGCGAGACTTTCGCCCGAGTCAAAAAGCCAAAGTTCCGTGATGAAGTTGACAAACTTTTAAAAACGCTTCAATAAACGGTTTCATTTAAATGTATATACACACACACACACACACACACATGTACAGTATATATATATATATATATATATATATATATATATATATATATTTATTTATGTATATAAATAAAATTAAAATATATATATTATTTATATGTATATAAATAAATATTTTAAATATAAATAAATAATTTATATATATATATATATATATATATAAATTATTTATATGTATACATAAATATAAAAATAAATGTGTATATATATATATATATATATATATATATATATATATATATATATATATATATATACACACACATATTAAATAAATAAATAAAAATGAAATATAAATAAATGTATTCCCCAGCTGACTAAAATTAGACAATGTAATTGTCTCCCCCCCCCCCAAAAAAAACAACTGCTAGCCAGATGTAAAGGTACGTTCACACCGGACGCGACAACATTTTGTCGCGCGACAAGTTTACATGTTAAGTCAATGCAAAGCTGCGACAAAGCTGTGACGCTGTTTTTTTTCCTGCGAGCAGCGCGTCAGGCGCCACAGAGCAGCACCAACAGAGCGAATGTCGCGGGGCGAACTGAGCGAACAGAGCGATGTGTCGCAGCTTCTTGTCGCCGAGTTGAAATTTCTGAACTCGAGCAGCAGAAACGCGTGAGTCATAGTTGCGCCAGCCAATCAGCGTTGAGAAGCTCCGCTCATCGCGTTCTGCCGGCGGTTTAGAAAGCGGAGGAAAAGATTCTTGTCGCCGTTCGTGGGCACCCCGAACTTTATGACACGACTCTTTACTTACCGAAACCGTAGCGATAAAGATGAACCTTAGAAGGAGGTCGGAGAAGCCGTGGGACTACCTGATACGTTTAGAATGTGTCCATTTGCTTTTATTCTCGCTGTGTGTTGTACTTCACTGTGAACCAAGCGCCGGCATACGTGTTTCATGGCAGCGGAGATCTGCCGCCGGAGGAGGAAAAGTCTCAGAGACACGAATCATAGAGAGAAGAGAGAGAGAGCAGCGAGTAGCGCAGAGAGAGAGCAGCTCGGTCCACTAACAAGTTTCAAACTTTTAACTGCGGTCCTGTCGTTCCTCGACCCGCGTTTACTCCGCGGGAGACTAGCGGGAACATGGGCGGAGGAGCGGAGGAGCGTGGAAGTCAGGACCGCAGAGTCCAGAGAGAAGGAGAGAGAGGGGCAGCAGCAGGGCGACTCACAGGGCGACAAGTGAAGACACGACATCTCAGTCTGGTTAAGGAAAAGATTCATATGGCTGAAGAAGCGGGCGCGATAAGCCACGCCCCCGCTGCGTCTCGTCTCGACGCGTCCGGTGTGAACACCCTTTTTTTGTCGCGCGACAGAATCCTGCGACAGGCGCGACGAGAATTTTTTTGTCGCGTCCGGTGTGAACGTACCATCAGACAGCAGACCGGATGACGTCGGGGTTTTGGTTAATAAAAAATAAAGTCCAGAAACTCCCGAAAAGGACTCGGCTTAACTGGCCGTGATTCACTTTCTGGGTTCATTTAGAAAAAACGACGTCTTTAAAGAGGTCTGAGAAAACCAATTCATCTCAAGGCGATCCAGGATCAGCGGGGCGGCTTCGGGGTTTCCTGCAGATAAAAACTCGGTCACCTTCCAGACGACGAGGACTCCTCAGCCACGACTCGCCGTCATAAAACACTAAATAACCGTTTTAATGAGCCGTCCTCTGGATGCTCACCGGTCCGTCACTAAGCCGGTGGCTCCAAGTCCTCCCCCCCCCCCCTTTTGTAAGTATCTTCCATCTTTAACCCCATAGCCCATGATCCCTCAGCGCACAGGGGTTTGAAGGTCTGTGTGCTCGCAGTCCAAAAGTACAAGGGCGTGAAGAGAGGCCGGTCCACCGCCACTTCCTGTTCGGTCGATACGACATGAAAAGATCCCCACACTGAGCCGGGAGTCTGATAACGCTTCACCTCGCCGCTACAACGACCAGCATGTCAGATCAGAGGGAATAATCATCAGGGAACGGAAAAAGGTCGGAAAAATTTTGAGCTGACATCGAGAGTTTTTTGTAGGTATTGCAGCCGTAATGCATATCTAAAAGAATAAATATATATATATATATATATATATATATATATATATATATATATATATATATAAAACATTGTATAAAAAGTAATGCATATCTAAAAGAATAAATATATATATATATATATATATATATAAAACATTGTATAAAAAGTAATGCATATCTCAATAAATATATAATATATATATATATATATATATATATATATATATATATATATATATATATATATATAACATAATCTAAAGAGTAATGGATATCTCAATACATAAATATATATTCTTTTTTTTAAATATACATATATTACATCGTCTAAAGAGTAATGCATATCTCAATAAATATATAATATTATATATATATTACATAATCTAAAGAGTAATGTATATCTCAATAAATGAATAGATATATTCTTTTTTTTAAATATATATATATTACATAATCTAAAGAGTAATGCATATCTCAATAAATGAATATATATATATATATATATATATATATATATATATATATATATATATATATATTACATTGTCTAAAGTGTAATGTATATCTAATATTCAAGCCAACAGCTTTCTTTACATTTTCAGTATTATTGACTGATCAATAACTCCTGTGTCCTCCCAATAACCAACAATACATTAAATATGTTTAATGTGCTGCATTCCTGCAACCGAAGATGATTTTTATTTATTGAGCTAATAATAATTTTCAACATCTCATTATTTTGTCTAAAAGTTCTCATCAATCTTGAATCGGGGCTTAAAACTATAAAAAAAACAGACATTAAAACGCTGCTTTTTATTAACGAAAGCAACAAATTAAAAATAGATTTCCCTCGTCGATCGGCTCCTTTATTGATCGACTAGACACCAACAATACATTAAATATGTTGACAGATTAAATCAGTCCCGCATTCCTGCAACCGAAGACGATTTTCATTTATTGAGCTGTCACTTATTCGTTATAATTTTTCTATGAAATTCTAAATACGGTATCCCCGTAGGCCGAGGAAACGTCCTCAATCGAGTTGTTTTGTTGCAAAATACTGTAAAATAAATAAATAATGTAAACGCTGCTTTTTATTGACGAAAGCAACAAATTAAAAATGGATTTCCCTCGTCGATCGGCTCCTTTATTGAACAGCTGAAACGCTTAAAAATGCCCACCCACTTAGACGAACACCGACTGCAGCTCCAACGAGGACACGTGCGGCGAGCGGCGTGCCTCCGACCTTCACGCTCTGTCGTCACGCCGCTCGCCCTTTTCAGAAACACAGCCGATGACTCCATCAGACGGCCGCAGCCCACCGAGAACCTGCAAGCGCCATCCGGGAGCCTTGCCAAAAGGAATGTCCGTCCACAAGGGTTGTGTGTGTGTGTGTGTGTGTGTGTGTGTGTGTGTGTGTGTGTGTGTGTGTGTGTGTGTGTGTGTGTGTGTGTGTGTGTGTGTGTGTGTGCGTCTCTGAGGCCATGTCGCCCACTGAGACAATCAAATCCACAGTGACAGCAAGTGGGCAAAACAAAAGGGACATTCTTCCCTCACAAGCCGGCCGCTCCCGGCTCCGCCAGAGAGTCAAAAGACGAGGGCCGTGGACAAAAGGGAACTCCGCGGGACGCCGGTGGGGGGGAGAGCATAAGCTCGGGGGGGAGGGGGGCAGAGTTAGTGTTTTGCCCCAGACAAAACTAGCAGGCATACCTCGAGCCAGAGGAATTAAGAGCCACTCGACCACACGCCGAGTGCGCTGGCTATTTGTGGTTCTCGCCCCGAGAGCTCCGCATCCGACCGAGCCGACGACGATTTATATTCAACGCAAGGAGAGAGAAAAAAGCATCGCATCGCGTCTGGCCTTCCACCGAGATCAGGAGAAAACCAAAAAAAGCCTTTTCACTAATAGAACCCCCCCCCCACACACACACACACACACACACACACTCCAGTCTCCATCTCCCCTATTGAGTATCGAGTCCATCCACAGGGAGGCCGGCTCAGCATCTTCCCAAAGTCAGGGCGGCTCCGGCCCCCGGAGTTGAACGATAAAGCGCCGAGTCATGCTCGGCCGTCGGCGTGAAGGGGGGCGAGGCGGCCGCCGCTACGCACGACAGCAATCAACTCGCTTAAAGCAATCAGGCTGACGACGACGCTCCCCAACAAACCGCCGTCATCATCGTCCCCGTTTTAAACTAATTGGACATAAACTCCCAAAATCCGAGGCTTCATTAGTTTTTTTGCCGACTGGTTTGATGCAGACGGACACATTTACAGCCATTTGCGTCCATCCATCGGACGGATCTCCCTCCGCAGACGGCTGAGTGATCATTTTGTTTTTTCCCCGAAGAGACGGAAACGGCCATTACGGCCGTTTGTTCACAGCGACGTTCAAAACGGTGCATGTTCTCTCTTTTTAAAGATGCAAAACTCTTTTTTTTCTTCGCAATTACACAATTAAATCAACATCTCCACGGATACGGAGACACTCTGCCAACGCATCAAAACTCAGTGAGATGAAGTTCAGTTATTAGAAAGATATTTCATCTCTCTGGGATAATAACATTTAAATAAAAAGGACAATTCGTTAACAGCTTGGACTCTGGGTCGGACATTTACATATTTTTTAGGGGAAAATGTTTGCCCAAACTGACTAAAATCCAGGAGCATTTAAAAAGAAATTGGGAGCAAAACGATAAATAAACTTATTTAGGCTTACAGGATATGAGCAAGTGTCATACAAATAGCAATAATATCACTATTAGGCCATAATATCACTATTAGGCAGTAGTCTACAGATTAAAAGTGTTTTCTTAGATTTAAGCAAAAAACAAACAAAACATAAATCAGACAATCACATTTAATTTTTCTTTGTGTGTTTTTTTAGTTAGATACATTTTTTAAACAACTACTAACAAGTTTATTTTGTTTTTAGATAATTAGAAATAGTATTGTTTTCCCCCAGACAGGACACACAAAAAACAACAACAAAATATGAAATGATCTAAATGAGGGGGCATCTTTTGCCCCTCCGAGTGATATTGGGGGCAACATTATATTTTTTATATATATATATATATATATATATATATATATATATATATATATATATCATAGAGTCAGTTTTGCCTCGTGTGTTTCTGACACGGTGGACTCCACCTCAGGTCGAGCGCAGGTCGCTTCGAGTACCGACCCCAAAATAAATAAACAATTAGAGCTCGTCCTGCGGTTCTTTAAACTCGCCGCTCGGCGTGAGGATCGGATCTCGTCTTCGTGGCTTTGCAGCATCGATCCTGCGGAGAGAAACGCCTCCGGCTGTCGGGGGGGGGGAACCGCGTCCTGGACGCCTCGCTCAGGGGGGCGAGACCCAAAAACTGAGCGACTCGCACAAAAAAAGTGTTTCATTAAAGCAAGAACAGAGAAGCCTGGACCCGCCCTCACCAACGCCTCCACAGTTAATATCCAAAACGAAAAGTCTTGTGATGTTTTGACTCCCCGTCATGGGACTCGCTCACAGAGATCACATTGTCGTGGCAGAGTTGTCCATCTTGAAATCCGAGCACCCCGAGCACCCCCCCCCCCGCCCCCATGACATCACACCAGCCCACTGGGGGCAGAAAGTGAGCTACTCGTGGACTCGTCGACCTCGCCGCCGGCCGCTTCCAGAGCGACTATTAGTTACGGAAATCGGTGGAGAAGAGGAAGTCCGTCCCCGTGTGTGTGTGTGTGTGTGTGTGTGTGTGTGTGTGTGTGTGTGTGTGTGTGTGTGTGTGTGTGTGTGTGTGTTCCTGTGCGTGTTCGTGCACGTGGGCGTGGCCCTGCTGGCTGGCTGACGGCACCGTTAGCGGGGTCAGAGCGTTGCCCTGGTTTGTATCGTTAGCCCTGTTAGCGTTGTTAGCATTGTTAGCGTTTCTAGCGCTGATAGCATTGTTAGCTCGGGCAGGACTTTGTCCCTGGTTTGTATCGTCAACGCTGTTAGCTCTGTTGGCTCGGTAAAAATGTTGCCCTGGTTTGTATTGTTAGCTCTATCAGCGCTGTTAGCTCAGTCCCATCTTGTATCATTAGCGCCGTTAGCTCTGTTAGCAACATTAGCAGAGTTAGCTCGGTCAGAACTTTGGCCCTGGTTTCTATCGTTAGCTCTGTAAGTGCGGTTAACGTTGTTAGCTCGGTCAGAACTCTGACCGTGGTTTGTATCGTTAGCTTTGATAGCACCGTTAGCTCGGTCAGAACTTTGGCCGTGGTTTGTATCGTTAGCTGCGTAGCTCTGTTAGGGTTGTTAGCGCCGTTAGCTCGGTCTGCGCCATGTTGAGCTGCTGAGGGGCAAAACAAACGTCCCCAAAGTTATCAGCCAACATTAAGATGTATTACGAAGGAATAATGTATCTGTCCCCCCATGAGTAGTATGTCTGTTTACTGGAGGATATGGGAACTGTAGAACATTTACTTCTCTACCTATCACCATGTATGTTTTAAGTTGAAGAATAAAACCCAACGAGAAAAGGAAAAATATATATTTACACACAAATGCAGCTTCTTCAATCACCTGTCAAACCTCCCCACCTTTACAAAGCGTCCTATTAATGATTTGCAAAAGTGTAAACACGCTGCACACACACTCGCTTTGGGGCCCCCCCAGCCACAGACGAGGTGTGCATTCCTGGCCGGCTCTCCAGAGCTGTCAAAGGAATCTGAAATTTCATCCTTTTAATCTCTCTCTCTCTCTCTCTCTCTCTCTCTCACCCTTCAAGGTTTTGCCTCCGAGCCACTTCTCCCACACGACCGTCTTTGTGTGTGGGGGAGAAAAAAACACCGCACGGATACACACTTTTCACACCTGCGAGGTGTTCAGTGGCAGCCGGGAGGATTTGCATACAAGCGATTCGACAGATTTATGGTGACAAAGAGCTGCGAACCGCCCGGAGCTTCAGAACAATAATAACAACAACAACAATACGGTATCCGCCATCATCAATGTATTTTGTTTCTTTGAATACAAATTAAATAAAGTAATTTTTTGAAAAGCTCACACACAAATTTGTATTTATTTATTTAATTTATATTTCTTTTTATCAATACTCTAACTTTATGATGTTTATATATTTTTAATCAATACTGTCAATTTGTATTTAATTTATATTTATTTTTATCAATATTTTAACTTTGATGTTTATATTTATTTTTTATTTTTGTCAATATTCTGACTTTACGATGTTTTGTCCACCGTTTTGTCGTCCTGTATTGTCTATATTTTGTCTTATAATAGAAAGTTACAAAAAAATAAATAATAATACGGTGTTGAACATGTGTTTTTAGAGCTTTTATTAAAATATAAATCGCATAGATTTTTGCCAAAAAGTCAGAACTGGGTTGAGATTCCTGCTTCCAGTTGCTTTAGTCTCGGTTCCTGACGTCACATGTCGACCAATTGCAGGCGAGTTCAGCATCGTAAATCTTTTTTTAAATAATAACGCTGCGCTAACAGTCGTGAGGTTTGCTTACGTTGCCGTGCCGACTGGGATCAAAACCGCACCCGAGTGGCCCGTACGAACCGGAGATTATCCGGGTTTATCTCTCCGTAAACAAAACCCCAAGAGCTTCTGACTGTTGCTTATTTTAGCGACCGGCGTCGGATTATTATGAAATATTAGCCAGCGTAAGCGGCTGCGGTGGGATTTCTTTTGGGGGGGGGGATTCGCTCGCTTTCTCCTGTGATGACAACCGGAATACTTTCCACTTTACTTCTGACCAAAGAAACATTCTGTTTAAAAAAAATAAAAGACTCCAGTTTCTTTCTCGGAACGATAAAAAACACGATTATTCCGAAAATCTCGTCCGCCTCCGTGAATGAGTCTCAACGTGCATCCCCGCGTTGCAGGAGCTCCATCACACACCAGTTATTTAGTGAGTGGGATAACCACACTGAATGAGTTATGGTTGCCCACACAAGCATGTAGGCGCACACACACACAGGGTTCAGTTTGCTGAGTCATTGTTGCAGCCGCACCAGCGCTGCCGTTTCCTCCTCATCTGCTCGACCGGAGTCGATGCGTCACACTGGGAGCCGTCTCTCTCTTTTCTTCTTTTTTTTGGTTCCCTTCTTCTAGAAAACGTGGCCCTGATCTGCAGAGAGATTTCCAGCGCCAAGAAGAAGAAGAAGAAGAAGAAGAAGAAGAAGAAGAAGAAGAAGAAGAAGAAGAAGAAGAAGAAGAAGAAGAAGAAGAAGAAGAAGAAGAAGAAGAAGAAGAAGAAGAAGAAGAAGAAGAAGAAGAAGAAGAAGAAGAAGAAGAAGAAGAAGAAGAAGAAGAAGAAGAAGAAGAAGAAGAAGAAGAAGAAGAAGAAGAAGAAGAAGAAGAAGAAGAAGAAGAAGAAGAAGAAAGAAGAAGAAAGAAGAAGAAGAAGAAGAAGAAGAAGAAGAAGAAGAAGAAGAAGAAGAAGAAGAAGAAGAAGAAGAAGAAGAAGAAGAAGAAGAAGAAGAAGAAGAAGAAGAAGAAGAAGAAGAAGAAGAAGAAGAAGAAGAAGAAGAAGGAAGAAGAAGAAGAAGAAGAAGAAGAAGAAGGAAAAGAAGAAGAAGAAGAAGAAGAAGAAGAAGAAGAAGAAGGAAAGAAGAAGAAGAAGAAGAAGAAGAAGAAGAAGAAGAAGAAGAAGACGGGCCTTTGCAGAGAGACGTCGGGACTGAGACTCGAGCCGACTCGCGCTCAGAGGAGGCTCAACGAGAAGGTCACGACCACGGAAAGAAGAAGGTCACGACCACGGACAGAAAAGGGGCGGCGGCGTCCCGCCGGAGGAGAGAGCGATCGGCTTTAGTTTGACCCGCGCGGCGGGAATGAATCCACCTGGTGACGCTCTGTGAGGCGGAGAGGAGGCGGAGTCACATTCACCAAGCAGGGCTGACACATCGGGGCCGATGGAGCTACAGGACTTTTCCATGTCTATTCTATGTCTTTTCCATGATTTTCCCATGTCTTTTTCATTTCTTTCTGATTTATTTGATATTAATTTAGGATAGGAATATATAATATGTTTTGCTTCTACCTATACCTTTTCAGCCTGTTTTGTATATTATATAGAATAATATTGTATTTGATTGACTGAATATTATATAGAATAATATTGTATTTGATTGACTGAATAAAATAAAATAATTATTTCAAACTCGGTGTAAATGAACACGTGATAACAACAAATTTCCAGGAGTTTCCCTAAAATTGTGATAACAAATATCCATGACTTTTCTCAACATTTTATGATTTAACTTCCAGGCCTGGAAATTACCATTTTAAAATTCCAATTAATCAAAATGAATAACCACAAATAAATAAGATTTTTTTTTAATCTAAAAAAACACTCGGAATCTGTAGATAAGACTATCTGTAATAGTCCTATTATTGCTGTTTTTATGAGATTTAATCATACACTATAAGCCTAAATAAGTGTATTTATTATTTTTGAACAAAAGGTTAAATTTTATTTTACAAGTGCCCCCAATTTCCTTCTAACTGAACCTGGATCTCAGTCAGTGGGGGCAGAAATTGCCTGATTAGTAGGATGGTTTTATATTAGATATTAACTAGTATCCATTATCAATCTGTATTACTTTTCATTTACTGGATTATTGGATTGAAATAGTTTGAAACGGGCTTACGGTGACATCTTGAACTGTAGTTTGAGTGAACCCAACAGAATGACGCCGCTAACTGTTGGCCGATGAGCCGGTGTGGAGCGGCGCTGACAGCCGGTCAGGGGGAACGCTGGGGTTTGATTTTTGGGACAAAAAAAAAAAGGATATGCGTCAGCAGCTTCACCTTGTTGGGCTTTTTTCACAATTGTTTTGGTGACAAACAAAAAAAAAGAAAGGGGACAAAGAGATGCTGCACCGGGGCCACGAAACAAGCGTCAACACTAATCCGCCCGGAGACAAAAGGAAAAAACTAAATATGCATACGCTCGCACCTGAGAAGCTGGAACCGGCTCAGATAAACCCGCCGACAGCACATCGGGAATCACGGTTTCCAAACAGAAACCCGGTCTGAACCGGTTCCAGAGCATTAGCACAGGACGGTGATAACATCAACACACCGCTGGTCTTTGGACGGAGGGAATAATTTGTCTGGGGGTCTTGCATTCACTCACGAGCCTAAATCTAAAATCACAGCTGGACAGGGGGAGAGGGAGGGGGCAAACATCTGTGTTAAACAAGGATGTTTTATTGAGCGGAGCAGAGGCCAAAATCTGACCACCGGATGTGAATTAGTGGCCATAATAATGAAGTTTTACAACCGTTGCATTTCTTGCTCCAAAAACAATATTCATATATAAAGGAAACTGTATAGAAAGCTATTATATGCTTGAATATCAGATATGCATTACTCTTTAGACGATGTAATATACAAATATATATATATACATATATATATATATATATATTTATATAATGAGATATGCATTACTCTTTAGACAATGTCATATATTTTTATATATATATATAAATAAACACCCACTTTTGTGTTTTTATGGCACCGCTAGACAACAATCTCGGCTTCCTAGAAACGAGATAGCATCGAGAACAACGGGGGAAGCTTTTGTGGCTATTTGCGTACACCGGCGCGGGGGGAGGGGGGGGGGGTACACCTGCAGCGGCGATAAGGCGGTGAAGTGGCCATTTGGCTCTCACACAGAAGCCGGCCGTGATGATGATGATGATGATGATGATAATCTGTTGTCCGAGTTGTTCCCGGCTCTCGGTTTCGGCCTCCGTTTGACCTATCCCCCCTCTGTGTGTGTGTGTGTGTGTGTGTGTGTGTGTGTGTGTGTGTGTGTGTGTGTGTGTGTGTGTGTGTGTTCAGTGCTGCATTCCAGTCGGTGTTGCACAGAACGCCGACCTGTACTGTGGAGATGAGTCGTGTGTGAGGGGCCCACATAGACACACACACACACACACACACACACACACACACACACACACACACACACACACACACACACACACACACACACACACACACACACACACACACACACACACACACACACACACACACACACACACACACACACACGCCTCCTTTCAAATGCCTCCTTCCCTACAACAACAGTCCGTCTTACTCGTGTTACACGGCGCTTACTGTTCTTCAGTTTCACACGCGCACTTCATCTTTCACAGACAGTCAGTCAGACAGTCAGTCAGACAGTAAGTGAGACAGTCAGTCGGTTGGTCAGTCAGTAAGTCAGTCGGTCAGTGAGTCAGTCAGTCGGTCAGTCTCAGTTCAAAGCTCTTCCCCTCCCGAGTCTCCGGCCAGGACTTATAAATACCTGGCCCGCCATGAATCGGAAGCCGAGCCTCCCGGCATGCCACGCTGGCTTGTTGTGTGTGTGTGTGTGTGTGTGTGTGTGTGTGTGTGTGTGTGTGTGTGTGTGTGTGTGTGTGTGTGTGTGGGGTGGGGGTGGGGTTAACCAACAAAACCGTGACATGAAATAAGTGGAGATGCTGCTGAGGCGGAGCTATGCGACGAGTGTGAGGGGGTGTGAGGAGGAGGGGGGGGGGGGGCATCAGGGTCAGGAGGCGGAGGGGGAAGGGCTGGCTCTGCGTTTTTACATTTCTAGGCAAATTCCTAGATTTCAAACACCTGGAAGCAGCAGAGGAGCCGAGGAGGATCGGAACGTTCTCCTTCAGACGTTTTTATTCCGACTTAGAATAAATATAATATGCTAATATTAGTTTTTTTCAGATATTCAACAGTTCATTTGTTGTTGTTTTATTCAGTCAACGTTACAAAATAGATCAATTTTCCCAATGTAGCATCTGAATAAAATGCTTTTTTTAGTCCAAACAACGAACCAGAAAGTTATTAATTAATTAAAAAAATTGCATTTGTTGTTCTGTAACGTCTGTACTAGATATGTGGAAAAAAAAAAATATAATATTTTTTTATTATAAAAAAAAGAAATGTATTATTTTGTAATTTTTTTTACAAAATGTAATAACAAGAAATAACCACAAAATTTGATTTGAGTGATTTAAGCCTAAAAGTCTTATTACTGCGTAATAAACTTATTATTGACATTTTTATGGAAATTGCTCATTTCCTGTGAGCCTAAATAAGTATATTTATTATTTTTGAACAAAAGTTGAATGATATTTCACAAGTTTAAAAAAGAAGATAGAAATGGGCCAACAAAAAAACGGTGACTGTTTCCCCTGAACCCGATGCGTTTGTAGTTCTGATAACCGCGTTGAACTACAGCCTGAAGCCGCAGCTCCTCGGATCGCCTCCCTCACACGGCGTGTGATTTGGCGTGCGTTTCGGCGTGCGGCCCTTACCTCTTGAACGCCTCCGTCGGGTTCCTCTCGCACTCCCCGGGCCGCAGGGCGCTCTGCGCCGCCGGGTCGCGCACCTTCTCCTCGTAGCCCGGCAGCAGCCCGCCGCGGCAGATCTGCGCCACGAGGCCTCGGACGAACCCGCCGACGCACAGCGTGTCCGAGTCGTCCGCGCGGCAGAAGTGGAACGCCAAGCTCTGCCGCTGGGCGCCCCGCGCCGCCGCCGGCCACAGCAGCTCCGTGCACAGCGCCGTCTTCCCGCTGCCGGGCCCGCCCACCAGCAGCACGCCCCAGGAGCCGCCCGCAGACTTCGCCGACCCCGCCGCCGCCGTCAGGGTGCCGGGGTTGGGCAGCGCGGTGGTGGCGTGGGACGCCCGGCGCCGCGGCTATCGAGCGCCGGTGACCCCGGCGAGGCCGCTGGTTTTCTCCTGGAGGCAATGCTGGATCTTGTGGAAGACCCACTCCCGGCAGTAGAAGCGTTTCCCCTGCAGCAAACTGGTTTCCGCCATCTTGATCCGAGCGCCGCCGCCGCTGTTCCTTCTCCTCTTCATAGGGGGCGCCGGGCGCCGATCCCTCGCGTCTTCGACTCCGGCGGAGGTCGGCATAGGTCGATCCGAACATCCATGTCGACCGAGGGGTTAAAAAAAAAAAAAAAAAAAGCAAGCAAAGTGCTTTCGCCGTTTACAGGAAAAATAAAAAAATAATCTAGATTAAAAAAAGAAGAGGTTTAAAGCGGGAGGTTCTCAACCAACTTTTTCCACAGCTTCCCCACTGGCTGAACCGAGCGCTCCGTGTGATGGCGAGCGTGCAGCGTTAGCATGGCGCTGGGAGCGGCAGGGCACCGGGCTCCGGAGCGCATCCGCCGGCGAACTCGTGCCGCATCATCATCATCCGCCGCCGCCGCCCGACCACGCGGTTAGCCGACGCGGTTCCGGCGCTCGTGCTGCATTTCAGACGCTACCGGGGGCGACCGAGGCGCGTTTCCATTACCGGACTCGCCGGCGCCGAGTCGGTTCCTCCGACGGCATCGTACCCCGAGGACTGGCTCGCTTCCCTGGAAAACAAGAGGAGGCAGCAATGAAAAGGAGGAGAAGTTAGGACACAACATTATGGATATGGATGAGCAGCTGGAGGAGAGAAAGGTGGGTAGTGCAAGCTGTGCAAGTGTGTGTGTGTGTGTGTGTGTGTGTGTGTGTGTGTGTGTGTGTGTGTGTGTGTGTGTGTGTGTGTGTGGGGGGGGGGTTCAACACTTTCATCCCCCTTTAACCAGCAGGCTGCCGGCCCTGCAACTAAGATTCTTGGCAGGGGTTGGTCCAGTTCCTCTCGTCCCCCCACACACACTCCTTCCTTCCTATGTGGCTTTAAATCCCAAACAGTCCACATCCGCCCTGCACTGTAAGGGGGCGGCGGCGGTGTGTGTGTGTGTGTGTGTGTGTGTGTGTGTGTGTGTGTGTGTGTGTGTGTGTGTGTGTGTGTGTGTGTGTGTGTGTGTGTGTGTGTGTGTGTGTGTGTGTGTGTGTGTGTGTGTGTGTACCCTCTTTCTTGTATTTACAGAGGTGGGTTGCATGGAAATGAACGGAAGGTAAGCTCCCCTACGGCTGCAATAGCTTTATATTCTGAGCCAAATAAAAGGATAGGAAGGCATCAAATTATATATTAAATTTAAAAATATATTATTATTTTTTCGAATGGAATCATCCTCCATTGATTTGATTTATGACTTCTTATTCCTCCCTTCATCACAGTCTACTACTGCTGCTCCACACTGGAGGCAAATGCTCCGATATTACGCGCGCACACACACACGTACACACGCGGAGAGACGCAAGCACGCGCACAGCCTTGATGGCTACTTTGGTAACAACACGGGCTGCGATATATATATTCCACCTTTCTGTGTGTGTGTGTGTGTGTGTGTGTGTGTGTGTGTGTGTGTGTGTGTGTCCGAGGCGATGCCTGTCTCCCGACACAAAGCTCAGCACGTTAATATTACACGTATCAAAGGGTCACTTGTGTTTGGAGACACACACACACACACACGCGTAAACGTGCACGCGCACACACACGCACAAGAAGAGAAAATAAATCAATCAGAGCAAACGACACGAATTCACTCCGGTGAAAAGGCAGCGCGAGCCCGCCCCCCCCCCCCCCCCCCTTTACAGTTTACACCTACGGGAGCTTTAAATAACAACCGTCCAGACTAGCTTACAGTTGCATGCTTTTAAAGAGGGAGAAGAATAAAAAAACACCCCGATATAAAACAAACATGGCCCTTCGCGTTCACCGCACGCCTCCACAACTGTTCCTTAAACTTCCACCAAGCCCCATTGTGGAGCGGCGCGCGCTGCCGTTTCTCCAATGTCTCGCGCACACCGACACGGTTCTCCTCTCACCTCTTAGTGTGTGTGTGTGGGGGGGGGGGGGTCGGTTGCCTTCCCGTGTCCGTAGTCTACACCCTTTCCGTCCGCGTCCACAAAAAGGAACCCCCAAAAAAACGCTTCCCGTAAAGCCTGCGAGTCTCCGGTGCGTTCACTGCCTCGACGCGGTGTCGTTTTTTCTTAGAATCGGTCCTTTTTTGTGTGTGTTTTTTTGTGCTTCTTCTTCTACTTCTTCTTCTTCTTCTTCTTTTCTTCTTCTTCTTCTCTCTGTCGGCTCCTCCTGCTGCCCGACACAAGCTCCACGGTGAGCCGACTGACTCTCCGCCTCCAAAACGCTCTCTCTCTCTATCTCTCTCCCCCTATCCCCTCCCTCTCTCTCCCCCTCTCCCACTCTCTGCTGCCATGCAGAGCACACGCGCCTCCAACGGGCGGCGCGGGGTCTTCTGGGACTTGGAGTTTTAACCCACCGGTCGCCATTTATTAATTTATGAAAATAAAAATAAAGGGTGGTTCAGGGAAACAAATATAATAATTGTAAACTATGTTGTATTATAATCTTTCTACACACGTGTATGTTATTCACTGTAATTAAATAAAAATGAAATGTTTTTTTTTAGAATGTAGTTAATTAATGTCAACTTCAAACTATTTTATTAGAGTTGTTTTTTCATGGTGAAAGTATTTCTACATAAATTTTAAAAAATTTGGAAAAAGGGAAATTTGCTAGAATAGATATGTTGTCCGTCGTACTGGCTGATGTATGATATTAGATAATATAATATTTATATATTTATGTTATATATATATATACTTTTAAATTATTATTATATTATGGTATTATTATAATTATTTATTTTTATATATAATATTTATATATTTATTTATAATATTAGTATACTGAAAACACAAGAAAACAATGCAACCGACTTTTTTGTGTGTTGTCTTTTCTTTAAACACTTTAATAAATAATTTATTTTCCAACTACAAAACATGTAGGATGCACATGTTTCAACAAACGGCACATGTGTTTTTAATTTGTTTGATTTGTTTGTTTTTTAAGTGTCCCTATTGGACTCCCTGTAGAGCCGCATCGATAGTTTATCTTGGTAAAATGAAGTAAATTGATCAAACTGACGTGAAATGTATTATGAGTGTCATAACATTCCTCTTTTTTCCCCTCTGTCCTTGCGCCGCCTAAAAAACATATCAAATGATGCCATAAAAAACATTTATTAAAAGCAGCATCAAAACAAACTTCAAGACTTTGAAGGAGGACCAAAAGAACAACAACAAAGCACGACATCACAAATCTGATTAGTGAGACTCCGTGTGTGGATGTGGCATGGTGACAAAAATATCTAACACACACACACACACACACACACACACACACTCGTGTTATTAAAGTAACATGCAAATTGTGAGATTGAGCCGTTACGACTGGTTTATGCCCTTATTCACACTTATGTATACGTATTCATGGATCTGATGGAAAATAATGAATTAAGTATTAATTGGAAGTTATCTGTGTTTTCAAAATAAAATAAAATAATTATAAGACTTAAATGGGAATTACATTTTGATCATATTTGGAGTTGTTAGTAGATTTGTGCAGATTCATTAGGTACAATTAACAAAATAAATAAATAATTAAGCTCATTCATATTGTTTCCCTGGTTTGTTTGTGAAAAATGAAAGTGCAAATGAAAACCTATACGTTTTGCCGTAAAGGAATACTTCACACACGAGATGAGCATTCACTCACCTTGAGTTACCTTGAATTGTGTTTTTCTTGTACGTCTCCACGATTGAATAACAATAAAGAGAGGTCCCATTATTCACTTCAAATCGTCAAAAGTCTTTCACTCGGTGAAAAAGAACAACAACACGCCGCTCTTCAGAGAACTCAATGTACCACAGGACAGGTAATTGAGTGAGTGGACCTTTTCTGCTGCAGCACAAAATGCAATTTAATACATAAGCATCTTATAAAAATGAAATAGTGCAGTCATTGCAGATTGAGTTTTCTCTTGTTCCTTCCAGTAGAGATGCACACAAGGCTCCAGGGCACCAGGACTCCAGGGCTCCAGGGCTCCAGGTCTTGATCCACCTAGAGCCTGAACTAACAACGTATTCATCAGGAAGGACCTCCGGGACCTTGTTCCTTTGAGGCGCTGCTGCAGTGGTCCTCGCCGAGCCTCCGATCAATATATATAATACATGCATGTGTATATGAGACCCCCCCCCCCTGCCAGCAATTTAATCTGTAACAGTCATAAACTCAAGATTTTAAAAAGCCAACAGTAATAAGCCTGAGCTTGAAAAAGCAAAGAGGAATAAACTCAAATTGGTAAAAGCCAACAGTAATAAGCCTGAGTTTGAAAAAGCAAAGAGGAATAAACTCAAATTGGTAAAAGCCAACAGTAATAAGGCTGAGTTTGAAAAAGCAAAGAGGAATAAACTCAAATTGGTAAAAGCCAACAGTAATAAGCCAGAGTATGAAAAAGCCAAAAATAATAAGCTCAAGATTTGAAAAAGCCATTAGTAATAAACCCGAGTTTGAAAAAGCCAACAGTAATAAGCCCGAGTTTGAAAAAGCCAACAGTAATAAGCCCAAATTTGATTAAAGTCCCTGTAAACAACACTCATTACCAAGTTTGACAAACATATTGAATATTGAATATTTGAGGATGATTCTAAAGTTTCTTTGGTGAGGTTTATCAAAAAGCAAAATAAGTACAAATAAGCAAAACAATTATATTCGAACAACAGTCAGACGTTGACTGATTGAAGGAAAACAAAACTCCCTCTTTACTTACCAGCTACCGGTTCTGTAGCAAATCAAGTTCAATGTTTCATTAAAGAGTTATTAATATGACACCAAGGACTTCCGCTTAGACATTGGTGCACATGTAGAGTCCGGTTGTGTTGGTGTTATCATGTAGCGAGGACACCCCCCCCTCCCCCCCCTTGGGTCCAGAGAGGAGATAAACAAATCCATATATTAACGCGCCCTCCGCGGATCGAGCCGACATTCATCTGCTAATGCCTCGTCCTCGAGGAAGACGAACCGCCCGTCTCCATTTCTCTCATTCAAGGTGATTATGCGGCTCCGTCTCATGAAGACGCTGATCGTCGATTCATCTTGCAAAGTGGTGGTGGCACCATAACTTTTCATTTTAAAAGTCCACATTTTTGTCCATTGCACACTTTGGTTTTTATGACAAAACACTTTATGATAACCTTTGACGTTTTAAGTATTTATGTATGAACCAAGTAAATATCTACTACGATATATTATCTGTGTATTTACTGTTATAGTTTAATCTTTGTGTTGTAGAAATAGAAGCTAATCGTGATTAACATTTCGTCATTAACATACATGTTAAAGTTAGCTTAGACTCTTAACTAGTTAGGGGAGTCATGTTAATGAATACTAGTAATTGCTATCATAGGCAATCATAGTTTTATATTCATATCTATGTGTGTGGACAGTTTGTAAGGTCATGTCATGTTTACACAGTTTAAGAAAATCAAGATTTACACCAAAAAAACCTAAACTGTACTCTGGGTCTTTATTTCATGGATCTGCTCTTAGTTATCTGCTAAGCTAACTTATCAACGCAAGAGCAGAAAAACCTGGAAAACTAACGGCTCAAGCTTTCCTTTGTCAGGGTTCGAACGGTATCGGCAAACCTGGAAAAGTCAAGGAGTTTTTAAATGGTTTACTTCCAGACCTGAAAAAGTCCGTAAGAAGAAAAGAATCCCCACAATTTTAGAAAAGTCTTAGAAATTAGTGATATTCATATGTGCATTTACGCTGAGTTTTAAATAATTAATATGCTTTTAAAAGAATGACGCTCAAAATATAAGCCGGCATACTCTCTTTCATTCCCGCACAAGTGAATGCACCTTAACTGAAACACATAAATGTTTACTCTTTTGATCAAACTACCGCCTGTCATTCATTTGAGTCATTTAAAGTTATTTACTGTATGCTTTGGAATTCTCTTTGTTGGTATAAATACGACAAACGGCGCTCGGCATGACTCCCGCGCTCCTTCCAATCCGCCCGCCGCTCCGGCGTCAGTAGGAAACTGCGACGCTGTTTAAAAAGCTTTTTACCTTGTTTTTCTCACAGAGTCTGATTATTATACACCTACCAAAAATGTTCCATAATTGCAGTAATTTTTCCCCCGTCTTTTTGACAACCAAATACAAAGTTGTCCGAGTCGCGGTCCTCCGGAGGCCGTGATTATTCCCGCCGCGTCCTCGCTGTTGCGGGTCTCTTCTTCTGCAGATTAAATCCCTGCAGAAGAAAAGGGCTATGTAATGTGTAAGAAGCCCGATCACGAAGCAGAGCTCATTCCTTTACTTTGGCTATCGAGTCGTATTTAACACCGCTTTGCTCATATTTGCTCAAAGCACAACAGGATGATTGTCGAGGTTATGAATAAAAGGCCGATATTGGGTGTACTGCACATTGTTTACCGTAGCAGAGTACGGTAAATAGAGGCGAAGAAAGCACAAAGAAAGGGAAAAGCTGAAGGAGGCGGCTAACGGAACCTTTGGTATAAAGCTGGTTTCAGACCAACAGCTAAATGTAAACATATGGAACCACTTTGTGAATTGGGTAAAGTATGATACCATCATTTAATACTGAAATACTTCTCCCTCCGTACTTTACATGGAGATTCATTTATATAATATGCAAGTCGTATGCAGGGTAGAAGATTTAGTTAAGAATCCAGACATATGCTATCTAGTCTTAAAGGGCCAGCGCACAGGATTTTGTTGACAGTGAGCTGGCAGATTGTTTTGGGTTTGTCCGCTCCGAGATACAGTAGAAACGTGGCGGCTGGCTCGGAGCAGATATATCCATAGATATAAACAACGATGGTTATATTAATATTTTATTCCTGCCAATTAGAGCTCTCTAAATGCTCCACCCTGTAGCTTTAATGGCTAACTGGTAGAGATCCCATGGCATGAATAAAATAGTATGCATGTAATATGCATAATAATAATAATATCATAAAAACTACACAAATACAAATAAATGCATTAACAATATATTAATAAATTAATTTAAAAAATATATATAAAAATAAATAATAATATAAATAAGAATAAACAAATACAAATAAAAAAGAAATAAAATAATAACAAATAATTATTACAAAAAAAAAGACAACATGACCTTAAAATACAGAAAAATAATAAATCTTATGTCAGGGAGCAAGCATGCTCAAATCCAGGATGCTGGAATTAGCTCAGCTAAATGTAAAGCACTCATTAATGTGCGCTATTTCTGCTATGAGTAGATCTGTTCAACAAATACAAACGTCCCGAACCCAGTGAACACCCCGCGTGTGTGTGCACGTGCATACATTTGAGCGATGAGTGTGTGCCGGCATGGCATTTCATCCGACGTGGCTGACACCGCAATGAGGTGACACCGTCGGGGGAGGGGTAGACAAAAGGTTTTTAGGGGTTCTTTTTCCTTCAGCCGCCACCTCTCGAAGCTTCCCTCAGAAACAAATACTGCGTCGTCTGCAACGACTTCTCCGCAATGACAAGCGGAAAGAAAGAAAAAATAAAATCAATATCTCACCTCCCGGAATGATAATGTCCTAGTAATGAACAATGGGTCTGATAACTCATGCAACAGCACTTCACTCCGCCTCTGAATGGAGGCTGAGTGAAACCTAATTGCCAATCACGGATCCCCGAGCTGCCGGCCTGCATACGCTAATTTGCAATCACAGGGCGGGGCGACTCCAAGAGTGTGTCTTTGTGCATGTTTGTGGGCCCCGAGTGTCCATGTGGACGGGTGTGTGTGTGTGTGTGTGTGTGTGTGTGTGTGTGTGCAGAAATGATTCAGATGCATGATCAATTTCTGTTACTGTGGGCGACGGTAAGCCGAGCAAAGACAGATTAAAGCTGGCGTCTACCTCGGTAGCATTCACAGCTGCTTAGCGGGGACATTTATTCAGAGTTATACTTAATCGAAGTGACTCGTACATGAACCGAGTTTGAATGTCAGCGATAGAAAACGTCTCGTGGAAGACGTTTTTCTTTTTGCAGTAATTGTGTCCTCGGAATTATCGGCGTCACTCTGCGGCCCGTTGTTTCACAGTACACGTCTGTTTTCAGCAAATATAAAGAAAGGGTTTAGAAAAAGGTTAAAAGAGGTTTAAAGAAGGTTTTAAAAAAGGTTTAAAAGAGGTTTGAAAAAGGTTTGATAAAAAGGTATAAAATGGTTTGAAAAAGGTATGAAAAAGGTTTAAAAGAGGTTTAAAAGAGATTTTAAAAATTGATTAATAAAGATTTTAAAGAAGGTTTAAAAAGGGTTTTAAAAAGGTTTGAAAAATGTATGAAAATGGTTTGAAAAAGGTTTAAAAGAGGTTTAAAAAAAGGTTTAGTAAAGATTATAAAAAGGTTTAAAAAAGGTTTAATAACGGTTCAAAAAAGGTATAAAAAAGGTTTAACCATATAAGATAGGGAATATTGAACTTAACTTCATCGGGAATCAGCCTGTTTCTGAATACATCAAGTAGCCCCCAGAAATACATGGAAAATTACCTGTTTTTATTCATTTTACTCCGATGACATCATTCGCTCTTGTTCCGGGACTCCTAACCCTTATTGATTTCTTGTTAGTTTGACCAGAGACCTTCAGTTGTCATGGGGGAAAACATTTAGAACTATAATGTGCGTACTTAATCGTCATCTTTGTGCATGAATTATGAATTTACATAAATAAAAATATGTTTAGCTCTCAAAATGGTAAAAAAAAAATCTTAACCTTTTTTGCACTATAGTTGTCGGAAAATATGTATTTTTAGGCTTTTATTCCTTTTGAAATCAACATCACAAACAAACAGGATACATTTGGAAAGACTTGAGGTGCTTTTCCATTAAGGGTGTTTTAAAATGGACTTCTTTCCTTTCACCCGACGCCTCGACCGTGAAACGCTTCCATTTCTTTAGAATTCGCTCGCGTCAGTTTTTGAAGATCACAATGTTGTTTTTCGGCAGCGGAGCTTCTAGGAGTAAATAGAGATTTCCTTTTTGTCAGTTTGGACAACTCCTCTCCGCTCGGCGTCCTCGGGCCTGGACACAAAAAATCTAAAGGTTTTATTTAAAGTAGAGTTTGAGTCTTTTTTTAATCAGCTCACAAATCACACTTCCATCACTTTCACGACTCTTGAAAAATCATATTTGAGGTTTCCGTTCCATTCCGATTCACGGGGACTTCAGCAGGAAATACGTGGCACTTGATTCTACGGCACACGGACTTTTCGAGGAACATATTTTTGTTTGTTCTGCTCGGTCTATAGAGACTTCAAGAAATGCCACGGTGGTATTTAGGAAACAGACGACGAACATCTGGCGCCCGTGTGAACACAACGAGGCTAATCGATTTTAACGGCAGTTGAAAAAAAGGTCAAGAATAACGCAGAAAGAACTTCGACCTGCGTCGAGGACTTGACCGCTTTTATTTATGGACTCCACGTGGGTCGGGAACTTCTCTGGAAAGCAGTTCTGTTTGCCGCTCCGCCGCGAGCCCGTCGAGCCCAGCAGACTGGAACTAACAACCACTCTGTGAAATATTCATGTCCCTGGAGGGAGGGAGGGAGAGAGAGAGAGAGAGAGAGAGAGAGAGAGAGAGCTCTGCATTAAAGGAACATTCTTCTCCGGGTGCCTGAAGGCGTGAAAGTGTTTCAGGTTTCAGGAGCTCGTTGGATTTAAGTCGACGTGTCGCTGATCCAGTTTATTAAGTATAGTTAGGGTCCTAAAACTTTCTGAAGATTATACAATTGTTTGTTATCGTGACCTCAATATCATCCAAAACAACCCAAAATAATGTGTGTAAAATAATGATATTTGACCCCAAAGAAAACCGATGTTTAAGATGTGTTCAAGATATTGAAAACGTATCATCATGTGGATTTTATGTTGTCCCCAGTAAATTAGGAAAGTCATGAAATATGAAAATGAAAAAAAATGATGTCAATCATTTATTTAGAGACGTTAAACATTGAATGGGGTCAAATTGTCCCAAAGGTGACAGGAGGGTTAATATATATGTTTTATTTAAAAGGATCAAAAGTCATATTTATTCATTTTGACTTCCCGGGTTGTGTGAATGACTTCCGGTCTTCGTGTTTGTTCCATCGTTCCTTTTCTGGGCGCTTACATTGACATCGAAGTGTCTGACGACAGGACGGAAATAATCATTATTTAAAAAAAGTATTTAGCTTATTGTGCAAATCCACGCTGTCGAAATCAGCTCAATATTAATTAAGAATACAGAGTCTGTCCTCCAGATCAACTCTCACGGGACGCCATCATAACTCACTCGTAAGACACCCCCCCCCCCTCTAACCCCCCTCCAACCCCCTCTGAATAATTGACACTAAAACGACACCAGAAGGAGTCTTGCTGTCGCGGCGGTCGACTCGTGGACAGGCTGTGAGAGACGATAGAAGTGTGAGGTGTGTGTACCTCTGCAGGGTGTGTAGAAACATCACTCCGGTGTGTTTCGGTGGCAGAACCGCCTCAGTGTTTTCTGCTCAGCGGCCTCGACGTGAACTCTCGCGGCTTTCAGCTTCTAAAATTGTTCTTCGAATGGCCCGAAATGTTGGCGTAACTCGATACAGGTCGTGGTTGGCGGTTGGTTTTCATCGCTGTGGCGCATCTTTTTAGTTTAAAGCTGCCACGGGCATCTTTTATTTTCTGTAGACTTTGGCGCCCCCCATGGACAAACGTGGTAGTGTTTCCCTGACTCTCTTTATAGTATACCTCTCGCGTAATTTGTTTCTACTTATTAAAATTAATTTTATCAATTATTTTTTGTAAAAATGTTCAATTAATTAGTTCAAATTGTATTTTTAAATGTATTTTTTGGTTTAATTAAAAAATATATATTATTTTTCAAATTAATTGTTCACACTTATTTTTCACATTTATTTTTCACATTTTGTTTTTCTTCATATTTGTTATTTTTATATTTTTTATGTTTCAAATGTATGTTGGAAACTTATAATATAATGATAGAAAAAAGTGCTTAAAAAAAAGAAAAATCAGTTATATTGCAATAAACAGAAGCACAGAGTCTAAAGTCAAGGATTGGTTGGTTCATAATTGCAAACAGACTCTAAGCTCCGCCCTGAAATACCGTAGAGCGCCAAAGTCGTGACGCTCGCCGGAAAGAATGCGTCAACAAACAAAATGAAACCAAACGAAAATTTCTTTTGTTGTTGTTGTCGAACTGTTTATTGACCACTTCACATTTCTCCTGGTGTTTGTAGAGAGGAGCTCGTCAGAGGGACTTTATGATGCTGCCGGCTGTTTAAAAGGACACACACACGCACACGCACACGCACACACACACACACACACACACACACACACACACATTCACACAGAGGCTGCAGTTTGTGTTTGTCGAGGCTGTAAAGTCAATTAGAGCGAGGCCTCTCAGTTTATTGAACTTCCTCTCTCTCTCTCTTTCTCTCTCTCTGATGCCAACACCATGAGATCTGAAGCCATCGTGTTAACCAATGAGCAACTAAACAAGGGCCACTATATATATATATATATATATATATATATATGTATGTATATATGTATTATATATATTATATATGTATAATATATAAATATATATTATATAATATAATGTATAATATATATATTATATAATATATATTATATATTATATATATATATATATATATATATATATATATATATATATAGTTGTAAACTCAATATCGTTGCATCAGCACTTTTTGAAAGAGTAACTCTGACATGTCTCACTTGTTTAGTTCCCGTTAGTAAAACACGGAGATCTCCTCCAGACGTCGTGTCGTAGCGACCGACCCGAGTTGCACATGTCCACATCCGGCCGTTAGAGCAACGTAACATCTGCACCGCTTCACACTGAACTCCGTCCAGTTTCCCTCTTTAGGCTCCGCCTTCGCTCCCCAGCGAGTCCTGAGGGGAACTAAATAGCTCTGCCATGTCCCACAGCTGGTCAGCATATTACATACATATTTATACATGTGTACAAAATCACTTTCCCAAGTTTTTAACACTTTCATTTCTGCGTGATTTATAAAAAAAAAAACCTTGACTTCTCGCCGCTCTCCGGATTGTTGGAGGCCGACACTTAATAATAAACAAAAAAACAAAATAAAGCGTTTCTGCACATGTGCAGACCGTCTCTCTCTCGCGTTCGACTGTTTTTGGAGACCAAAACAAACACACACCACTTTCACATTTACACATTTCCAGATATTAATGTAAAGTCTGTTGCTCTGGTGAAGCCTGCCTGTAACACAAGGTTGTGTGTGTGTATGTGTGTGTGTGTGTGTGTGTGTGTGTGTGTGGGGGGGGGGGGGGGGTTTGGGGTTGCTCCGCGGTGACCTCGCAACAAATGGCTCAATTATCCGAGGTAGCGGCCGCCTCTGTGCATTCTTGTGTTAACCCCTCGCTGTCACACACGGTCACACACGCGCTGGCCAGAGGAGGTCAAAGGTCAGAGGTCAGCGCACACTGAGCCCAGCTCTCTTTGCTCTTCTTCTTCTTCTTCTCCACTAATTTGGTGACTTAATGGCCAGACGCCTTGCCAGGAGGTCGAGTCAGGGGGTTTACGGCTTAGGTCAGATCTCAGGTAGAGTATAGGAGCCATAAAACGCTCCATAAAGACTCTTGATAATAAAGACAACGTTGTGTTGAACAGTGTTCTCTGTGTTCTGGAGGAGCTGCTGGTTCTGATCGTGTGGACTTGGACCCGTGTTGGCCCGGCGCGCTGTGAGCAAAGAGATGTGGAATGTGGAACGATTAAAAATCAATCACAAAAGGCTTCAGCTGTTCCCTCCCGGCTCCGCCTCCCCTCGCCTCTCGTTTTGTTCATTTCCCTTCAGCCAGAGATCATTCTGGGACACACACACACACACACACACACACACACACAGATCTACAATGACTAGCACAGATTGTGCGGTGCGACGTCGGCGGTAAGCGTCTACGATGATCCCGGCGTGGCGTTCGGCGTGAGTTTGCTCGAGGGAATCGACTAAACGCCCGGGATGAAGAAGTGAAGAGAAGGAAAACAAACGGGAAGTTAAATTGAAAACTGTGCAAGTGAAGAAGTGAGATTATTAATCTCACTCCGCTCCCCTCACTGAAGTATGCTAAAGCCCTTGATATCAGGATGAAGGCACCATTAGAGTAATGGATCGTGGTCCCGTTCCCACGGCGATGCACTTAGTTCAAGATATCTGAAGACTAAACATGATCATTAATTTTCTCGGTTTACTGAACTTTAATTAATTAATATGTATTTGCTCCGTAAAATGTTTCTTTAACTTTGGGTCACCATAAATGAAATATATATATATATATATATATATATATATATATATATATATATATATATATATATATGTATTTATATATACAGTGTATGTATACATATATATATATATATTTATATATTTATGTATAAATATATACATATATATATATATATATATATATATACACATTTATATACATATATATGTATATAAATGTGTCTAATTAGCAGTAAAAAGCCTTATATGTAAATAAAAAATCTGAATAAACATTAAATACATTTATTTTCTACGAGATCTGAAGCAGATAAAACTCGTTATTGTTTTTGTCTCTTCTGTTTTTTAACCATCGCGGTCTGAACATTCAAACGTTAAACTTGTGACTTCAACCACAAACCGTCTCCGGGCTCTCCGCCCCAACGGGCCTCGACTCCGCCCCCCTCTGGTCTCACCGGCCCAGGCTCCGCCCACATCGCCCCACATCACCTCTTCCTGGGATGTTGTTTCACTTCCTGTGGCAACACCAGAACTCGTTCTTTTCTGAAGCTCTCCAGTCTGAAGGCGTTCTGCCTCAGACCCGAGTTGTCCTCTAAATGGCCGTGTTTCTTTTCATTCTCTTCTTCCTTTTCTTCCTTTTCTTTTCTCGTTCTTTCTCCTCAGAGATGCTCAAATCCCGAAATTCATCCGCCGAATGGATTAGATTCCCCTAAACCCGGCGGGCGGCGTGTTATCAATGGGGAAGACGGCCCCGAGAGAAAAATACGTTCTCCAAGCCGTTCTCATCTCTTGCCTACATCCCCCCCACACACACACACACACACACACACACACACACACACACTCACCGCTGATCGTGCTCCGCCGCGCCGCCGATGCATTTCGGAGAAGATTGCTCCGCCGACCTCTTTTAAAGAAGGTGGCGGTTTCCAAACGTGCCGCTTCTTTCTTCTTTCTTCTTTCTTCCTTCTTCCTTCTTCCTTCTTCCTTCTTCCTTATTCCTTATTCCTTCCTCTCCACAACCAATATGCAATTATGGCCTAAAGTGGGCTTTGCAGCGCACCAGGTGCTGAAATAAAAGAGTTTTGTAGGAATGCGATCCGGCCGGGAGTCTCCTGACATCATGGGCCTTTTACGGTAATGTTCTGTTATTCCTCAACAGGTCTTCTTCTTCTTCTTTAGAGGAACATTTTTTTCTTGGTGACTTTGAGGGAAATTATCTTTAAAATACAAAAGAACGTAGCCTGCCGTCCTCCATTGTTGTTTTTGGGCCTTTTACATTAATGCACTTCAAGTTATTCAAAAACAGATCTTTCTTTTTTTTTTAAGCAAAATTTTTCTTGGTGACTTTGGGGGAAATTCTCTTTAAAAAAGAAAAGAAAGCAGCCCGTCATCTTCTTATTTTGTTTTTTGGCCCTTTAACGGTAATGTACTGTTATTCATAAACAGATCTTCTTTTTTAAAGCAACATTTTTCTTGGCGACTTCTCTTTAAAAAAGAGAAAAGAACGTAGCCCGTCATCCTCTATTGTTGTTTCTGGGCCTTTTACAGTAATGTTATTCATAAACAGGTATTTTTTTAAAACAGCTACATTTTCTTGGTGACTTTGGGTGAAAATTCGATAATATTTTACGATAATACACTATTAATTATAAACAGGTCTTTTTAAAAAAAAGAAGCTAATTTTGTTGATGAAATTCTCTTTTAAAAGAAAAAGACGTAGCCCGTCGTCTTCTTATTTTGTTTTTTGGCCCTTTTACGGTAATGCATGTTATTCATAAACAGGTCTTCTTTTTTAAAGCAACATTTTTCTTGGAGCCTTTGGGGAAAATTCTCTTTAAAAAGAAAAGAACGTAGCCGTCGTCCTCCATCGTTGTTTCTGGTGCTGAGAAATAGCCAATGGGGGAGAACTAGAAGACACAAAAGAGAGGCAGCCTACTGGTTTATCTTCATTTTTTCGGCCGCCAAAAGGTTGTGCAAATGTCGCAGGTTTAGTTTGGGTTGAGAAGAGAGAGAAAAGTGGGCGTGTCCACTGCTCCCAAGAGGCCAATCGTATCGGCGTTTCCCGTGAACCCAAAAGCTCACTCGCTCTGATTGGGAGCCGGTTGATGAACCGTATCCTTTACAGATCGCTTACAAGCTTCTATTGGGAAGAACCTTTGGGTATAGTAAACACCACCCAAAGGAGCCAACCTGGCAACCCATAACTCGTTGTGATTATTGACCTCTAACTGACCTCCGACCTTCAGGAGATGAACGGCTCCATTGTCGAAATGATTTGATTTGTTTTCATTCACTTTCCCTCCATTCTCCACAGAGGATCCATTGAGTGACGAGCGGCCACGCTGAGACCCGGGATGATACACGTTTACATTTGACCCCTCTGGCACAAGGGCTTCCCTTTGTGTACAACAACAACAACAACAACAACAACAACAACGCTGCATTCAGAGCGGCTCTTCTCGTAACACAGATTGCATCTTGGTACGTTATGAGGAAAAGCTGCCGGAGTTCTGGAAAAATTGTTACATTTTCACTTGTTACATTGTTACTTGTTACATTGTCAAATGCTCCATTGCCAAGAGTGTACATTAGAGTAATTAAACTCACTCTTTATGGACGTACATGTATGTTTTGGTTTCATAATTTGTCCCAGAGTGTACCTATTTAATTAACAAAATAAGCATTAACGCTTATAAAAAAAGAATGCAAATACAGTTTTACAAACTTTTTTTAATCTCCTTCAATTTGCAAACTAATTTAATTCCTCCACGGTAATGAAGTCCATCCATTTATTTTATTTAATTAGCTCCATATTTCGATCAGCTGAGACGAGCTTCTGATACAGTATCACGGATAAATGACTTAATTAAATTCCACTTAAGGTGAAAACCTCACGGGGATGAGGCGTCGCCATGACGACAGGGGAGACATCATTGTCTTCGCCAACGACGTCCCGACAGCCAATCAGCAAAGAGCTCAAATAAAGACTCGTAATGGGTTTTGGCGGCGGCGGCGAGGCCCCTGAGGGGTCCGCTGTGGCCCTTCACACAGAAGAACTCGCTACGATCACTACTTCCTGTTTCCTTACATGGCCGGTTTTCACAATAAAAGGTGAACTCGTCGCGGTCTTCTCGATGTTTTACTGATTTTCAGGTACATTTCCCCTCCAGTGTCGTAAATCAAAAGGTTCTCTTTCCCTCTTTTTCCTTCTTTCACCGAGTGTAATGCCAAGAGAGGAAGAGAGGAAGTCAGGAACAGAGTAAGAGAGAAAGAGAGGAATAGGGTAAGAGAGGAAGAGAGGAAAAGAGGAATCTGGCTACCGAGTCTCAAATCCGCTATCACACCATCTGCCGATGAATACCGGAGACCCGTGGGTGATATGTATGAGATGTGCGTGTGTGTGTGTGTGTGTGTGTGTGTGTGTGTGTGTGTGTGTGTGTGTGTGTGTGTGTGTGTGCAGGAAGCAGAAAGCGGGGCATATGGCCCGTGAGCCTCATGGCGGTAAAGCGAATGACATCGACGAGAGGTTTCACATCTTCCTCGACCCTCGCCTTCTTCTTCTCCGCCGATAATCAGAGAGATTAAAACAAACTTCTGTTTTTTATGGATTACAAATTGAGTTTGGACAGAATGTAAAGACGGTCGTTAGATTTATTGTGCAAATGTGTCATTTTACTGTAAACGAGAGGAAAAACATCACTATTATCGCCCAATGAATTGCTAGTGTGTGTGTGTGTGTGTGTGTGTGTAGACAACTGACATAGTTTCCCACATTAAACTGCTACAGAATGTGATTTCATCATATTTGGGGGATGAATGATTCAGTGACGAGTTCCTCCCACGCAATCAGATCAACGCCTCTGTGACGCAGCATGTGTGAGGGGGCGGGGCCAGAGAGCATGTGTGAGGGGGCGGGGCCAGAGAGCACGTTTTATTGGTCTATTGTTTGCAGCGCTTTTTGTTGTTGTTTTTATCACCTTCACTGAGCTCGTGAACTCGTCTCCTTTGTGGTTTTATTGTTGTTTGAGGTCAGAGGTCACCGTAACTCAAGAGGACATCAAGATGCATGTGTTAACCTGTTGATGTTACATACATACAAACATGTAGTTTTCTGTATACATTCCAAAAAATATTTTACTTAAATTTGCATTTGCTTGAATATGATGACATTCATAACTCTAACATACTTGGATATTTTACTGCGATAAAATGTTAAATATATATAAATGATACACAGCCATCTTTTGTATTTTTTTTGGTATTTAAATAATAATTAATAAATTAATGTAGGAAATGTTTTTAAAGTATTAAACAACAAATATCTAAATAATGCACAATATTTGTTTTAAATAATAATTGTAATCATAATTAATGAACCAATATATTACATTTTGTAAAGGATTGAATATATAATATAAAAATGATGCACAATAAAAAAAAATCTTTAAATAATAATTAATGAATGTATTACTTATTTTTTTAAAGAATTAAATAGAACATATATAAATGATGCACAACCATTTTTCTATAAGTATTTAAATAATAATTAATTAATGAATGTATAAAAAAGTGCTTATGATTAAATAGAAAATATATAAATGATGGACAATCATTTTTGTAATACTAATTTAAATAATAATAAATAAATCAAAGTAAAATAAATAAATAAAGAGATTAAACAGAAATATCCTACTGTAATAGTTTTGGAATGAATATTTGAGTTTTTATTAAATTCAGCTGAATATAAATATGTAGAAGCAGCTCCACGTCCTCACCGAGATCCAACATAAATAGTTCTGAAGAACCAGATGAGGAATGTGACCCCAGGAATGTTTTGTCGGAAACAAACTCCGGGAGACGTGAGATCAAAAGCCAGCGCTTTAAAAAATATATATTATGGATTTCCTCCGAAATATTATGTCTCCTGTCGGGTCCGTGTAGTATTTTGCATTTATACATTAAAGTAGAAAAAGGAAAACACCCCAAAAAACGCCCCAATAACGCTGCCAGACTTTCAACAGCGAGGCCATCGTTATCCACGAGGAACATTTCATACTTCAGTTCTGAGGAGGACCGGCGTGACGCCGCCACACCGGGACGAGGAGGAGGAGGAGGGGCAGTGAGGAGGACACACAGGCGGGTTTTAGTGGGCGGAACGCGGGATGTAAACAAAATGTTTTGTTTGTTTACAGCGGAAAAATAACCTCCTTTAGGCCGATGGCGGTCGGGGGTTAAAACGAAAAAGCCGGTGGAGACGGCTGCAAACTGCGGGCCGCAGTGTTTGGATGAAGACCGCCAATCAATGGCGGCATCCTCCTCCTCCTCCTCCTCCTCCTCCTCCTCCTCCTCCTCAGCTGCAGCGTGGAGACGTTCGAGGTGCTCCCGTGATTCTTGTCGTATTTCAAAAATATTTTTTGCATCCAAATGTTTGAATGCTTCCATTGTTCACCTCGGATAAATAAAGGGGATTCATTCATGTGACGTCGTTATTCACACAACCACAGCAGTGGATCAGGGTTCTTATGATGAACGTGTGATGTATGTTTGACTGTATTAAAGTCAATAAAATGAGAGGGAACGAAAAGACACATCATTAAATGTCAAATGTAAACACAAACAGACGAGAATCCTCATGATTGAGCATTTAAAGTCAATTATTAAGGAGAAAAATGTCCCAAACGTTGCTGTCGAAATGTAACCAGACCGACCGTGTGGGTATAGGTGTGTATTTCAGGCCTGTGTGTGTGTGTGTGTGTGTGCAAATAAAACAGTGTAATTGCACGTCTTCTCCTCAAAGCTATTTGTGTGTTTATGACCAACGTTGTGGTTTTTCCTCTGAATGCATCTTCCTGGAAAAGAAGCTGTTCACAAAGCACAGCTGAGTATTATGGGATGCACATCACAAGGTCAACGCACGACTCTGAGCTTAACTCAGACGTCGGCTTTGTTCTGGCCACGTTTGTCGATAAGGAACGTGGATTAAAATATCTATTTATAAATCCAGGTCATCGTTAGGAAGGAGTTGAAATGAAATGTGTTGTTGTTTTGTTAAGACTGAACCGCCTTTAGATATTCATAACGCAGGGTGGGGAATATAATGAATAACATTATGATTATTGGATTATATGAATGAACAATGGATTAGGGGAGCCAGAAAATAAAAGTTTTATAAATTCTTTTATTCTGAAGGCAAAGAAATAAAAGATGTCCCTGGCTCCCCAGGCTGTCATATTTCAAATGACAATGTGTGTGTGTGCGTGTGTGTGTGTGTGTGTGTCTTTGCTGTGGGTTGCCATTCATCAGTCTGTCCTCCACCATTTGCAGGAGGGATGATCGTCTGAGAATGTGAAGCGTTTTGTGTGATTGACGGATTAGAAATACTGAGAAACGTGGAACCGGCGAGTCCGAGGCCTTTTGTCAGGAAGGGGAAATAATACATAGAAAACGGTCAGCCTCATGTACGTCAACACACAGACACACACACACACACACACACACACACACACACTCAGAGGTCTGTGTTGCCACAACAAACAGAGTCGGGGGCGTCTCTGTGTTCCAGCTGGTGGCCGTGTCCGTCCTCCCGGAGGCTTCAGGTCCTCTCGACCCGCGAGAGAAAAACAGACACTTTAACGATCTTTCCCTCGGCCACACGAGTGTGACTGTGTGTTTGACCCAGTGACGGTTATCAGAGGTAAACTGTATAACTAATATAGGGACGGACGATGTCGTCGCCGATCGGCTTTAAGTCACTTAGGAGTCACCGGCATTACGTTGTCTTTGCACGCCGATGATGTAACGGTAAGCATGAGGGAGATATTGAGGTATTAAAGCGTGTGTTCCCATGTAAAGTTGGATGTGTTACAGACTTCCACCACCAGGAGCTTCACGCCCGGCATGTGTGTCTACTCACGCTACTTCCTGCAATTGGTCACGAACTTCGGCACATTTATGACGTAAACAGTGACACATTTCTAACGTAAATTTTTGCATATTTCTAACGTAATCTTCGGCACATTTCTGATGTAAACTTCGGCATATTTATATCGTTAACTTCAGGACAATACCAACGTAAACCTCGGCACGTTTTTGACGTAAACTTCGGCACATTTATGTCGTTAACTTTGGCACAATTCTAAAGTAAACTTCGGCCTGTTTTTACGTAAACGTTAGCACATTTCTAACGTAAATCGCAAGTTTCCGATCCATCACTTTGAATCTCCAGACAGAGGAATACAGACAACCTTGTTTTTTAAAGAGAGCGGTGGATTTCAGCTGTCTGTGTGAACCGGGTTGCATCATCGTGGCTGGTAAAGCGCCCCCTGGTGGCGGGTGAACCCCCCCCCCCTGAGCCGGTCGACTGTCATTGGCTCCGCTAATGGAAGGGATCATGCCTTGGCTGTAGAACAAGCCCACAACGAGCTGTCAGCGGTCCTCTTGACAGGTGCAGCTTTTTCCCCCAGAATGCCTTGCACAGGTGCCACAGAGCCGACTGGATCTCCGCCGACGAAGCCGAGCGCGCTCCGTCTCCCACGAGACGCGAGTAATTGGGTTTTCACCCGAGCCTCGAGCGAACCGAGGGGAACGCTCTGCCAGCTCGCCGTCTCTCTCCTCCAATCAAACGGCTCGGAGCAACGTGACACGAGACGCTACGACAAAGGAATTTAAATCACGGTTAATAAAGGAGATAACACCTTCGTATATAGTTGTTCCTTAACGGTCGCAACCCCGTTGTAGAATGAAACTATAAAGGGGGCGGGGTCAATCACAACAGATCCAGGTGTTGTATTTGACAGATATCGTTGTAGTTCTGCAGAATACAGAATATAGTATTTTTGAGTTTTCGGAATATGGATCCTGCAAAGCCGTTAAATGGATTTTGACGTACGTGGACGGAGAGAACCTGACAATATGCGAGTTTGGCCCCCTTCGTCTTCTCATAAGTAGGGCAACAGGAGGACGCACAGCATCTTTCAAAAGGATGCATTGAACACACACACACACACATACACACATTTTCTGGCCAGACGGGATGTGTTGGGGTTCTGTTGAAACGTGGCGTGTGTGTTCGAGGCCAGGACCGAGCGCCAGATTCACAGCGACGAAGTGGGAACACATTTATCTTGGCACTCGGGCCACATCGCACAAAAACAGCAAGATTGTATCTCAGTCTGTTTTGTGAGAGTGCGTGTGCGTGTGTGTGTGTGTGTGTGTGTGTGTGTGTGTGTGTGTGTGTGTGTGTGTGCGTAGAAGAAGTCAAGAGGAACTGTCTGCTGGTTGAGTTGTTATGTTTTCTACCCAAACTTTCTTTCTTTTTTTACCGGAAAAACAAAAAGTAAATACGTCCATAGGATCCCAGCCGTCTCCGGTTGGTTATCGCCGTCTCTGAGTTTAACGGCTTTATTACATCACATGCTCCCGAAATAAGAAAATAAAATACTGTTTATTCAACTCCTCGGGAAGAGTTTCAAACCCAAACCTTACTGGAGGGAAGACTGTTTTATTAGATGTATTAGTTCTTGCAAGGTGCGCTCAATAAACTACTGTGTATGCACACACACACACACACACACACACACACACACACACACACACACACACACACACACACTCCTACAGCTGGAAGGAACGAGCAAAGAATTCCACTGAAGGCTGTACTTAATGGAAATTAGAGATTCAAACCAAAAACTCTTGTTTACAGAGGGAATAAATCAAGAGAGAAGTAGAGTCATTATATAGACTTCTATACAACCAGAGGAGCCCCCTTGTGGTCAGGAAAGAGAATGCAGCTTTAACACATGAAGCGTATACTTCTATACAACCAGAGGAGTCGCCCTCTGGTGGCCAGAAGAGAGAATGCAGCTTTAACACATTAACATAGACTTCTATACAACCAGAGGTGTCGCCCTCTGGTTGCCAGAAGAGAGAATTCAGCTTTAACACATGAAACACAGACTTCTATACAACCAGAGGAGTCGCCCTCTTGTGGTCAGTAGAGAGTATGCAGCTTTAACACATGAAGCATAGACTTCTATACAACCAGAGGAGTCGCACCCTGGTGGTCAGGAGAGAGGATGCAGCTTTAACACATGAAGCATATACTTCTATACAACCAGAGGAGTTGCACCCTGGTGGTCAGGAGAGAGAATGCAGCTTTAAGACATGAAGCATAGACTTCTATGCAACCAGAGGAGACACCCTCTGGTGGCCAGAAGAGATAATGCAGCTTTAACACATGAACGTAGACTTCTATACAACCAGAGGAGTCGGCCTCTTGTGGTCAGTAGAGAGTATGCAGCTTTAACACATGAAGCATAGACTTCTATACAACCAGGGGAGTCGCACCCTGGTGGTCTGGAGAGAGGATGCAGCTTTAACACATGAAGCATATACTTCTATACAACCAGAGGAGTTCCACCCTGGTGGTCAGGAGAGAGAATGCAGCTTTAAGACATGAAGCATAGACTTCTATGCAACCAGAGGAGACACCCTCTGGTGGCCAGAAGAGATAATGCAGCTTTAACACATGAACGTAGACTTCTATACAACCAGAGGAGTCGGCCTCTTGTGGTCAGTAGAGAGTATGCAGCTTTAACACATGAAGCATAGACTTCTATACAACCAGGGGAGTCGCACCCTGGTGGTCTGGAGAGAGGATGCAGCTTTAACACATGAAGCATATACTTCTATACAACCAGAGGAGTTGCACCCTGGTAGTCAGGAGAGAGAATGCAGCTTTAAGACATGAAGCATAGACTTCTATGCAACCAGAGGAGACACCCTCTGGTGGCCAGAAGAGATAATGCAGCTTTAACACATGAACGTAGACTTCTATACAACCAGAGGAGTCGGCCTCTTGTGGTCAGTAGAGAGTATGCAGCTTTAACACATGAAGCATAGACTTCTAAACAACCAGGGGAGTCGCACCCTGGTGGTCTGGAGAGAGGATGCAGCTTTAACACATGAAGCATATACTTCTATACAACCAGAGGAGTTGCACCCTGGTGGTCAGGAGAGAGAATGCAGCTTTAAGACATGAAGCATAGACTTCTATGCAACCAGAGGAGTCACGCCCTGGTGGTCAGGAGAGAGAATGCAGATTTAACAATAACATTCTGTATTTACTGGATAAGCATAATATTAGCAGGTGACTACATTGATAACATGTTGTCACCACAGTCGTCACCCGATCTCCCCCTGCTGAACACTTTGGGACATTTAGAATGAAGTACGTCAAACAACACGTCAAAACTACAGATTCCTAAATCGTAAAATTAACCTGTTTTTCATAAATACCCAGAAAAGATGAAACGCCCTCTGCGGAGCGACGCAAGGCTTCGACAGCAGAGAGAGCGGAGCAATAATGTGTGGAAAGCAGAAGGGGTGGGAGAGGGGCCGCGGAGAGAGATCTGCCAGCTGACAGCCTCCATTAAAAGAGACTGGGCTGCAGACCGAGGTTAACTGGTGCAGATCGGGCCGATAAGCACACCTGCTGCTCGCCCATCCGCCGGCTGCTCCGAGCCGCGCCGCCAGGCTCTTTATTGTCCACGTATTAACGAACGTCTCCAGAGGAACGATCGTGGATAATCATCGGATGCATCCTTTGGCGATTTCATACATTAAAAAAATGAAGAGCGCAGTGTGTAATCACCTCGAAAAACAACGGTTGTCGCGTCTCCTTTTTCTGCAAAAGAGCAAAATACATTCATTGTGTAAACACCTGAAACGTGCGCAAAACGATGTGGACGTGATTTATGTAACCAAGGCTGATGCAGTGCGACGTTTAATTTATGCTTCCCATGCCACCTTTTTTTTTTTTTTTTTAAATGAATGAATTATTCGTAGCGAATTAATGCCAAACACAGCTGAGAATGAATATTTCATCACACGCTACAGGTGTGGTGCGATCGAGATTGTGACATCAAAGCTCCCGAACTCGACGCGGATGTCGTACGTTACTACGACCCCAAGCGGAAGGTGTTGTATTATCACGTTGTAGTGTATGTTAACACAATTGCTATAGGTGCAACAAATTGCCGCGATATTTCCATGTAACCGTTATTTTCATGTGAAAATTGAAAATGTATTTAAAGCCTGTGTTGGCAATCTTGAGAAACTAACAGGAGTTATAAAAATCTTCCAACCCGGTGCCTCTAAGCCAGTGGTTTTCAAAGAATGTCTGTCTCGCCTCACTTCGGAGAAGGAAAAATGTTCGTGCACCAATTTTTTTCAATGCTGAATTATTATTGAATTAACGCATTGTGGCTCCTCTGTCTATGTTTTTTTAAATAACAGAATCACTTTGCAATCACTTTCAATGTAACAAGATTGCTCCATCAGACACAAAAATAATATGTTTTGAATCACTTTATTAGAATACAGAGACAGTTCTATCTGTGCAAAAAATAACTAATATTAAAATAGTCGCTTATTGTGCCTGCAATTGACCTGTTTTGCACTGAATAGGTTTTCAAGATAATAACAATAAATCACAACTTGTGAAAACAAACGACAAACACAGTTTGAGAACCACGGCCAATGAAAGTGGCCGCATCGTAATTATTACACGATGACGTGAAGAGCAACAAGCTCCATATGAGCAGGAGGTCCAGGTGCATGGGTCAGTAGCGAGAACATAGCTTTAAGACATGAAGTATAGACTTCTATACAACCAGAGGAGTCGCCCCCTGGTGGTCAGGAGAGCGAATATAGCTTTAAGACATGAAGCATAGACTTCTATACAACCAGAGGAGTCGCCCCCTAGTGGTCAGGAGAGAATGTAGCTTTAAGACATGAAACATAGACTTCTATACAACCAGAGGAGTTGCCCCTAGGTGGTCAGGAGAGAGAACGTAGCTTCAACACATGAAGTTAGGAGACAAACGTGTGTGTCCCGTGTTATGCAACTTTGTTTTACGCAAACTACATAGTCAGGTAGCCCCGTGAAGCGTACTCATTCTAACCCAAACCACGATCTTTTACCGGAGTGGTTTTGTGCACACGTTGTCCGCCCAGATCTATAACAAACTGCTTTTTGTCTTCTTCTTGATTATCGAGCCGTTTCCGCCAAGGTCGGACGCTCCGAGGTGAAATTCAGGAACGTTAAAACTAAACCTTGGTAGGCATTCAAGCATAGTGTGTGTGTGTGTGTGTGTGTGTGAGAGAGAGAGAGAGAGATCCATTACTCCTTCATGTGTATTCATGCAGATTGCCATCGGTCTCACCCATTTCTGCGATCCATATTTCAGAAGCCGTAGATGGAATAATTTCAGACTACGCCGTTTCTATTTCCGAGGCCTCCTCAGACCGAGAAGATGTCTGACGGAGAATACCGTCGAAAGAAAACACGACAAAATGCAACTTATAGTTCTGTTGTTTTCCTGTAAAACATTACACGAGTTACTCTGATCAACGTGCAACCAAACCAAACCAATCTCTCCCTCTCTGTTTAATTCCTCAGTGTTTCAGTAAGATCCTCCAGCTCGGGATGGTTTCCTGCAGCTTTGAGTGAAACATGAGACATGTGGTGGAAAGAGACTCCCACAGAGCAGAGTGAACAAAGCTCAAGATTTTATATTAAATGCAGCTCTGATGGAAAATCTGTGTCGGAATAAAAGCGTTCAATCCGCAGCGGAGCTCAGTAATCTCTTTTAGACAAACCATCTGTAATTGTTTCCCATCAATCTTTTTCAACTGAAGCAATGAAATAAGAAATGCTGAACTCTCTTTTTCTTTTTATTTAGAATTGCTAATTTACTGCATGAACCGACTTAGACCTCTTCCCCTCAGACATCTGATCAGACCCAGAGACAATACAACCAAATACAGCAACAAATACGACTGAAGAGTCAAATGAAATAAAGCATAAAGCTACATGCCGTTAGCTTATTTAACCTCCACGCAGTTGGTAAACTCATTTTAAGATTATATTCGGTATCTTTGTTCTTCTTCTGCTGCTTACAATATGCTTGTATCCGTCTGAACTTTCTATGTATTGGTTAAATTCTGTTGAGCCTCTTGACTGAAGCAGAACGAGGACTTACCGTAGCCCACAGCTGCTAACACCGTTAGCCGGTACATTTTCAGATTTACGAGTTCAAAGCCCATTTGGGGCTTTGGCTGTCTGGGGCGTCCCGAGTCCCGGAAGTTCTGCTAACAGCGTTGTGGAGATACGCGTGTACTCATCGACTGAAGAACAAAACATATATATATAAATATATATATATATATATATATATATATTTATTTATTCTATATATACTGTATATATAAACATATATATCAATATATATATATATATACGGTATATATATACCGTATATATATATATACGGTATATATATTCTATATATACTGTATATATACATATATATAGTATATATATATACATACTGTATATATATACTGTATATATATATATACAGTATATATATTATTTATATACTGTATATATATATGTATATATACATATATATATAAATATATATATATATATATATATATATATATATATATATATATATGTATATATACAGTAAAGAAGCAAAAAGACAACGGCATAAACCAACCTCCGCAATGCAGACAAGGGTTTTTAATTAACGGCTAACTCAAATCTCAGATTCACGGATGACTCTGTTGCCTTTGTTCAAGCCCTGCAGAGAAGTCGAGTATTACAAAAATGATCTTGAAGAACAATTTGATTTGGCTGCAAAAAACACACTTGAATCAACCTCCTCCTGTTTCTAAAGCATTTAAAAAAACTAATTGGCCTTCTTTGCGTCGTCCCCAGACATAATATAGAGCTGTTATGAGTGAAATACTCGACTGTCTGGAAAGGTCAGATTGTGCTTATCAAATGAGACTCAAAGTCAGAGATGTACGACCAGTAGCGGATTCGCCGTGGGTCTTAACTTCCGTCATTTCCTTCACCACGACGACCGTAAACTTAGCTTAAAAGTCGCTGCAAACAACGTGATCCCTGAAGCCCCGCCTCCTAACTTTTTTATTTCAAGTTAATTCATATACCTCCTGCAGTCTTTGCTCCCTCGCCTCCCCGTTACTTTTATTACCTTCGCATTGAAAATGCGGAAGGCGATGTTTTGATCACCATGTATTTGTATACGTGCGTGTTATTCTTATAAGTAAAAAAGTATTAAACAGAATCGCATGAAATCTAGTGGGATGATTGGTTATCATCCGGGGACCATTTGATTAGATTTTGCGATTGATCGGGTCAAATGTCAAGGTCAAGGTCATCTTCTTTTTACCATAGCGTGGTCGATTTTTATCCAATTGGCATGCAACTAATGCCAAAATGTTCATAATTCAATGCCCAATCTTGTAGTATGCGAAGGTATGCGCTCTACCGAGTGCCCCTTCTAGTTTATGAATTGTTTTTTTGCTGCAAGGACTTTCGAGCCAAATGTGAAGCTATAGTTACCCTTTAAAAACAAAACCAACCACATGAAAACACTTGAGCAGCAGATAGTCGGGACTGACCGGCGCCACCGTTTTCACGACACGAAGCGTTGAGATAGCAGTCCGCCGCCGTGATTCACGTCTCCTCCCTTTTCCTCCTTCGACCTCGGACCGCGTCCTCGCTGCATATTTTGTTTTGACTACGGCGGATCGGATTCTCTCCGCGACTCTCCCTCCACATCTGCTAGTGACCTCGGAGAGTTCAAGTGTCTCCGATAACAGCGCAGTGCAGTCGACGCGTAGAGGCAAAGTAAGAAACGCCAAAGCGGTTGTGTGTCACGCTTACTTGATGGGATTCTCAATAACAAAAAAGATGATTTTATTTTGCAGCATGAATCGCTTCTACTGTGTCTACTCACTGCAGCGGGAGGAATTATGACTTCCACCTTTAAATGATTCCTCCAATCCACCAAAGATTTACTCTAAACTGAGGAGGATTTATGTTTTCATCAGCCGTCCCTCTGTCAGGTGGAGATTGCAGGGTTTTTTGGGGGGTGATTGACTGGTTCATCTGTTCACTCTATGCTGTGCAGAGCTTTTCTCCCAATCAATATCCCCCCCCCCCCCCCTTACCCGCCTTCAACCCTTTATACTGTTTATTGAATCGAAACACTAAAAGTGTCTAATCCACCATCCAGATGGACCAAATGAAAATCTGTGCTCCTCCACCTTCACGTCTACCTTACTTAAAGATATAATTCAGCCGGGATCGCTTGGCCGAGCGCGGTCAGAGCTCGTGAACTCACTTTTTAAGGGTGAGCTATGCAGGTATTTGGGCCCCCGTCCAAGACCACAGGTTTAAATCCGATAAAGACAGATGCTGTGTGTTAAAAGGCAAATCGACAGTGTTTACTTTCTCTCGGGGGAAGTTGTGAAATTTTATTGTGGTCACGCAGCCGGTGAAAATGTTTTATTCTTCTTTTATTGTGTCTGTTGATGACCATTAAACAACAATATGTGTATAATATATGTTAAAAGTGGATTTTTGCTTCACTCTGGTTGTACAGAAGTCAATGCTTCATGTGATAAAGCTGCATTCTCTCTCCTGACCACCAGGGGGCGACTCCTCTGGTTGTATAGAAGTCTATACTTCATGTGTTAAAGCTGCATTCCCTCTACCGACCACCAGGGGATAACTCCTCTGGTTGTATATATGTATATGCTTGATGTGATAAAGCTGCATTCTCACTACTGGCCATTAGGGGGCGACTCCTCTGGTTATATAGAAGTCTATGCTTCATCTGTTAAAGCTGCATTCTCTCTCCTGACCACCAGGGGGCGACTCCATTGTTTATTCAGGATATATTGATGCAGTAAACGCCACGTGAATACAGAGCTTTGAAGTTCAGTCGTAACTTTTCTTCTGGCAGGATTAAATGTTTATTCCCACGTACATTGGAACCAGGTGAAACCAGTTTCACGGAGATGATGGAAACGTTGCAACACTTCTGTCGCGTGCACATTCACAAACCAACCGTTGTCAACTATATGCAAATACATCAACTTTGTGTTTATCCGGTGGGAGTTTCCATCGAGTTGTCAGATGGCGACAACTCAATGGAAACAGTTGTTCTGGTTATTGTCATAACTTTATGGCGCTCTTTGTAGCGCGCTTTGTGGTCCACCCCACCCACGAGGAAAGTTGAAGCAAACAACAAGAATTACTTTACTCTTTTGATAAAATATTTATTTGTGAATGCACATTGTTTATTAGGGGAGGGGGGAAGCTGCATCCAACATTTTTGGATGCCTGCTGACGATCTGGCACCTTGTTGCTATGTCAAACCCCCCAAAAATCGAGGTTAATGCCCCAAAAACAAGAAACTACATGCAGATGAGAGGGTCTTTTAACTTGTTTTGAAACAGGTGTCAGACAGCCTGTTGTCAGGTATTGCACATTTCAGGCATGTCGTTTAACGCCACTTTGAACACCGATGACTTGGGCTGTCACGTTCAGGCAAGAAAACCACTTAGTTATGCTTAAAATAGGTATTTAGTCCTGTATTTAATTTGGATTGAATCAGTGAGGTACAACTAAAACACGGTGACACAGTGAAAGCACGGCAGGCTAAGGCGACATTTACACATAGCCGGGTATTTATGGAAACTAATATTTCTGCCCCTCCGTTTTCAAAAATAACGTTGTACACACAAGGTCGTTTTCAAAAAAGTTTCTGTTTATATGAAGCCGCATAAATACGCCGTCCGCATACGTCAGCATAGGACGCTCACATGACGTGAAGCATCTTTAGTCGCATACTGTGACGTTTGACAACCTAAAACTCTGTTACCACAAAAACAGAGTTTTTTTTTTTTTTAGAAATGATCGTTTTCCGTGATAAAACCTCAGTTTTTGTGTAAATGAAAGGCCAAAACGCATGAAAATATATGAGTTTTCCCATCGTGTAAACGGGGTCTAAATCTCAGGGCCAAGTTTCAGAATAAAATCATCCTAAAAAAGCATTTAAAAAGACAGCAAACGCCAAAAGCAGCAGTTGGAAGTCAAACACGCGTAACCACAAGTATTTACCTCTTCCCGAAGAATTAAAAAAGGGTTCATTGTTTGCACATCCCGTAACAGGACGGGGCCCCGGGACGCTAAACCCTCTAAACCCTCTGTGCAAACAGATAAAAGAGCCATCAACAAAAGCGTGAAACCAAATACAATGAGCCCATTTTTCACGGCAGACGCTCTCGACTTGTCGCAACAGGTGGAACCGACGCCGATCATTTGTAAGCCGGCAACCGAACACGGCGGCGCACGTGAACGGAACGTCGTCATTATTCATGTCGGGATTTACACCTGTGGCCTTTCAAAACACACCTAGTCAAACTCCTTTCAAATTAGAACTGCAACACAAGTGCTTTACTTGTAAGCGATCAGTTCCCCCCTTCTTCAGGCCCCTATGCTAAGCTAAGCTAGTTCCCTCCTCTAGCTTCACACTTAACACACAGACAAGTGATATAGATCTACTCGCCTGACTGAAGATTAATTAGCCATTCCTGAAATCTATTTCTTCTTCTCTTCTATTTTGAAATCTTACCTGAATTTGTCCAGCGTCGACTTATGATATTGAAACACAAAATGTAACTATCCTATACCTCTTGGAAACAAACTTCAACCCACCAATAAAAATGACTAAGTCTGGGAACCTGAAAAATGAAGCACCACACACACACACACACACACACACACACACACACACACACACACACACACACACACACACACACACACACCACTAACGGACGCTATCGAGCTATTTCTTCTTCTCTTTTATTTTGTAATCTTACTTGAATTTTGCCATCACCGATTTAAGATATTATAATCTGAAATGTAACTAATTGTACCTCTTGGTGGCAAATGTGGACCCACCAATATAAATGACAGTCAGGGAACGCACCACACACACACACACACACACACACATACACACATAGACACACAGCACTAACGCCCGCTAATGAGCTATTTCTTCTCTTTTATTTTGAAATCTTACCTGAATTTGTCCAGCGTTGAATGAAGATATTTAAATACAAAATGTAACTATCCTAAGCGTACCTCTTGGTGGCAAATGTGAACCCAGCAATAAAAATGACTGAGTCTGGGAACGCACCAAACACACACACACACACACACACACACACACACACACACACACACACCACTAACGGCCGCTAACGAGCTCTAACGAGCTGCAGGTGAGAGATGGCCCTTCCCGAGCCACGGGGCAGAAACAGGTGGACGGCGTGTTCTGGGACGGCGATGCTGTCAAGGGCCAAGCGGTTAGCGATAATAAGTATCTTCAAAGCCTATTCATAATTAAACTTTGGCATTTAAAGATGGCGTAATACTCTATAACTTGCCGTGAAACTCAAAACTCAGCGTTCCCAGAGGACGGACCTGCTTCCCGGCTCCTGTAACTCGCTCCTCGCCCGTTGATTGAACCCGACAGGCGCTCAGGCATCTGGAGCACGCAGCGGCGAGGAGGACGTGCCGTCTCCCACGGCTTATTATCCCTGACAGGATCTGCCCGCCGCAATTCAACAAATTGAATTCTGCCCTCCGTTCGCTGATGGAGTCCGGCAGTTTTAATTGAGTGGTTTAGTGTCTTCACTCTGGCAATTTGAAGGCCTGATTATATAACGTACAGTTTTGGAAACTCGGCTGGGCGGTAATTAAAGGGGCTGGATTTTAAAGGGTGACGGCACAATTTGATGGGAAAAAAATGGCTTGAAATGGAAACAAAAGCGTGTCACAGATCACTAAAGATGGTCTTCATTATTAACCAGAGTGGCTTGATGAAGCTAGAATGGCTGAATTTGGGGAATATAGCAGCGACCGTATAAAAAATGTGCAATAACTCCTTCAAAATGTCGTAGTACCAATTGTAGTACCAATTGATGGCTCCTTGTCCACTCTGAGACACGGAAAAAACGCGATAACGGAGCCCCCAATCCATCATTAAGCTACTTTAGGAGCTAATGGTAGTTAAGTAACGGCTAGCGATAGCACACTCTGCGGCTGCTACAGTTTCACAAGCTTGTGGCCTTCAATAATGGTCTTCAGCTGCTATCAGAGTGGATCATGAAGCTAAAATAGCTGCATTTGGGGGAAATAGCAGTGATTCATAAAAAAATCGGCAATAACTGATTGACAAATAATGTTTCCCTTCAAGCTTGAAAACGTACAGTGGGTGTTGTACCAATTTAATGCTTTTTGCCCACCCCGAGACACGTAAAAAAAAACACAGTAACGGCGCCCCCATACCATGTTAAAGCTACTTTAGGAGCTAACGGTAGTCAGGCGATGATGGTAAATGATGGTCTTCAGCTCCGATCAGAGTGGCTTCATGAAGCTAATATAGCTGAATTTGGGGGAAATAGCAGCGAAAGTCTACAATAACTGTTTAATAAATAATATTTTATAGCTTGAACAATAATATTTTATAGCTTGAACACCTACCTCTCCGCCTACTCCGAGACACGTAAAAAATGTGGTAACGGTGACCCATACTGTAATAACGCTACTTTAGGGGTTCATATTGGCACAGTTTCACAAGCTTGTCGAAGAACTGCAGTTCATCAGGTAACGTTTAAAAAAAAGGAAAAGAAAGCTTGGTTTGTCCCTCCTGGACTCCTGAAGAAATATGGCGGTAAAACATGGGGAAGTCCTTATGTAGCTATGAAGTACTCCTTCACAACGCAATGATTATTAGTGGTTTTAAATCCGATAAAACGCTCTAAAAACTCGAAACACGAAAGTACGAGGCTAGTAAAGTATTTAAAAACCCCACAAAAGCTTGGTTTGTCCCTTCTGGGCTCCTGTAGAAACATGTTTGTGAAACATGGTGGACATCTTTTGTACCGATGAAGCACTCCTTCACAACGGTGAAGGAGTGCTTTTAAATCCGAGGTTTTAAATCCGATAAAACGCTCTAAAAACTCGTGATTAGCACACAAGGCTAGTAAAGAATAAATCCGACTGATTCTGTCTGAGGAAGTTTGAATCAATCACACAATGTAAGCGATCAGTTGTGTGTCTGTTAGCCTTTTCGTTAATTGGACACAAGGGCTTTTCCTGCCTCCCTCAAAGCAATCACCTTTCTTTATTTCCTCTCCTGGTCACTCGAGGACTCGCCGTGTCCGAGGGGACATTTAGTCGGAGAATAGCATCATCAACAAAGTATTATTTAATTAGTTTGATGCACCGTGAAATCAAGCTTTTTCTTCACTCTCGTAAAACGTATTCAAAGCACAAAGCATTGAGCATTTATTTTTAATTAGCTTTTAAGTGTGTGTGTGTGTGTGTGTGTGTGTGTGTGTATAATGACTGAAACATGGCGGCCTCTCATCTGATTTGAATGTAATATGGGACTTGAGAGAGAAGTTTACTTTGGTGGGTGTTTTCTTTTCTCTCGCTGGCGGTAAACCGACCCGCATTTGTAGATTTGAGTGACAGCCCAATGACCGACGACAATGTGCAGATAACGCTTTAAAATGGTACTTTCCACGGTTACGCCACTAATTGCACCGCAGAAAAAGAAAAACATACCCATCATGGATCTTGTCACGAAAAAAAAAAAGAGGAAACAAGCAGCACCGAGGCTTCAATAATGCAGCAGGCTCGCACATGAATTATGGTCCCGTTAATTTGATACAGAGTGATCCCTCCCTGCTGGTGTAACTCTCCCAGTATGGATTCCCCACGGCTCTCAAATTAGATGTTTGGAGCCCGCAGGGTGTTTGGTGTTCATATAAATGTGGCCGGTCCAAACGGCAGGGAACCGATCCAGCTGTGGCGTAACCACTGACACATCTGTCTACGTGTTCCCCCCCCCCCCCCCCACACACACACACACACTTTTACCTCGGTAACTGTCTTCCGTCCGTCTCTTTTGTGCAGCTACATTCAAATGGCAGCTTACGTTTTTTTTTCCCTTCACATGTGACGCAGACAAAATAAATAAGTGAGTAAATGAACGTTCCTTGTCACATCTGCATCGCCTTGTACCATTTTGACTTTTTCATTCATCAGACTTTTTCAATAGATATATACATTTTCCGCACGTGTTGAAAATCATTAACAAGTTAAAACCTTTTAAATTATAGCTAACAAGTATTTTTTCCCTATAGAGGACTTAAAATGTCTTAAATATAAATAAATAAATGCTTAAATAAATGTATAAATATATAAATAAATACATGAATAAATAAATAAATGCTTAAATAAATGTATAAATGAATAAATGAAAACAGGAATAAATAAATGAATGCTTAAATTAATGTATAAATAATACAGGAATAAATATAAGTTATACCTAAACAGCACATCATTAAATAAATCTATTTCTAGATTTCTGTATTTCTTCATTTGTTTATGTCTGTATTTATGTGTCCACACGTATTTCTTCATTTATTTATGCGTGACATTTTTGTGCCCTTATATGCAAATGAGCTGGGGCGGTCCGAACCTCGGCTACAATTACCGAAACATTCAGGATCCCTTGTGTGGCTCAAAAGTCGTACTGCAGACAATATTTATTTTAAATAAAAGACTTTTATTTGGTGAATCCCGTAACTGGCATGGAGGATGAAAATAGAGAATATAGAGACTAGTTTCAGTTTGACTATTCAAATAATTCAAATTAATTCATTTAGTTCAATTCATTAAATGAATACTTCCAACATTTTGTCAAATTTGCATTCAGAGTTGGCTGATTAAGATTGATACACAGAACAAACATACCAAACACAAAGAATGAATTAATGAACTTCATTATGCTCAGTGAAGATAAACCGCCTGACCGGCATGAGGGGAATAATCTCACTCTTTTTGGAATTCTGGAATCAGATGCGTGACTTCCCAAAAGCACCACTAATTATTTTTAAATGTCTCTTAATTATCCGACTTTCTCTCTTCTCTGACCAAAAGTCATAACGGAATATAAATGTGATGCTAAAACCTTCTTCATTTGGCTTTATTACTTCATGAAAATAATTATATACTTTTCTTTCTTTTTTATCTCCTTTTTCTTTGTATGTATGTATTTTTTTTAGATTTTTTTTTTGTGGTGACAAACTCATAGTTTCAGAAGTTTATGAACGCAATCTCTTTGGTACTCTCCCTCGTTCTCTCGTTTGCTCGCTCGCTTCGGACACGTCCGCGGTGGCGGTTAAGCTCGCCCTCCTCCATGACGCCCGGTGGGCGCACGTCAGCTCAGGATTAATGGCCGACGGAGGGCGCATAATCTGTCTACCCAAAGGCCCTTTGGGCCTTATGGAGGAGGGCCTTTGGGTTTACACGGGAGGACTGCCAAAAATGATAATGACCCCTCCTCTAGCACCCCCTCTGGGATCCTCCACGCTCTCATCTCAAGGTTGTAAGTAAGACGGTGGTGGTGGTACCTATTAAGTCGTGAGCTAATGTGATAGAGACACACACGACTACACCGAACACCCTGGTGTGTTCAGACATCTGCACAACATCTGCAAGTCTAAGCTAAAACCATTTGTGATGCAGAACAACTTTATGGTAACGGGGGAATACCCTACTGACCACCAGGGGGCGATTCCTCTGGTTGTATAGAAGTCTATGCTTTGTGTGTTAAAGCTGCATTATCTCTACTGACCACCAGGGGGCGACTCCTCTGTATGTATAGAAGTCCATGCTTCGTGTGTTAAAGCTGCATTCTCTCTACTAACCACCAGGGGCCGACTTCTCTGGTTGTATAGAAGTCTACGCTTTATGTGTTAAAGTTAACAACTAGACAAAAGCTATTTGTCTGGTTGTGAGCCGATAACAGGACTTTATTTGTACTTGTATTAATTTGTTCATTTGATCCGTCAGATTTGACGACACATTTCTCGTTCCATCTCTTTTCTGTCCTGAATACAAAGTACTCCACAGTATTTAATATCAGTACAACATTCTTTATTTTCATATATTAAGTCACATGCAACGTCCTTGTAACTGTTTTTAAAATCCCCTTTTTCTGCTCTGTGAGGAACCAGACCAACATGTCTGCTTGAGGCGCCTCGATCTTTTATTTTTTGTCAGTCCCTCAGGGCTGGTGGGGGGTGGGGGAGGTTGGGGGTTGGGTTGGACCCCCACCTCTCCACCCGACCGCCCGACGGTTTGGACCGGACCCATCATCTCTGTGGGGGGCGAGATGGATCGAGTCCAATTAAGGGTTGAGATACAGACGCCGCACTCAATGCGACCGCCACCGCATGGTGGGCCGCATGGCGGACTCCGTGACTCCCCCACATGTCAGGGAGTCATTCGGTCCGCCCTCGGCACCCCGCCGGGGCATCAGCTGCAGCCGGACGCCCTGTGATGCAACCCAACGCAACACCTCCGCAATGACCCCCCCCCCTCAATTCACTACAAACTCAATATGTATATATTACATATATACATATATGTATATATATATATACATATATATATGTACATATATGTATATATGTACATATTTATATATATATGTATATATATATATATATATATGTATATGTATGTGTATATATATACATATATATGTAAATATATGTATATATGTAATATATACATATTGAGTTTGTAGTGAATTGAGGGGGGGGGGTCATTGCGGAGGTGTTGCGTTGGGTTGCATCACAGGGCGTCATATATATATATATATATGCAACAACAAAAAGGCCGCTGCACACGTCCCTACAAATCTGTATCTAACAGTCAGATTCTCAATATATATAATAATATAATATAACAGGATCAAGGTGATCGGATTAAGATACAAAGACCCCCCATCCTCCCCCCTCCAGGGTCATACCTGCATTGCGTACTCTCAATCTGAGACCGACGGATAACATCTTGTATATAAATGAATAAAAACACATCTCCCTTGGAAACATGTCTCATTTGATAGTCTACACACACACACACACACACACACGCACACACACATACACACTCACAAGCTGTCGCTCCACATGTTCTCAGGTCCAGCTGTGGAGCCTCAGCTGTGACGTCACTGGGAAAAAGTTTCAGAAAAACATGAAACATGAAATATGACCGCAGGAAAAAGAGAAAGAAAGAAAGGTGCCAACTTGTTTTTTTAAGTTCTACTCAAAACATTTTATAATTCCTTGCAAGACATATTTTTTACAAACTAGTTTTCTCTCTTTTAAGACCTCAAAAGATTTTTTATTCAGGATGGCGTTTTTGGCATCCATTTTATGTTCTATTGAAGTTGTTTTTAACTATATTTACATGGCTCTGTATAGCACTCTGCGGATTATTTTTGAATGAAAAGTGCTTTATAAATAAAATGCATTATTATCATTATCATTATTATTATTATTATTATTATTATTATTATTATTATTATTATTATTATTATTATTATTATTATCTGTAAATAAAATTATCTGTAGCAATCCATCCAATAGTTGTTAAAATAATAATATAATAATATTGATAATAATTCATCCAATAAGGTGGAAGTATTCCCGTCTGGACTCAGGATGTCATAAATCATACAGAATAGTGAATAAACTCTGAAGACTGAGCTGAAGCTGCTCCGAGAGAAATAACTGATAATGTACCGGAGTTTATTTCTCCTGTGTCGATATTTATTCTCCGTTTAAAAAAGTCCTTTTGGCCAAGGCGGCAGAATCTGTGAGGGTATAAAAAAGAAAACAGGTTGCAAACAAATAAAAAGGTTTTATGTGCCAAAAGCACCAATAAAATATAAATCACATGAAAGGCAGAAGGAGGATTTCTGCCCAGCGACAGGATGACCAATGAAACGGCTTCTTATCGAACGCCTTCAAATCCTTCATCGTCACAATCATCACACATCACGTTCTGAGAGGGAGAAATACAAGCTGGCAATGACACACACACACACACACACACACACAGACACACACACACACACCAACACACACAGAGAAACACACACACAAATACACACCTTCTTAACTCTCTTATCATCTTCTCTCCTCTCCTTTATCCTCTCCTCTCCTTCACACTCTCTATTCTCCTCATTTGCTCTCCTTGACCAGCTACTACATATACTCTACATACTCTATATTTGTCTGATTCTCTCCTTCTCTCCTCTAATTCACACTGTATTCTCCTCATTTTCTCTTCTTAACCCACAATTTCATATATTCTTCTGATTTGCACTTAGTGACACTTTGTGTCAGACGAGTGAAATATAAATAAACTCTATGTACTTATTAAGGACTCAGACGATGACGCACATTCAGTGACATGAAGTAAACCCACTCCTCTGAGACTTTACTTTGATCAACTCCTATTATTTGTCCGAGTTTGATGCGGTAAGAAAAGTGCTAAATCATTAAAACTTTTAAAAAGATTAGCCAGATATCTGGTGAAGTTTCAGTGCGAGCTTTAAATCTTCCTTCAGATAATCAGCTGCGTTACCGTTTAGTTTCTCTTCATTACATGAGTCTGACACCCTGTATTGTTCATGTAAATATATGTTGATTATTAGCGGAGATGGCGGCTGCTTAGAGCCGTGAACATGTCTTGTTATTGTTATTGAAGAAACTTTTTTTTTAGTTTTATGGACTCAACTGAACATCTGCTTGGATTTTTCACGTTACCATTTTTTTTCCCGTGGCCGTCATTTTTCATCTTGATTTGTAACGGATGGAACTATTTCGCTCTGGCTCAGGACGACGATGCCCCCCCCCACCCCACCCACCCCCTTACGTACCCAGCTCACAGAGCTCTTATTGGTCTTTGATTGATTGACTCCCCCATCTGGATCAAACAGCTGTCCACGCACACAACGCCAGCCTCTTTCTCCTTGCTGAAATATTTTTCGGAGATGTGTGGCGGAGATTCATAATGAAAGGAAACGAGGATACACCAAAATATTGTTTTTTATTCTCTTAATTTGAGCGTCTGGTGTGTTCCAGAGGTTCTCAACCTGTTTTCAGTGATGTAGCCTCTGTGATTTATGTTTACAGACAAGTACCCCCAAACCAGCGCGTCTTGGGTTGAAAAAAAAACAAATATACATACAATTAATTTTATGAATTTACATTTATATTTAATTGAATATGTATTAAATATAAAAAAATTAAAGATCATTTAATATAAATAATTGTTGTATATATTTTTGAAAAAAGGGATAATTTAATTTAACTATTTTTTATATATATATATTTTTTAAAGGATGATTTAATTTAAATAATTAAAAAATATATATTTTGAAAAAAACGAAATTTTATTTAAATTAGTTTTAAAATATATTTTGACAAAATCTCACAGACCCCCGGAGTGCCTTGACGTACCCCCAGGGGTCCACGTACCCCCATTTGAGAACCACTGGCCTATAAAAAAAACATAATATAATCAGCAAACAGCCTGCAAACAAATGTTTTGAAACAATCACATAAAAAAACATTTTGATTAAAAATCCTTTCATCGCGGCAATAAAAAAACACGAGTAAATGTTCAGATCAATATCGCGAGAGTGCGAGGGGATTTATTTACAACCTGTCAACCCCTTGGCTGGAATGTGCGACACCCGGCCTAAATGATTGGTTCAGACGGCCCGCCGTGCTACTCCTCAAGGGTGGGAACACGCGTCCACATTCATGAGCATGTCGGGGGGGCAGCTGACAACAGCACATCCATCAGGGGATCGGATCCCACCAGTATGATGATTGTTGTGATGCTGGGGACTCCAGCTGCTATTCATGAACACCACCAACTATTTAGGTTATTTGAAGGGTAACTAAACCCCAGAGTTTTTATTTTTGCTGAAGGGCCTCTAACCTCTAAGGCTTGCTAGCTTGCATCACCTGCTTCAGAAAATAGCTTTATTAATGTATAAAAGGAACTGTTTTCCACCTGTAGAGAGCGGTTGGTGTGAATATTTCTAACACAATATGTTGAGTTCATCAGCTATAATACCTTTACAAATTGGATTTTCAGCTGAAAGAAAGGGGGTTAGGTGTTTATTTACTCTGTATTTACTGAACAACATTATGAGACATTACAGAAAAGTACTATTTTTTAATGCGCTATTGGCTCTCTATTTTTTAGCATACTTCTAAAAACATAAATACACAAAAGTCCATATAGGGAGACTAAATGACCAGAGAGGAGATGATAAAGCTACTGCGCTGCAGGATGTGTGTGTTTGTGGCTCCGAGGCGTCCCGGTCACACACCATTTGCTGGGTTAGGGGTTTATTTACTTTGTATTTACTAAACGACATTAGAAGACTTTATAACAATGAAATATTTTCTAAATGTGTGGCGTGGTTCTAAGAAATGGGGAAATTGTTATTTTTCTCTATTTTGCTATTTTCTAAAAACACGAATACACAGAGGTCCACATATAAGCCTTTAGAGAGAGAAGAGATGCCCAGAGAGGGGTGATGGAGCTCCTGCACGTGTGCGTGGCTCGGAGACGTCCCGGTCTCAGTCCGTTGGCCGGGTTGCCGACACAAACACAAGTCCTTCATCACGAGTGTGACGGCCGGCCTGAGGTTGTGTACACAGACAACACAACAACATCGGCGTCGCGACGCAGAGGCAGGAGGAGTGTCTCCTCAGAGGAGGTCAGGGCTGCAATCTCCACGGCACTAGAGCTTCCTTGCTTGGATTCCTACCTTCCTTTCCTACCTTCCTTTTCTTATTTCCTTCCATCCTTCCATGCCTACTTTCCGACCTACATTTCCTCATTTACGTCATTCCTTGCATCTTTTCCTTACATCTTTTCTTTCTTGCTTCCTACCTACCCTCCTTTCCTCCTTTTCTTCCTTCCTTGCCTCCTTTCCTTCCTTTACTACCTTCCTTGTCTCTTTTCATTCCTACCTTTTCTTCCTCCTTTTCTTTCCTTCTTTTCTTCCTTGTCTCCTTTCCTTCCTACCTTTTCTTCCTCCTTTCCTTGCCTTATTTCCTTCCTTTCCTACCTTCCGTGCCTCCTTTCCTTCCTTCCTTGAACCCTTGCCTTCTTTCCTTTCCTACCTTACTTGCCTCCTATCCTACCTTCCTTGCCTTCTTTCCTTCCTTTCCTACCTGCCGTGCCTCCTTTCCTACCTTCCTTGCCTCCTTTCCTTCCTTTCTTGCCAGCTTGCCTTCCTTCCTTGCCACCTTGCTTTCTTGCCTAACTGCCATTCTTCCTTTCCTTTCGTTCCTCCCTTTCCTTGCTTCCTTGCCCACTAAGCGGTGCGGAGCGACACCATTCTGATGTTTTTTTTTGCTGTTGTTTCAAAAGAGATGAAACCTGAGACGAGCGCTGCGATCCCAGAGATACGACGGCGTGACGGGAGATATCTGGGCTTCCTGTTTGCTCAGGGAAACATAAAACTGCTTTATGGAAAAGGACGTTTATCCCCGGGAATGTGGGAGCAATAAAAGTAGATTTACGTGTTGTGTAATTTTATATACAGGGGGGCACCGCATGGCCCGCATCGAGGAATCTTCATTTACTTTGATTGTTACGGGTTACGCCTGAAGGGGTTAACAGAACACACCGTTCAAAGATGTGTGAAAACATTGTTCATGAGGCTGGGAATGATCGCTATCGTCCTGGGAATGCATTTCATCTGTTAAAATGTAAATTACATGTAAAGCTACAACAAGGATGTTTCATTGCGTTGATTTTGGCGGCCCCTGTGGACGACGGCGGTACTGTCCCCGATGCGCCGGACTCCTTTTGTACCTCATATTTGACTGCAGCAAGTGTCTGACGGTCGGGAGAGCGGCCGTCCCGTAACCACGAGGTAGCCGGTTCGATTCCCCGCTCTCCCCACTGCACGTCAAAGTGTCCTTGAGCAAGGCACTGAGCCCCCAGCTGCTGCCCGGAGCGCTTCTCTGCAGCCCAGTGCTCCTTAATGACTACGAATGGGTCACATGCAGAGAGGAATTTCATAAATGGGATCAATGAATTGTAGATTATTATAGAGGCATTATATTGAGACTGTTTCATAACCAATTAAAAGTTATTTTTAGTAACTTTAAAGGGAGTCCAAGTATAGCGCCCGATATTTCCACCTCTGCATCCTGAGATGTACGAACACATCTGTTGTTGACTTTAAGGATAAGATGATTCAGCATGCATAAAAACTCCCGGTTGGAGCAGAAATAGACAGATTTCGACTTTGCAAGCGCTAACATTCGAATAGACAGCGAGGAGGGGGGAGGGGGCTCAAGAAGCAGGCTTTTCACATTACCCAGAAACCCCGCCGTCTCCCAGGGAGCACATATTTAATTACAGACACGACAAGGAAGACATGAGGGAGTTCAAATGCAACAAATCCGTCATCTCCCCCCAATCCCCTCCCCCCCCCCCCCACCCCCACAACGCCACCGCCCTCCGCCCTGAAAAAAAGGAAATCGCACTCTCACCGCACAGCATGTTGTACAGATTATCTCGGGGTCGGAAATTACAGAACATCTCCCGACCTTCGGCGGCGGAGCTCCTGCCAAACGCTCCGGACCGGCTTCCTGCAGCCCGGCTTCCTGCTGGATCGCCCGAGTAGAGCTTCCCGTCCCGAGGGTCGCCATCGCGCCTATCAATGCTGAGCGCCGCAAATGTGAAGCGTAGATTGTGATAGAATAGATTTTCTTTTATTTACACCCCCCCGATTCAACTATTTTTCTTGTGAATGTACCTTTTATTCCAATTTTTTCCAGCGTATATCCCGAGGCCGTTCAAAGGCAGCGGCGCATTTGACACCGTAACTCAAGAAATGCTTACGATGTTGAACTTTGCTTAATGGGGTGCCTCGGGGATCCATCTGCACCTCTACTCCCTCCCCCCCCCCACCATCTATGATATGTGATCGCTGAATCGAGGGACACAAATCAAGGGGTCCCCCCCCCCCGTCACCCTCGTGGGAGGGTCCTACATACGCTCTCTCATGGATGAACGTTACACTTTCAGAGCTATAATACTTTATATTTTACGCCTTAACAAACGTGAAATCTATACCCTGGTGATGATAGGAGAGCGTTAAGGCGTTTGAAGTCGCTCGAGGATAACACGGTGTGTGATGTCACAAACACCCCAGAGAACTATCACCTAAAGGTGTTGTTCACACCAAAAGCGATGCGATTTTTTCACAAGACCGAATCCCATGAAAAGTCAGCGTATAGACGCGCGTGGCTGCGATAGACGCGATATTTTCCGGGGCGTTTGGGGTGATGCGATGTGGGCGACACGTTTTCAGCGGCGTAACTTTCGCCCCTAGTTGAAATATTTCAACTTTGAGGTGGTCATCTCGCAACTCGGGCAAATCGACTCTTGAGTTCCGCTCTCGTAGCTGGAAGCGGAAGTCTTTCAGACGTAACGGTAACTTCATCGTGAAAGTGACCAAGCTGAGTGAGCCTACGGGTGATGTCATCAACCCAAACACGAGGGCGGTAGTGTGTGGGACGTCCGCAACAAGTATGAAGCAGAACTAGCGGTTAGTTATTCCGTGGTGGATGAAGGAGACGATAACGGTCTTTACGGAGACGAGACACAGAGATAAGCCCCGCCCCTCGCGGAGCGTCTCGACGCTCATGGCGAGAACACAGTGAACGGTCGAGCGAGTAATCTCACGCGTTTTAGTCAACGTGAAAAATCGCATCGCTTTTGGTGTGAACCACCTCAACTCCCATCGGTTTTTTTTAAGCCTTGAATTCGGAGATTGTGGCCGTCGCCATCTTGGTTTTTTTTGCAACCGGCGACCGAAGTGAATCAGGAGTGATATAGAGACGCTGTAAACATGGTAAACACAGGTTCATGGGGTCTGTCGCTAGTTTCAAGTCTTCATCGATGGCATGATGGACATTTAGTATGTTATTTCCCCATTTGGATTCAAATGTATCGCAAATGTATGTATAAATGTATATATATATTTATATATATATATATATATATATATTTATTTATATATACATATATATAAAAATATATATATACACATATATATATATATATAAATATATATATACACACATATATATATATATATATTTCTGTATATGTATGCATATATGTATGTATAACAATCTTTAGGGCGGGGCTACTCGGTGTACTTTTATGTATTTATATATATATACAAATATATATGAATATATATGAATGTATATATGTGTTAATATACATTAATATATACACATATATATTTCTGTATATATATATACATACACAGAAATATATATGTATACATACAGTAAATAACCACAAGGTCAAAGGTCAAAACAGTTAAAGTAAAAGTATTTTTATGTAAATATTATATTATTTATAATTATTATTTGTAATAATATTTAAACAAACGCTAAAGCTTTTTTGTGAACGATGTCACTTGTTTTCGCTTTTTAAATCTTTTTCTTTGCTCATTAATTCAGATTTCATGGTCGTCTCTGTTTAACGTGCAATAAAAACTATAAACGTGTTAAATAGAGTTAAATAAAGTTAAATGGAGTTTGTACGTGTGGTGTTATGAGCTTTGTTCTGCTGCCCGTGTGACCATAAACATCCGAGTGAGATTATGTATGAAGATAGTGAAACTATGTCGGTGTTCATAATGTTACACCGGATAGTTGTCAGTGAGGCGTTCAGGTGCACTCGGCGTTTTTAACGCCGCATGTGTTCAAGGTGGAGCAGGTTTTAATTATCGGAGTGTTTAATGAGCTTCATAGCAACACAGTGTTTATTTTAATCTGCTAAAATAATAGCTGTCGATTAATGAAGTGCAGTTAAAAAACAAGTACAATAGAAGAATACTACGAGTACATCAAAGTACATCAGAAGTGTACTGAGTACCTTCAGGCGATGTGTGGCTCTGCTGCTTGTGCAGTGTTAACAAGTAGGCAGTGTTTGTTGATGTAACAGTGGGAGGAGGTGACTCAGCCACAACCATAATCTTTCCCATAAGCCCCGACAATAAAACCATAGTCGTCAAGTCTAGTGTAGAAAAAACACACAGGAACACACAAAAACACACAGAAACACACAAAAACACACAGAAACACACAGAAACTGCTCCTGTGTTTTTTTAGTGAAGATTATTTCATCGTTAAAAACACACAATGTTTTATTGTATTTCCTGCAGCATCGATTCTGCAATATTCCCGAGAGGATTATTATAACTTTGCTTTATTTGATAAGGGGCATTCATAATAATAATAAAATATTTCTGTAAATGTGGCAGTCAGCCAATTAAAATATGAACTCATGTGGGCGGTCGGGTCTTTTTTAAATGTGTTGAATGTTTTTTATTGGTTTTGCAAACATGCAGGAATGAAGAGTTATACCACCCCAAGAATGTGGGGCACACACGACATCACCTTCAGGTGCTGGAGGTTGAAACGCCGTCACTATATACAAATATTGCAAATACAATATTAAAAACAGAATATAATGGTCCATACAATCAAATGTTTTAAAAATGCAACAATTATATCCAATTAAGATCAATCAAACTTGTATTACAGATTTAAGGTCCAGATAGTACAAAACATTCAAATAGAATAAAATACATACAAAACTACAAGTAAAAGACTAAAGTCAAAGACAAGCCATTTGTGTGCCTTCATTTAATTTTCATTTAATGTATTTATTTATTTGTACACATTAATCAACCTATGGGTAAATGTGTTAACATTAGCGAAGGCTACATTCCAGCTTTGGTCCCTGTGGCCAGATGTTACAGCCTTCCTGTGTTGACCTGTGTGTAAGCCCCGCCCCCTTTGCTCTAGCCCCGCCCCCTGTGGTTCCACCCTCTCAGTGGGGTCATAGTCAACCTGCTCCAGAACTCCAGACCATAATATCCACATGATGAACTTGTTCTCTTTGTCTCATTCTAGCTGTCATTCTCATCTGAGATCTGCCCTCCTCCTCCTCCTCCTCCTCCTCCTCCTCCTCCTCCTCCTCCTCCTCCTACTCTTTTATATCTGATAAAACATGATGATCTCATGTTCAGAGTCATCAATCCAGCAGATGAATTCGCACATTGGATTTCTTAAAACTGCGTTGAACGTCTTGACAGACATCTCACTCTAGTCCAACTAGAACAAACCGCCATGATTACACTAACTTACAGCACATTTAAATATTGTAAGAACTAAGACGTGGAATCATGCGTCCACATAACTACATGGAATATCTGAGTCTCATTAAAGGGCTAAACCCGAGTCGCCATCAGTCTGACAACAGAACCCAGAGTGCGGTTCAGATCCACGTCATTAACCTGACATCGTAAACCCTCCTGAGCTGCTCTCCTGCAGCTGGAATGTGTTCGGGGATTTATAAAATGGTGCCCCCGCCGATACGCCACGCAACACCTTTCATTTCTGTTTCGTTTTTTGCCAGGTCATTTAGCTTTATTTGTGATGAGGGAGACGATTTATGAAATGCGGAGCGCCTTTTAACGGCTAAGAAAAGTAATAGAAGGACCTCACAGCGAGAGGTTAGTTCATTAATATCTGTGTATATATATATATACAATGAGCACATTGCATTTATACTATCGTACTACAGAGGAAAAAGGAGATGTTTAAAACACCATTTCTGCTTTTAAAGCGACACTATGTAACTTTTCCCCTGTAGCGCCCCCTTCAGGTATTTAACGTCTGGCTCTCGAGCCATATATGGCTCTTCCGGCTCGTGAGCTGACAGCTGATCGCGACTCGCTGCTTCGATCAGCGGCAGCGCGTCTCTTTCAGCGGCAGCCCGGTGTTCCCCACAACAGCATATCACTCTGTCTCTACGAGTCGCGTAGCGGAGCAAATAAAAAGTCACCTGTGAGAGTGGACTGGCACTATATGACGTTGCGTAAAGCTGCCAGACAGCAAGTTGAACTACTGCCGCCGGAAGCACCAGGCGGCTCGCAACATCTTACATTCAGCAGTTTTCTGGCCACAGACCCCCGATGGCAGTGGTGGAGGCACAATTTTTTTCAAGCTGTTATTTTAAGGTGGAAAAGTTACATAGTGGGGCTTTAAGTTTATCTGAAATCAGTCGAATTGAAGGCTAGCTCCTTCTTACCAGAGAGTGTTAGCTTAGCTGTTAGCATTAGTGCTCTGAATGCTTTTTAGTTGGAATGCTTCAGCAGTCCAACTCTTGTTCTTGTCTTCTTTATTAGTTAGAATGCTTCAGCAGTCCAACTCTTGTTCTTGTAATCTTTAATTAAACTTCTTATATTTATTAGTTGGAATGCTTCAGCAGTCCAACTCTTGTTCTTGTAATCTTTAATTAGTTGGAATGCTTCAGCAGTCCAACTCTTGTTCTTGTAATCTTTAATTAGTTGGAATGCTTCAGCAGTCCAACTCTTGTTCTTGTCTTCTTTAATAAACTTATTTTTATTCTATTTCTTCCGTACCTTTTTTGTCCCTCTTCTACTCCTTCATATATTCAGCTATTTGAATCATTCAAATATTAAAAAATTCAGCTTCTTCAGACTTAGAATGGCATTACTTTTCATGTTTCAAATGTTTCAAATATTTGTATTTAAATACTTTTATGTTATTTTAAATTCATCAGTTCCTATGGAGAAAATCGTCAGCTTTAAAAAGCTTACAGTATCTTCATATTTGAAGCAAATTCAGAAATTTATTTTTTTCCTATGTTCATTTTTCAGCTATTACTGTATATTTTCAAATATTTTTTATCTTTTCAAATTTTCAAATTTTCAATTTTTTTTATGGAATAAATAATGAATGGGATCCAATGAGAGAAATCTTCAAATCCGCTTCAACTTGTTCAACTTTAAAAGCTTACTATATCGGCATACATTCAGCTAAAGACACCACTTAACCTTTATAATGTTGACAAAATCTTTAGCTATAACTTTATTAAAGCTTGTTTTGATAGCTCTTATACTTTTTAAACTGTGATTTTTTTAGTTTGATGCTTTTTCCGTTTTTTGGGACTTTTCACAGCACAGACCTGTTGGCTCAGAGTGGAGAGCAGAGTCAGATTCTTGCTATTCAATTATTTGGAAACTGTTGCTACGACCACAATATGCACTCTTTAGGCATAATTTCAAGATGTAGTCGTAGGAAATCTTGTGCTTGTCGTACACGTATACCAATAGAATCCAACAGAATAACACAGTTGGCTACCCAACGCTTAACGAGCGAGTAAATCGACTCTCTCCCCATTCCCCACCATGTTAAATTTGAACACAATTTTCTCTATCGAAGAAAACCAGAGCACTTTCTGAATCGCTACTACGCTCTCATTTCTAAACCCCGAAACATTGAATCACACCGAACGTTCACACAAGCCTTGAGCTTCTCATAATGTGGACGTTTTTAGTGTGAGAGTTATGGTTCTCTGTGAAATCAAATGTTCTGACAGGTTCCTTTCATCAGATCCAGACCTGTCTGTCTCTGTCACACAGGTGCTTCACATTAGGCTAATCAGTGGCGGATCTCACACAAGCTCTTGTTTACCAACATTGCATCCCACTCACACACTGACCAACGGGTTGTGTGTGCGATGTGTCTATATATGGAGAGATATTAGAAGAGAACCAATATTAGAGTTTATCAGGTCTCATTTAACCCACAAAATAAAACACCTATCGTGGCGTTGCTCAATCTTTCCTCTCTATTGATTCTACTATTTTGGTGATTTGATCATGTTTTATTTGACAAGGTTTAACAAATGCTTTTGCAGAAAAAAATCCATATGTTCAGATGTTTAAGCTATGTTCAGCCTATTTAAGATGTTGGCAGCTATTTTAAGCTATGTCCAACTTAAAAAAAAAAAGTTCAGCTAATTTCAGTCATGTTCAGCTATTTCCAGACATTTTCAGTTATTCATTTCATATTTAAGTTATTTTCAGCTATTTTCATTTATTCATTTCATATTTCAATTATTTTCAGTTATTCATTTCATATTTCAGCTATTTTCACCTATTCATTTTAGCTATTTCCAGACTTTTTCAACTATTCATTTAATATTTCAGCTATTTTCAGACATTTTCAGCTATTTTCAAACCTTTTTCAGCAATTTCGTTTTTACTTTTCAGCTTCAAACTTTTAGCATTCCAACGCATTTTCAGCAGGAAATGCATTTTCTAGTTTAAACTTTTTATTATTCTTCTATTTCTTCCGTACCTTTTTCGTCCCTCTTCTACTCCTTCATATATTCAGCTATTTAAACAATTCAAATATTAAAAAATTCAGCTTCTTCAGACTTAGAATGGCATTACTTTTCATATTTCAAATGTTTCAAATGTTTTATATTTAAATACTTTTATGTCATTTTAAATTCATCAGTTCCTATGGAGAAAATCTTCAATTTTAAAAAGCTTACAGTATCTTCATACTTTCAGAAAATTCAGCAATTTAATTTTTCATATGTTCAGATAGCCTTCAGCTTTTACTGTATATTTTCAAATATTTTTTATCTTTTCAAATTTTCAAATTATTAATTTTTTTAGGGAATAAATAATGAATGGGATCCAATGAGAGGAATCTTCAAATCCGCTTCAACTTGTTCAACTTTAAAAGCTTACCATATCGGCATACATTCAGCTAAAGACACAATTCCACTTTTAAAATGTTGACAGAGGTGTTAGCTATAACTTTATTAAAGCTTGTTTTGATAGCTCTTATACTTTTTAAACTGTGATTTTTTTTAGTTTGATGCTTTTTCCGTTTTTTGGGACTTTTCACAGCACAGACCTGTTGGCTCAGAGTGGAGAGCAGAGTCAGATTCTTGCTATTCAATTATTTGGAAACTGTTGCTACGACCACAATATGCACAATAATTATTATTTTAGTTTGATGTGTTTTTCCGCTCCTCCTAGGAGCTTACAATGGGTGTGTGTGGGGAAGTCTAGAGCTGTGACGTCATGGCGAGAGGGGACAGCTGCGTCAGGATCAAGCGGAAATTATTTTTGTAAATCGCTACTACGGCCACAATTCTTACTCTTTAGACATATTTTGTTGATAAAGTATTAGGGAATATTGTGCTTGTCATAGAAATGTGACTGTGGAATCCAACAGTTTCCCAGATGTCTCGCGAGAAGCCTTTACGAGGGGAGAAGTCCACTTTTCTGCTCAGTCATCGCCATTGTAATTCTGAGCGCCTTTCAACTTTTTTGAAGCAAACAGGAGCATTTTCTGAACTGCGACTATACCCTCATTTCTTAACCTAAAAAATATTTAAGGAGATGTCAACGTTCACACAAGCCTTGAGCTTCTCCTAATGTAGACGTTTTTAGGGTGAGAGTTATGGTTCTCTTTCAAATCCAAATGTTCTGACAGGTTGCTTTCATCAGATTCTCAGCTGTCTGTCAGTTATTTTCAGTTATTTTCAGTTAGTGGGGCAGCTAACAGCATTTTTTGATGAAGAATCGTTCAAATGTGGATACAAGCACCAAAATTACTCTATGGATTCTGCTCTTCCAATAAAGAACATTAGCCAACGCAAAAAAAGCTCATGTCGGTCGCGCGCCATTTTATTTCCGCCATTATTAAAATATGCGTTTTCCATGTTATCTCCTGAAAAAAAACATCAAAGCACATATAAGATAATGTCAACCCCTATGTTTTGATGGTCAAGGATTGCAATGATACCATAGACAGCATCATTGAATGCTTTGTGTTATTCATGGCCACCATTTTGCCTTCCTCCATAACCAAATTCTGTATTTTGCGTCATATCTCTTCAGCCAAACACAATAAATGAAAAGTGGTAATATCTACCCCTATGTTTTGATGGTCAAGGATTACAATGATACCATACACAACACCATGCACTTTATACACTGACCAACGGTTTGTGCGTGTGTGTGGCCGCGTGCGCGCGTGTGTCTATATATGTAGAGATATTTCATATTTAAGTTATTTTCAGCTATTTTCATTTATTCATTTCATATTTCAATTATTTTCAGTTATTTATTTCCTATTTCAGCTATTTCCAGATATTGTCAGTTATTTTCAGTTATTCATTTCATATTTCAGCTATTTCCGGATGTTTTCAGTTATTCATTTCATATTTCAGATATTTCCAGCTATTTTCAGTTATTTTCAGTTATTTTCAGTTATTCATTTCATATTTCAAATATGTCCAGACATTTTAACTTATTCATTTCATATTTCAGCTATTTTCAAACCTATTTCGGCTATTTTTAGACATTTTCAACTATTTCCAAACCTATTTCAGCTATTTTAAAACCTTTTTCAGCTATTTATTTTTTATTTTTCAGCTTCAAGCTTTCAAATGTTAAGCATTCCAACGCATTTTCAGATGGAAATGCTCTTTCTAGTTTTCTTTAAAGTTTTAATTATTTCTTCTGAACTGACTTCTCCTTCACGCTGGAGCACCTGATATAACCGAACATGAGGTATAATGAAAAGAGCAGAAGCTGTTTTAACCCCAATTGCGAGTTGAAGTTTAGCTTCACTGGAAACTTATATTAGCGCAAGACTCGAAAAGCTAATCGGACGTCTACAGAGATTCAAAATGGAGGAGAAACACACGGCGGCATGTCGGCGCAGTGCAGAGGCGGAGAATTGTGAGAAACCGTTGGAGTTGCCGGTAAATAAAAATACCAGTAACCAAGAGTGAACCCAGTTAGCATTGGCTGGCTAACCTGCTAACCCGCTAACTCGCGAGAGACGAGCAAATGAAGGAAAGATAATGTTTTACTTTAAACAGATAACGTCACGCCACCGTATCTTACCATAGATAATAGTTGATGCCAGATCATAGAACAGCTTTTAAATCATCTAGTCTTTTTATGCAGAACGTTGGTTCCCCTAATTTAGTTTAGTTTTAATTAATTTGGTTTTTAATTATTTCTTTCATTTTTATTTTAAATGTAATATTGGTTTCTTGCTATTCCACTTGTTTTGCTTTGAATCTGTGGAGCACTTTATAAACATTGTTTTTAAAGGTGCTATATAAATAAAGTTATTATTATTATTATTATTATTATTATTATTATTATTATAACCCATGACAGACGAGCAAATGAAGGAGAGATAGCTATTATTATTATTTTAAACAGAAGATATGTATCTTCACATAAATACAAGTTAATATTATAATGCAACAGATCCATCGACTCCATAGCAACGCTCATAATATTTTATAGTATAATATTAAGTATCAACGGTGATTTTCTATTCTCAGCACAAAATGCTGCGTCATTCTCAACATTTCACGATAAATTCCCGTTTCTCGTGGAGTGAAGCGTGAAGACGGACGACTCCCACTCCCCCAACTCTGAGACGAGGAAATCTCCACCGTGAAAACAAAACCCAGACGGGTCCGCTGAGTTCACCCCGAAACCTCGCCGCTGTGTTTTCAAATAGCATCCTCAAAAAAAGCTTAAAAAAAGAGACTGTGAAATTGGACAAAGGGGTCCAGTGAACGCCTCCCCTCTCTGCAGCTCGTCACTGTCCTCCTCCTCTTCCTCCTCCCCCTCCTCCTCGCTCTGCAGCCTTCGTGTTTCATATCAGTTTCAAAGGACTCGAGGACCTCAGTCTTCTCTATTTGCTCATCAGGAATCAGGATCAACAGCAATTTGCTTCTGCGTGCTCCCTGTATGATTCTATGTCAGCGTGTTATTGAAACCACTTCAGTTGCTTCTGGCTTCTTTTTTTGTGTGGATGAGAATCTCTCCTGCAGTGAGAATTATGTACGAGAGACATGAGAAGGATATTCAACCCTCCTGTTACCTTCAAATGTACTCACATCTTTTACCCTTGGTGTCAATTTTACCCCAGAAATTTAAACCTCCAGAAAATTATTAGAATTTATATTGTTTCCCAAGTTTAAGTGTCACTTTATGTTGGTTGACTACATAAATAGCCCTTTAAATGAATAAAAAAGTTGATATTTACCTTGGTTTCTATCCAGGGACCATCTGAATAGATTTTGGGATTGAACGGTTCAAATAGCATGGTAAATTTGTATCCAATTGGCATACAACTAATTTTCACTTTTATAATTCAATGCCCAAACTTGTGATATGCGAAGGTATGTGCTCTACTGAGTGCCCGTTCTAGTTCTTATATGTTTTACATGATGAAAAAAAGCCTGGGGTCAAATTGACCCCAAAGAGTTGTGTTCAGGACATTGAAAACATATAATGTGTATTTTGTGTTTACCTAGTTGTCCCCAATAAATTAGGAAAATTCATGAAATACGAAGCAAAAAAAAATATGTTAATCATTTTTTAGGGATGTTAAAAATTGAATGGGGTCAAATTGACCCCAAGGGTAATAGAAGGGTTAAATTCCTTTAACATTCCCTTTAAATCCTCATTTATATGCTATGTTACACTTGTTTTGTGTTGGCGTGAACCTTCAAATCAACATCTCACATTTCCTTTTAAACAGTTGGCTATATGCCATCATGCAATTATGCCCAGTAAGTCAAAAGGCTCGGCAGTGGCCGTTTAATCATCAAATAAATGTTGTGAGAATAAACAAAAATGCATATTTTAGCTAATTAACTTGGCTAATTATTATCATGACACATGCTGATTTCACTGTTGACTCACTTAACATGAATAATCAATAGATAATGTCTCTGTGGCCTGCGGCAGTAAAGTGTTGGCGTCACTATTTTGGAGGGCTTTGTGAGATGAAGAGGCGGAGTCAATCCCCTCTGGACTCACAGACAGATTTATTAAAAAAAATCCTCTCCAGATTTCCATCAGCGTGGGTTCTGCTGTGAACAGGCCAGAGTCCCGAGGGAACAAACAGTTTGAGGGGGAAACATGAATAAAAACAAACAAAACAAACGAGAAAAAGAGTAGATCAAAAGATGAGTGTTCTTGTAATGCAACAGTGCCACCTGTGGGTCAGATGCAGTACTGCTGGTCGAGTTCTGGTTTACTCTAAATATGAGTTTACCACGTGAGAATGGGCATGTTGTACATAATTCTCCTTGAGAGGGGGGGGGAGGGGGGGTGAATCGAAAATAAAAAGGTGGTAAGAATAATATAAATACCATTGTTATAGTAGGTTAAATATGGAGTATGATGATTTATGATGATTTCTGTTTTTCTGTCCTTGTCTGGTTGTTCATACAGTTGGTTGTTATGCTGTTATGTATTTTTTTTTTATTTGTTGTTGTTTTTACCTGTTTTAAAAACTTAAAATAAAATGATTGAATCAAAGAAATTCGCAGTTGATCTTCAGTTGATTAAAAATATCAGAATTATTAGAGATTTTGCTTTTTCTGAACTAAACAATATTCTGGGTTTTCAATGAATCTATTAGATCAACGGAATGAAGTGGCTGATATAAAGCGACTCATTATTTCCTTTTGACAGGCTTGTAGTATTTATGTCTGTCTTTAATTTGTCCTGTATGCTTCTTTGTAGTCTATTCCTGTCTCTTTGTAGTTGTTTTGGTAGTTTTATGTTTCTTTGTGGTGATGTTGAACCTCTTCCTGGTCGCTACGTGTCTTAATTGGCATTTTGGAGGTTAAGGCGAGCGGGGGCCCCTGACACACGTTTGGGCCCCTTCAGTAGTCCACAAATGGCTCATGGTTCTTTCAGACACCTTCATAGGTTCTTTGAAGGACTCTTTAAGGAAATGGTTCTTTAAAGAATCCTGGTTTGAAAGGTTCTTTGTGGAATCAAAAAGGGTTCCTTAATTAACCATTTTTTAAAGGTTCTTTGAGACACCTTTATATGTTATTTGAAGAACTATTTAAGGACAGGGTTCTTTAAAGAACCCTGGTTTGAAAAGTTCTTTGAGACATCTTTATCGGTTCTTTGAAGAACTCTTTCACAAAATGGTTCTTTAAAGAACCCTGGTTTGAAAAGTTCTTTGTGGAACCAGAAATGGTACCTTAAAAAACATGTTTTGAAGGTTCTTTGAGACACCTTTATCGGTTCTTAGAAGAACTCTTTCACAAAATGGTTCTATATAGAACCCTGATTTGAGAGGTTCTTTGTGGAACCAGAAATGGTGCCTTCAAGAACCATGTTTTGAATGTTCTTTGAGACACCTTTAGGGGTTCTTTGAAGAACTCTTTCAGGAAATGTTTTTTAAAGAACCCAAGGTTTGAAAGGTTCTTTATGGAATCAAAAAGAGTGCCTTAATGAACCATTTTTTAAAGGTTCTTTGAGACGCCTTTAAACCCTGGTTTGAAAGGTTCTTTGTGGTTCTTCCCTCTGAAGAACCATTTTGCGTTCCAGATGGCTCCTTCATCTTTCTGTCTCGGTGGGCTGAGGTGGCGAGACGGGACCGACCCTGAGTTTATCCCTCAAGACATTTTTCAGAAACCCAAAAGACGGATGATCAGCATCTCATTGTCGGTCCTTCTCTTTTTTTAAAGTCCAAGTCCCATGAACTCCCCACTCGTCGGATCTCATTTCCTGCCGCTTCGCAGGAGGCGAGCACTGCGGCGGCGGCTGCTTTGGATTACCGCGGCCCTTCATCTCCTCGTTTGACTCCATTGATCTTCCCCGGGCCGAGCTTCGAATTCACGATACGGTGGATGGATTCTTTTTTACGAGCGTAAGCGCTGCATCGAGCGTTCGGGCTTCTCTTTCTTTTCTTTCCTTCTTTTTTTGGAGAGGAGAAAAACATCCTTTGATGGTCCGAACTAATCTGATTTCACATTTCTATCTCACGTCTGTCGGCCCGCTCGGCGTTCGGTTCTCCTCGGAGACGGAGATCCTTTTAATACACGTCTCAGGGGGAAGTCATTTCCCAGACAAAAAATAAATAATATCCATATAACTCACTCGGACGGAGCGTGATGGATTTACAAGCCTGGCTCCAAACTCAGAAAGCACCTCCGTCTTTTATGTAACTTCATCTTGAGAAGTTTATCACGAAGCCGAAGAACGCTACGAGACACGAGGCGTGGCATCGCATCGTCGGCCAGATGTCGGCGCGAGAGGGGAGGTCGTCGTGTGAGGGTCGCCGGTCAGCGGTCCGACTTCCGATCGGGGGGTTCGCAGGTTCGATCCCCGGCCTAGTCGGTGTGCCCTTGAGCAAGGCACTCCCTGTAGCTGCTCCCTGTAGCTGCTCCCTGTAGCTGCGTCCACGCTGTGTGAATACAACGTGATGGTAATCAGCTAAATTTAATCGGTTTAAAACTTTGTGGTCAGAGCGGCGGCCCTCTTTATCCGCCTCAGTTAACGCATAAGTAAGACTTTGGAATCCATCTTTTTGTAAAAATAAAAATAAAAACCACAAGAACTCGTGACAACATACACCTCCGCTTCCTATTCCTTCCTCTTCTTCGTCCCTCCTCTTCATCCATCCATCCCCCCCCCCCCCGGTATTATTGTCCCGTCCACCTAAACCTCTCTGACTCGTCCTCCTCGGCTCTTTGTTCCTCTGCTGTCGCTTCACTCGCTCGCTGCAGCTGTGAAAACACACTTAAAGGATTTATCCGACCAGTTTTCAAAGTGTCGAGCGGAGAGGTTTTTTCGCGAGTGATCGCCCAAAAAGACGAGGAGCAGTTTGTCCTCTGGCGACCCGAACGCGAACAAGAGCCGAGTCCACGGGCCAGATGTTGGTGCTCTGGACTGTGGACCGACCGCCTGCTGCCTAAAGATACCTGAGAGAAGCAAAGCAACGGAGCAAAGCAACGGAGCAAAGCAACGGTGCAAAGCAACAGCGCAAAGCAACAGAGCAAAGCAACAGAGCAAAGCAACAGAGCAAAGCAACAGAGCAAAGCAACAGAGCAAAGCAACAGAGCAAAGCAACAGAGCAAAGCAACGGCAATCCCCAAAAATCTCAGCATTTCCATATAAGAAGATGACAGCTGGGTAAAGACAAAAAAGTAAAACCCTGCAGACAAAATGAAAAAGACTTTGACTTTCCTTCAGTATCTTCGATGTGCGTCTTCATCGGGTCGTCGTTTTCATCAGGTCGTCTTCATCGGGTCGTCATTTTCATCAGGTCGTCTTCATGGGGTCGTCTTCATGGGGTCGTCGTCTTCATCAGGTCGTCTTCATCGGGTCGTCTTCTTTGGGTCGTCTTCATCGGGTCGTCTTCTTTGGGTCGTCTTCATCGGGTCGTCTTCATAGGGTCGTTGTCATCGGGTCGTCTTCATCGGGTTGTCATCTTCATCGGGTTGTCGTCTTCATCGGGTCGTATTCATAGGGTCGTTGTCATCGGGTCGTCTTCATCGGGTTGTCATCTTCATCGGGTTGTCGTCTTCATCGGGTCGTCTTCATCGGGTTGTCATCTTCATCGGGTCGTCTTCATCGGGTTGTCATCTTCATCGGGTCGTCGTCTTCATCGGGTCGTCTTCATAGGGTCGTTGTCATCAGGTCGTCTTCATCGGGTCGTCTTCTTTGGGTCGTCTTCATCGGGTCGTCTTCTTTGGGTCGTCTTCATCGGGTCGTCTTCATAGGGTCGTTGTCATCGGGTCGTCTTCATCGGGTTGTCATCTTCATCGGGTTGTCATCTTCATCGGGTTGTCGTCTTCATCGGGTCGTATTCATAGGGTCGTTGTCATCGGGTCGTCTTCATCGGGTTGTCATCTTCATAGGGTTGTCGTCTTCATCGGGTCGTCTTCATCGGGTTGTCATCTTCATCGGGTCGTCTTCATCGGGTCGTCGTCTTCATCGGGTCGTCTTCCTCGGGTCGTCTTCCTCGGGTCGTCTTCCTCGGGTCGTCGTCTCCGTCAATCGTCATAAAAAAGGAGTTGAACTCAAACGCACCGCAAACAACTTCATGTTGACATGAAAAGCGTCCTGGAGCTCCTGTAGTCCGGTCAGCAGGAAACAGGAAGCAGGAAGCAGGAAGCAGGAAGCACTATTCTACTAATCTACGGTGATGCTCCATCGACCCGCTCCGGGGTCCATGACCCGCTCCGGGCCCCACCAACCCTTCCCCCCCCCAACCCTTCCCCCCCCCAACCCTCCCCCCCCCTCCTGGTGCTCCTCGCGTTCTGCTCGCCGATCACAAAGAGCCACAGAATGTCAAACACCAGAAGCCCGAGTAAACATCCCTCGTCCCTCTTCACCACGAGGCTGTAATCATCCCCACAGGCTCCTCCCACTTAATCATCCTCACAGGCTCCTCCCACTGCAATCAGACCTTTCGATGAACTTGTGTGACCCGGTTGGCTGAAATATGCTTCTTCTTAATACTAACTGTCCTCACTCCATTAAACTGTGACAGGGAGAAGTCATGAAGAGTGAATATGAAGCCATAATGCTAAAACGTCAATATTATAACTTTATCAAATAGTCTGTAGATGTGAAAATAATCTGCTCATCGAGCAGAAATGGAAAAATAATGTTTATGGAACTTAATTTGAGGTGAACTTCGAGCTCCTTGGAGGTTGTACAGTGTTTGTCCCTTTAAGAGAGCCGGACTAATGAATGTACATAACAGAAAACTTTAAGAATTTCCATTTTCTTTTACAGACACATCATATTTTATTTGTAAAAAAGTAGAAGATCCGGTTCTGTCACTTTTTTACAATTCACAGGGAGAGATTATCTGTGTCAGTTTTGTAGTTTAAAAACAATAACATTCAGTTTCCAGTGAGTTAATGATCAGATAAATTGTTGCTACGGCTCGTCAAATGCAGGAGAAACGAATACTTTAGCAGTATAATCATACATCCCAAAACTTCTCCTAAAGATCATAATCTTAATGCTTACATAGCGAGTATTTCTCTAATATCTTTATTTTTACATCTTTTAAACATGGTTCAAACGTGGCTAAAGACAAAAAAAGACTCAAAACAGCATCAAAGTTATCACAAATATTTGCCCCCAGCTAATATATGTTGGTTTCCAGTACCACCGTTTGGCCGTTAGGTGGAGCTATATACCAATAAATGAGCCGTCCTGCAACTTCCATTTTATGCAAATATCTCTATATTTGAAATTCTGGAAATTACACTAAACATTGAGCTTTATAAGACACGTATACCTGAATTAAGAACTATATATACATATATTTATATATTTTAACAGCGTCTGGCTCCAAAATAACTGAAGAGTTCACATTGAGAACATATTCAGGGTTAATTTAGAGTATGAAACACAATAAAAACACGTTTATGCTGCTTAAATTATATTTTAAAGCACTTGCACACATGCAATGTGGTATAATTCGAAGTATTAAAACATAAACGTGCATCGTGATCAGCTTTCTGTCACAGGATGGAGCGTTTCTGTTTAAAAAAAGAGTTTCTGAAGAAGAAGAAGAAGAAGAAGAAGAAGAAGAAGAAGAAGAAGAAGAAGAAGAAGAAGAAGAAGAAGAAGAAGAAGAAGAAGAAGAAGAAGAAGAAGAAGAAGAAAAGAAAAGAAAACAACTGTTTTTGAACGCACGTGAATCTGTGAGTGATGAAGAGCCTCGTTACCTCGTTACCTCGTTACCTCGTTACCTCGTTACCTGTCTCTCTGTTGATCGACGTCCTCTGGACACAGTGGAGAGGGGCGGGGTGAGCGCGGGAGCACCGCCCTCATCCAATGGGACGCGCGATGGGAGGAGAGTTTGAGGAACTCCAGCTTTTTTTTGTCCTAACTTTACCGGAGGACTCCTGAACGCAACACACGACTCGCAGCGCCGTTATTCCCCGGGACGGCGCGTCTCCCGGCTCGCTCCTCACCGCCGCTCACTTTTGGGATACACTTTTTTTGTTTTTGTTTTTACATTTATTTCAATATTAATACCCTTCTTTTTTTCTTCCAGGAGGAAGTTTTTTGTTTAAAAAAAAAAATAATCTTCCGAGGGATTTGCCAGTTTTTCCAGCCTCTTTTTTCCCTCTGCGCGTCTTGATGCTGCGGAGCTGTAATATAAACTTTCCAGATCTGCAGGAATCATATTCTCTCCATCCAAGGAGGATTTTTGCGGGATAAAGAAAACGAAGAAGAAGAAGAGGAAGAAGGAAAAGAAGAATAGCACTTGTGGAGTACTTTGAATCTCTGGAGGAAAGAGACGCACTTTTTTCTTTCTCTTTTCTCTTCTTTTTTCTTTGCTGGAATACAAATGCCTCAGTGACGTGAAGTGGATGCATCACATGCGGCATGGACTCAGTCTGAGGAAGAGGACGCGGTGGACCGGCTAACTCGCCATGGCGCTCGCAGGTAGGAGCGGGCTCTCGTGCCGCCGGCTGCATTTGATTCTCCTCGCGCTGTGGAGCCTCTCGCGCTACTCCGCGTCCAGCCAGGTCCGCCAGGAGTTCCGCGTCCTGGAGGAGCAGCCCGTCGGCACCTACGTGGGCACCGTGGACACCAAACCGGGCTTCACATACCGCTTCAGCGAGACCCACAAACTTTTCGCCATCAACGGCACCACGGGCGTCATTTACGCGTCGGTGGCCATCGACCGGGAGCTCCTGCAGAGCGACGTGGTCAACGTGGTGGTGCTGTCCAGCCAGCCCACGTACCCCACCGAGGTCCGCATCGTGGTCTCGGACATCAATGACAACTCTCCGGTGTTCCCAGACGCCTCCATCGTGGTGTCCTTCAAGGAGGACGCAAGCAGCGGCAGGCAGGTGATCCTGGACACCGCCACCGACCCGGACATCGGGAGCAACGGGGTGGACCACACCACCTACAGGATTGTGAAGGGCAACGAGCGGCGGCGGTTCCGCCTGGACATCACGGTGAACCCCAGCGGAGAGGGGGCTTTCTTGCACCTGGTGTCCACCGGCGGCCTGGACCGGGAGGCGACCCCCTTCTACCAGCTGCTGGTGGAGGTGGAGGACAAAGGAGACCCCAAGAAGTTCGGCTACCTGCAAGTGAACGTCACCATTCAGGACATAAACGACAACCCCCCGATTTTCGACCGAGAGCAATACCAGAACAGCGTTTTCGAGGACGCGGCGGTGGGCTCCAGCATTCTGCAGATCACGGCGTCGGATCGGGACGACGGCGCCAACGCCGAGATCAGGTACTTTCTAGACGAGGGGACGCCTTTCCAAATCGACCCCAGAGCCGGCACCGTGGTCATCAAAGAGGGTTTGGATTACGAGAGCAAGAAGGAGTACTCCCTGACCATCCACGCGGTGGACGGCGGCGTGCCGGCTCTGTCGGGCCGAACCGAGGCCACCGTCAAGCTCGTCGACGTGAACGACAACGACCCCGTGGTGAAGTTCAGGTATTTCCCCACCACCTCCAAATTCGCCTCCGTGGACGAAAACGCGCAGATCGGCACGGTGGTGGCGCTGCTCACCGTGTCGGATTCGGACTCGCCCACGGCCAACGGCAACATCTCCGTGTCCATCCTGGGGGGCAACGAGCAGCGACACTTTGAGGTGCACGCGTCCCCCGTGCCCAACCTGAGCCTCATCAAAGTGGCCAGCGTGCTGGACAGGGAGAGGATCTCCTCGTACAACCTGACCGTGTCGGTGTCGGACAACGGCGCGCCCACGGCGAGGTCCTCCTTCGCCAGCCTGGTGATCTTCGTGAACGACATCAACGACCACCCGCCCATATTCCAGGAGACGCTGTACAGGGTGGACGTCAGTGAGGACGTACCAAAGGGCAGCTACATCAAAGGGGTGTCCGCGACCGACGGCGACTCCGGGCAGAACGCCAACCTGCGCTACTCCCTGGTGTCTGGCAACGCTCTGGGCTGGTTCGCCGTCAGCGAAAACAGCGGCCTGGTCACCAGCGCCGCCCCGCTGGATCGGGAGGTCGCCTCCGAGATCGTGCTGAACATCAGCGCCAAAGACCAAGGACTGCAGCCCAAGATGTCGTACACCAAGCTCATCGTGAACATCACCGACGTCAACGACCGGGCGCCCGCCTTCTCGCAGGCCACGTACCACGTGTCGCTGGCGGAGCACACCCCCGCCGGCACCGAGCTGCTGGTGCTGTCGGCCGCGGACGGCGACCTCGGCGCCAACGGGACCGTCCGCTACGCGTTCGACACGGAGACTCCGGCCGGCGTGCGGGCGCTGTTCCGCCTGGACGCCGCGTCGGGGCGACTGAGCATCGCCGCGGAGCTGGACAGGGAGGAGCAGGCCTCCTTCTTGCTCCACGTCCGGGCGTCGGACGCCGGCACCCCCCCCCTGCACTCCGTGGGCAAAGTCAACATCACGCTGAGGGATATTAACGACAACCGGCCGGTGTTCTACCCGGTGCAGTATTTCGCCAACGTGAAGGAGAACGAGCCCTCGGGCTCCCACGTAACCGCCGTCTCGGCCACAGACCCGGATTTGGGTCGGAACGGCACACTCAAGTACATAATTACGGCCGGAGACGCTTCCAAATTCCGCATTAACAGCAACACAGGGAGGATTACCACGCTCGTGCCCCTGGATCGAGAGGAGAAGACCGCGTACCAGCTGCAGGTGACGGCGGCGGACGGCGGTGGCCTGCGCTCGCACACACACGCCATCGTGACCGTGACCGTCATCGACACGCAGGATAACCCCCCGGTCTTCAGCCAGGAGGTGTACAGCTTCGTCATGTTTGAAAACGTGGGCGTCGGGACCGCCGTGGGCGCCGTGTCGGCCACCACCGTCGATTTGAACACCAACATTTCATACCTGATCACCTCCGGCGACCAGCGAGGGATTTTTTCGGTGAACGGCGCCGGTCAGATCACGGCGTCGAGCCAGATAGACCGAGAGGAGCGTGGCTTCTACCAGCTGAAGGTCGTCGCAAGAGCCGGGGAGATCTCGGGGGAGGCCCTGGTGAACATCACGGTGAAGGACTTAAACGACAACGCGCCACGCTTCATCCACGCCGTGGAGCACGTGAGCGCCGTGGAGAACTGGAGCGCCGGCCACGTCATATTCCAGGCCAAAGCGTCGGATCCCGACGAGGGCGCGAACGGTGTGGTGGTCTACGGCCTCCGGCGAAACCCCAAGGGACTGTTTCACGTTCACGAGAAGCGCGGCCTCGTCACACTGACCGGGCCGCTGGAGGTCACCGCGAGCTCCTACGAGGTCGAGGTCGTCGCGTCGGACACGGGCGTCCCCCGGCACACCTCCGTCCTCGTCCTCGTCGTCGGCGTCTACGATGTTAACGACAACTCGCCGGTGTTCGACCAGCTGTCGTACGAGGTCGTCATCCCGGAGTCGGAGCCCGTCAACAGCCGCTTCTTCAAAGTGGACGCCGCCGACAAAGACTCCGGCGTCAACGGGGAGATCACGTACGTCATCGCCGGCGGCAACAGCGGCGACGTGTTTGGCGTTTTCCCCGACGGGCAGCTGTACATCAAAGCTGAGCTGGACCGAGAGACGCAAGATCGCTACAACTTAGTCGTGGTGGCCAAAGACCGCGCGGTGGAGCCGCTAAGCGCCGCCGTCAACGTCAGCGTGATTCTGGACGACGTCAACGACAACCGGCCTCTCTTCAACAGCACCAGCTACGTGTTTCACTTTGAGGAAGAGCAGGAGAGGGGCTCACCGGCCGGCCGCGTCTTCGCCGAGGATAAAGACGTCGGCCCCAACGGCGAGGTGAGGTACTCGTTCGAGGCGCCGCAGCCCGACTTTGAGCTGAACGCCGTCACCGGGGAGTTGACCAGCACGCTGCGGTTCGATCGCGAAGCGCTCGTCAGACAAAGAGGCGCCGCCGCGTTCAGCTTCGTGGTCGTGTCGTCGGACCGGGGTCTCCCAGAGCCGCTCAGGGACCAGGCCAAAGTGCAGGTTTACATCCGGGACATCAACGACAACGCGCCAAAATTCACCAAAGACGTTTACCAGGCCTCCATCTCGGAGTCGGCTCAGAACGCGACTCAGCTGCTGCGGGTCTCCGCCTCCGACGTGGACGAGAACAAAAACGGTCTGGTTCATTATCGCATCTCCGAGGGCAACGAGGAAGGACGGTTCGCCATTGACGGCGGCTCCGGACAAATTACGTTAGTCGGAAAGCTGGACTACGAATCTACGTCCTCCTACTCGTTAAAAATAGTTGCCATGGATGCCGGCGCCGCGCCGCTGTCCTCCTCCTGCATGCTCAGCGTCAGCGTCCTGGACGAGAACGACAACTCGCCCTCCTTCCCCAAATCCTCCCTGTCCGTGGACATCCTGGAGAACATGCGGATTGGGGAGCTGGTGGCCTCGGTGACCGCCACGGACGCAGACTCCGGTCCGAACGCGGACACGACGTACAGCCTCGCGGCCGCCAACAACCACGGCACGTTCGGCATCAGCCCCAACACCGGCAGCGTCTTCCTGGTGAAGAAGCTGGACTTTGAAACTCAGTCGCTGTACAAACTCAACGTCACCGCGAAGGACAACGGCAGCCCGCCGCGCTCCTCCACGGTTCCCGTGGTCATTCACGTCAGGGATTTTAACGACAACCCTCCAGTGTTCGCCGCCGGGGACATTTTCAAATCCATCCCCGAGAACCTGCCCCTCTCGGCGTCGGTCGTGACCGTCACGGCTCACGACACGGACGCGGACATCAACGGGGAGCTGGAGTACTCCATCGTCCGGCAGATTCCGCGGGGCGCCCACTTCGGCATCGACGCGAGCTCCGGGCTCGTGTTCACCAACAAGGAAATCGACAGGGAGTTCTCCAACCTGTTCGAGCTGACGGTCAAAGCCACCGACCGGGCCGTTCCGGTGGAGTTCCGCCGCTTCGCCTTGAAAAACGTCACAATTTGGGTCACGGACCTGAACGACAACATCCCCGCCTTCATGTCCCAGAACGCTCTGGTGGCCGAGCCCAACATCGTCATCGGCTCCATCCTCACCACGGTGTCGGCCTCCGACCCCGACGAGGGGTCCAACGGGGAAGTGGAGTACGAGCTTCTGGAAGGGGACTCGGACACCTTCATCATGGACAGGTACAGCGGCGACATCCGCCTGGCCTCCCAGCTGGTCCAGTCCCGACTCGTGTACACGCTCGCCGTGTCCGCCACCGACCACGGCAGCAGCCGCAAGACCTCCAGGACTCAGCTCACCATCATCCTCCGAGGGCCGGACGGGCCCGTCTTCTCCCAGCCGAAGTACATCACCATCCTCAAGGAGGGCCAGCCGCCGGGCACCGACGTCATCTCTCTGGGCGCCTCCAGCCCGAGAGGCGCCGCCGCCAAAGTGGAGTATTTCATCGTGGCGGTTCGCAGCGGCGGGAGAGCCGCGGGACGCCTTTTCACCATCGGCCGGCACACCGGAGTGATACAGACGGCGGCGGAGCTGGACCGAGAGCGAGGCTCCGACCTCTATCTGGTGGACGTGTACGCCATCGAGACGGAAGCCAGCCAGCCCAGGACGCAGCGCGCCGAGGTGAGTGCACTGGCAGACTTTTTTCTATTCTCTGGAGCTACTGGAAAGCCACATTGTACTTAGCTCTATTGGTCTATTTGATCTGTTTGGCAGGGAGAGGGCATGAACTCACCCACTGGCATTAGCGAGAGACATTTGGATGGAATAAGTATAATGTGATCAAGGTTTGGACTTGGAGGGGGAAGGGGGGGGGAGTGAGGCTGTCTAAGTCACACATAAAACAGAGCCCTCTATTGCACATGCCTGTGCATTAATTAAATTCCGTTTTTTATTCAATGGCTCTGCATCGTATTAAATGAAAGTTTTTTCTTAGACACAAGTACAAAATCCTTCGTTGGCAAGATAACGTTATTGTTCCCGTTTCCAAAAACACACGAGCCGTAACAAATTATATTAAATGTGCCTCCTTCTAATATTTAAACAGTCTTGGAAAGGAGACATAAGTGCTGCGTGTCTTCTGCACAAGCTCCCCTCCCGCTATTGTAAACTGAAATATTCCTATCAGCGGTTATGAACTGCACACGGACAGAAAAAACGAGTTTTAATATCCCCGCTGTAGACGTGAATCATGCGCGGCTGCTGTTTTTAAGGTTTGAGGCCCCCTTGGTGGTTCCCCTAGTGCCTCCAGTGGGAGAGGAGCTCATAAGGTCTTCCTCTGCAGGTATGCTTCATCATTGCCAGCATTACTTTGAGCCCTTGAGCCCGAGGCTGTTTTGGCACTCGGGTGGTCTCGAGGTACCGTTTTCATACCACGGGGAACCGCTCCACAGGCAATAAGTGACCATTAAAATTGGGCGACCTCTCAGGCCTCTGTGAAAAGACGGCGAGGTCAGACTGAGTGAAATCCAAGCCGTCGGCCGAGTGGACGGCATTATGAGATGCACCTTTTTTTTCCAGGCTTTCCCTCCAGAAAGAGGGAGTTCAAATTCTCAGAAGTGTAATGCAGGAACCTTAAACCCACATTTTGGGCGGCTGAGGCCGGCAGTGAAAATGAAAAACAAATGTGAGTCTATATATATATGTATATGTTTTGGAAATTTTAACCCGGGGGACTTGGAAAATGCCATATTATTACAGGCTTGGTGGCGCACACTCGCTTGCGTATAAAATTGGACTTCTACCGAGCGAAAGAAAAAAGAAAGAAAGGTGTACGCTTCTTCTTCTCTGGAGAAATGTGTTTTGCGTTACCGTGTTTCTGAAACATTTCCTTTGACGGTTGTTATCGATGCCTTCTCGTCGAAGCCGGAATATAATACGGCCATCAGTTATCTGGAGGAGAACTCAACACGTTGCTGAAATCAAGGAATTACTTGGCGAAATCGCGTTAGCTAAGTTAAAGCGACACTATGTAACAATTCCTTAAAATAACAGCTTGAAAAAATTTTTGCCGCTACAATTACTTTTAATATGCCGATTTGCGCCTCCGCCACTGCCATCGGGGGCTGTGGGGAGAAAACCCGACTATGTACGATTTTGTAGCCGCCCGGTACTTGGACCTGCTTCCTGTCAGTGATGACCAACGTCACATAGTGCCAGTCTACGCTCACATGTGACTTTTTATTTGCTCCGCTACGCGACGCGGAGAGACAGAGTGACATGCTGCTGTGGAGACGATCAATAACAGACGTTTAGTTTAATAAAAGAACAAAGACGTTTTTTAAGAAGGAACCTGACATTACTTCTGCTGTCATCTGGAGGATAGAGAAAGTTACAGGGGGGCGGCCAGAGTAAAAAAAAAAACTCAAACTCAAAAGAGACACACACAGACGTTAAATAGCTGAAGGGGGCGCTACAAGGGAAAACTACATAATGGGGCTTTAACATAAAGTTTTTTGTTCCCGCTCGTTGGCAAATCAGAATATCCAAACGTCCGATCGCTTTCCCCTGTAGAAGTCAGCAATCTGCTTCTGCTGCGGACTAATGAGAGACTATACGCCTTCCACCAAAACCGTAAACTCTTTGGTTCCACGCTAAGCTTGCGGGATGACTTTACCACGCCACCTGGCCGAGCTGTCGGCCTCTCTCCGGTTTAAGAAGCGTGAGATCTAATAACTCGGGAAAGGAATTCAAATGACCTTTCCTTCATTTTGGGAAAAACGTGGGCCGGGTTTTTGTGCTGAAACGTGACACTCGTTTTTTCTTTATTATAAAAAAAAGAAATTGCGAGGGTCGCGTTTGGGCTATTGCGCGCCCCCCCCCTCCTCTGTCAACGGGGTCTCGAAAGAAGACGGCGTGGCACAATAAGTGTAAACCTTCAGACTTAGACTAATGTTTTTCCAGCGCAGTGTTTATACACCAGATACCCGGTAGCAACTGGGGGGGGATTATTTCCACCCCTTGGGGTTGTGACCCTTTCACATTCTCCATTTCCCCATTCTCCCCATTGATTGCGTGCACGAGGGGAAAGAGAGCTGGCATCTCCCTCCTCTCCTCTTTGCACCATGTGTGATGTTTTGGAAACACTCTGAACAAAGAGACTTGGGCTGGACGGTCACCATTTTTTTTTCTTCCTCTTGGAACCTCAGAAAGTTTCGTCGGCGGTGGTTGTTGACTCGCTCCGTCGTTGCACGTCTCACATCTGGGTCATGAGTGACGCGGTGCAGTGGGCATTCAAACCCTTACTGCAGCAGCTTCTAAGTGTTAGCCGGGAATGTCGAGCGAGTGACTTCATCCCCCAGAAACCTTTATTGTTTCTTCCTCTTAATAGCAATTAACGCAGCTGAGAGGGGAAAAAAGTCCTCCATTGTTGGTGAATCCAGATTCCATTCGTAAGAGTTCACGAGGTTGTTAAAAAAAAGAAGTTTGGATTCATCACATCCTCAGTGTCCATGTTTGGAGCCTTTTCTTTCCTCAGCGATACGTAATCAGTGAGGTGACAGCCGGTGTTTCCCATCAGCTGCTCAAGACCAAACACCTGCAGATTGGGCAACGAGCAGAAATTGTAAAGCAATTATCCGTTAAAACATTTTTTTTGTATGCGTTTATTTCCAGGAAGAATTAGCTTTATTTGGGTTTTTTACTAGAAAGAGCGCCACGGTGCACAGATTGAACAAATTGAAGCCAGAAGGCCATTAGAAGACTTTTCTTTCACCAGTTCGGGATCTAAATAGCACCAACGTTACGTCACATAGTTTAAAATGTGTTTGTTGTTGCTGTTTTTCATTTCATTTGTTTTTCAATGCTAAAAGTGCTTTAAACCTGCAGTATTTCTAACAGCCAGCAGGGGGCAAATCCTGCAGTCTGACGGTATAGAAGTCTACAGACGATGACTCAACTTCTCTCTTTATTTATTCCCTTAGTAGACATTTGAAACATTAGTTTATGCCTCAATCTTTAGTTTAAGGGATTCTTTAATACAGCATGATGTTCATTTATTACATGAAGTTATGAAATAAGACCACAAATAAAGTTATAGTTATAGAGGGAGGGGGCGGGCCCCTTGTGATTGACAGGTCGCTATCGCGGCGTTGTCCGGTCTGTCTTCCCGTCTTACATCTTTGGTGAACTCCTTTTTTAAAGAAATAACAATAACCAGGGAAAACAAAAGAAAAAAGGAACTTATCTCTTCCTTGCCCTCGACTCTTTCCCTTTCATCGGCCCCCTCACATGTAATCCCTCCAGACTGGACTGCGTCAACTGTTTTCTTAAACTCACTGTGAATAAAAAGTGAAGTGCTGTTTTTTTTTTCCTCGGAGAGAGGCCTCCGCAAGTGCCACATCAGTCCTCGCCCTCTCCTCCTGAAGGCATTGTTCTCCCCGGAAAGTAAACACAGTCAACAGGCCTTCCTTTGTTTGGCTTTCGCAGATAAAGTGTTTGTTTTTGGTCCGTGCCAACGTCTTGGCCCGGCACATTTAGGAGTGTGTATGGATTGCCCCCTGTCAGCCGGCTGTCCTCCCCTCACATCACCGGTTGTGGATGGGGGCGTACGGCGAGAGCTATTTTGTGAGATTGAAGAAAGAAAAGCAGTTTGGGAGGTTTTCCTGACGTGTCGGGCGCCGTTATCTGGAGTTGTAGCAATGAAGGAAAAATGAGGGGCGGAGGGAGAGGCTTTTTAAAAGGGGGTCCTGGAAGGGCCAGACGCAAGGCGGCGCTGAGAGGAGTCATGGGAAGGAAGGAGGCGAGGGCAGGGCTCTGGGTCGTGTACCAGGGCAGGTGGGAGCAAGAGGGCTGGAGCCTTCAGCCTCTATCCTGGAGCCTGGAGCTCATAGCCTGGAGCTTGTAACTTGTCGTCTCTCTGTCTGTGTCTCTCTCTCTCTCTGTCTTTGTCTCTCTCGGTCTGTGTCTCTCTCTCTCTCTCTGATTCATAAATCTTCGTAGTCGGCGAACTTCAAAGTCTGCTTCTTTCTTTCATTGCCTCCTCTGCTCTCTCCCTGTGTTTGTGTGATGCTGAACGTCCTCCGACATGAAGGGAAGATTAGATTAGGACATCAAGAGGCGGTAATGGAGGGGTTTTATTCGGGGGGGGTGGGGGGGGGGGGGATGAAACGCCAGCCAGGTCGACAAGGCCGGGGAGGACAAGGTCATGAACGTCCGGACCATACAATACGGATGTCGGCCTATGTGTGGTTGCTGTCTGTGTGTGTGTGTGTGTGTGTGGGTATTAATGCAAATTGAAATATTGATGACTACAGTTCCCACAGGGAGGTCGAACAAAGACACCGATAGGCCTCTCTTCAGCATGTACTGTTCTTTGTCCGTTGAAACTAAACCCTAAAAAATAAAATGTGACCACTTTGGATTCATACACCAGCTCAGCATTAAAAGGTAATGTTCCCTAGAAGGGACATTTTACAACAACTGG